>OY804607.1:10110288-10445869 GCA_963680895.1 Fragum sueziense
TCGTAATCTCGGGTTATGGAGTCAGTGCTTGTTGTGGTTAGTTCTGTACCTATCTCTTTCATATATATATATATATATATATATATATATATATATATATATATATATATATATATATATATATATATATATATATATATATATATATATATATATATATATATATATAAGATTTGTAAGGATATCAAAATGTAAATTTAAACGATTTTAGTAAATATATCTTGAGCAGTTTGGAATCATGAGTGTATTTGAAAGAGCAAAAATGGATTTTCCCACAAAATGGAAGCTCCCACACTACACGATCCTTTATTAGAATGAATACGGTATACCGTTTTCCAAATTTTTTGGACACTGATTCATAATTCTAAGAATTCATTGTGGATATCTTGGCAACAAGTTTAATTAAATCATGATTTCAATATAGTGGATAGGATTTATCATTACATGTATTTTGGCAAAATTATGTGAACAATTATTTACATGGTTTTTAAATTGGCGTGTTTGAGGAATGCTTTAATTATTAATATATGGTCAAAAGGCATGTGCTCAATCTTGTTTTCTTTATCATATCTGCCTTTGAAACTTTAATGCATTCAACATTTTCAAAATAGTATTTTGAATAATGTTTCTGCATTTCATACGGAAAAATAAAATGTAGATTAATGTTTTTGTTTCAATGGGGTTTATTGACATTTATACGGTAATTTTCAAAATGAATCTAATTTTTTTCTCAAATACCTATTAAATCATTTAGTTTTAGTCTGTCAACAAGAAATTTGCGATATTTAGAACAAACGATGTCGAAAAACGATAAATAACAACATTATAATTGCATATTTGAGATTTTGGCGGCTATTTTGAAAATATGCAAATTAGATTATGAAGAAGCCATTTCTCAGCTTGGCAACATTGTTTTTCGGACTCAGCCTACCCAAATACCCCTGGAACCGATCTCAAACCATTTTCTTCACAAAATGCCTATACCTTAAAAACTAAGCGACTTTTTCAGAACTTTGTCCTGACTATACAGGGTAATTTGTAACTTCTACTTTTCTTGCCTTGATTTAAAAGAGGTTCAATATAGTCAAACTGGCTATACGTGTAATTCTTTAAAAGAAAATCTTGAGTAGAGGTGCTTTTTCTGAAAGTTGCCATCCCACCCACTACATGCAATAACACGCATTTTAAAGGGTAGTGTTATGTCATTTTCTCTTACAATTTTAATTTGGTTGATTTTCCAATCTACCGTTCAACTAATTATGAAGAAAGGGTATTAGTTATCATGCAACAAATCATAAATAGATTCATATAAGGAATAACAAAATATCGCACTTTGTGTCCTTATCTAATTTTACCTACTCGAGAAGTTTATTTGTGATAATAACGTTTATGACAAACTTGTTCTCAATAGAAATTGACCAACTTGCAACCAGAGTTAAAATTCAATTTTCCCAAAAAAAAAAAAAAAAAAAAATTCCATAAGTATGCATTAATTCAAAATTCTAAACCGTAAAATGCTTATTTTTGTATTTAGAATGGAAATGTATCACGTTTTATAGGAATTACTGGTATTTCTTTTGAATTTCGCCTCTGGCTCTTTGGTGCTAATGAGGGGTTGGATACCATAAACATGGATCCCTTTCACGCTTGAGTTATTTCAATTTGTCGCTAAAATAATAATTGTCGTGGTAAAACGATGTCTAACGATAACCGATGTTTAGACAGTAGTGCAAAAAAGGAATAGTTTTGTGAAAAATGTTGGTGCCATTTATTAATTATCTTTAGCAAACCGGGACTTTAAGGTATCCGACCCCTCAAAAGAACCAAAGAGCCAGAAGCGAAATCTGAATAGTGCATATAATTCTTAAATTGTGTTACATTTCCATTCCAAATACAAACATAAGCATTTTGTACGGTTTAGAATTTTGAATTAGTGCATATTTATGGAAATATACTGAGCAAAAATGAATGTGCTTCACATTGTTCATCGACTTGGTTGTGCCAAACACTTAACGTTTTGTTGACCTTAATTATAGGTATGAAAACCGGACCCTTTAAGTGTGACAGGGGTCCGTTTTTTCAGGTGTACAATTTTAACAGAAATTTTACAAAATTTAAACCCTCAGAAATCTAAGCAGAAGAATGCAAACCATTCCAGACTGCACGGAGTGGTAGTCTGACAACTTACCAGTCAGAAAATGTAAAGAAGCTTGCATAACACTGTTTAAGCTTTAAAAAAAATGATGTTTGAAAAGCAGAATTTTCATTATGTTGCAAAGCTTGAAAATTTTATAATGCAATCTCCATAGGAAATTGAAATCACTATTGCATGGACATCTGGGAACATTCCTAGTCGAAAAAAGGGTCTAATAATCCCCTGTAAGGCCTGCATGATGTTTACACAAAAAACAATCGAAAAGCGTGATAAATTTGTGAATATCAAACATTTTAAATTCCCTATTTGTTTATGTAAAAGGGAGATAATTCACAAAATTGACAGATTAGACCTTTATTTTAGAGCTTGCTGCAAGTGATAAGAAAGATTTTTTGTGTTTTTGTGGCAACCCAGACATGACAAATTCCGAAAAAATAGTGAATCGTTTCCTGCGCATGCGCATATGTGACGTTAGATGTAACTAGCTCTAAACGCATTAAGGGCCGTAACTCTGACATTAAAGGAGACAAGGCAATGAAATTTCAACAAAACGATTGCTGAAAGCCTTGGAAATAACGTCAAAATATATTTCAGACTTTTAGTTCGATACTTTTCCAGAAAAAAGAAATCTTGAAGTGTAAAGTTTTCATTTTTGTTCAGTATATTTCACAAAAATTTTCAAAATTACCTAACTTGTACATGTATATGAATATAGAGTAAAATAATATTTGTAATTTATTTTCTTCTTGAAGCATAATCTTGAAATCTCCCACGGTGAATCAACTTATGTGAAGTGTATTAAGGTATATGACCCATCATTAAAAACTCCACTTTCTAGCCACGTGACATGCATCAAATTACACACTCTTGTAAATACACTTCAAATAAGTTGATTCACCGTGCCGGATTTCAAGATTATGCTTCAAGAAGAAAATAATTTACAAATAACTTTTTAGTCTATATTCATATGCAAGGGATGTAATATATAACATTTTTGTCAAATATTTCCATAATTATGCATTAATTCAAAATTCTAAACCGTTCAAAATGCTTATGTTTGTATTTGGAATGGGCATATAACACATTTTAGGATTAACTGGCACTTTTCAAATTTCGCCCCTGGCTCTTTGGTGCTAATGATGGGTTGTATACGTTAACAAGTGTGTGTAGTTTGATGCAGTTCGTATGGCTAGAAAGTGGTGATTTTTAAAGGGTCTTTAAAGCTTAAGTCCAGGGAGCTGATGTCACAGCCCAAGTGTCGGCGTCGCGTCCCGTCACTTGAAAAAAGCTTTAACCTGTGTCTATTTCTCTTGCACGATTTCAGATACAGACCTGATATTTCACACATGGATACCTCCTGGCAAGACCTTTCATTTGGGACCATGACCTTTGACCCTTGACCATGGAGTTTGACCTACTTTTAAAAAACTTTAATCTGACCTATATCTCATGAAAAATATTATTGATAGAGCCTTGATATTTCACACATGGATACCTCCTGACAAGACCTTTCATTTAAGACCATGACCTTTGACCTTGTGACATTGACTTTGGAATTTGACATACTTTAAAAAAAAATTTAACCTGGCCTATATATCATGCACTTTTATTGATAGGGCCTTGATATTTCACACAAGGATAATTCCTGACAAGACCTTTCATGTGGGATCATGATCTTTGACCTTGTGACCTTGACCTTGGAGTTTGACATACTTTTAATTTTTTTAACCTGGCCTATATCTCATGCAATATTATTGATAGAGCCTTGATATTTCACACAAGGATACCTCCTGACAAGACCTTTCATTTGGGATCAGGATTTTGGACCTTGTGACCTTGACCTTGGAGTTTGGCCTACTTTTAAAAAACTTTAACCTGGCCTATATCGCATGCACTATTTTTTTTATAGAACCTTGATATTTCACACATAGATACCTCCTGACAAGACCCTTCATTTGGGACCATGACCTTTTGACATACTTTTTGAAAATGAAGCTGTTTTTGTGACGAGCACCCGTACATTTTACGCGGAGAACTCTTGTTGTTGTTTGGGAAGGCAAATGCAGGCATCACTTGAAACAAGAGTGCCATGGTCGCAATATACGCCGCCCCAGAGACAAAGATTTAAGGGGGCATAACTCAGGCAAAAATCAATGAACCATAAAATCCTTCCTTCATGCACATCTACCAATGGAGGTGATAACATTGACCAAGTTTCAAAAAGATCCAGCCAGAATCTTAGGAGGAGTTGTGCTCACAAGAAAAGAGGACGGACGTACGGACGGATGGACGGACGGACGGACAGACGGAGAAGATGACGCCAATATACGACCGCCTCCGGCGGCGTATAAAAATGAAAGAATGAGAGAGATGAAACTGTTTAACTTTAGTTTAATTAATTAAGCCACATTTATTTACACAATAATCCATCTTCAATACAATATACATATAAAGCAAGAAATGTGTAACAAAACGATGTAAAATCTATCTACAGGTTTTAGTTCAAACGGTAGCCTTTTGTTTAGATATCTTACAATTAAAATACTTAATTAACCAATTTCCAGATAACATACATTTAAACTAGTCCAATTTAATGTATATTTTCAGACAGACGATATTTTCAAGTAAGGATTTTTTTTTAAATAAAAAAAAAACTTCTTCCTGGTCAGAAAATATTGTTGAAAATGAAAAATTGCTGTCTTCATTTTCCACATTTTTTTCTTTGATTTTTTTTCTTGAGGTGTATTAAAAGCGTGGGCGTGTGGGAATTGGTCAATACAATTTTTTTCATACACTGAACAGATGTTCTAAACTGCAAATTTTCAGAACAGTTTTTTTGGTATGAATGAAAAACGAAAAGCTCGTTTGAAACAAAATTTTGCACAATAGATTTTGTGATCACTAGCTATTGATTTAACACGATAAAGTCTAAATCAAAACAATAACTTTTTGTGTTGTAGCGGACGAGAATTGACCTGGCAGAGCATTCCATTCGATTAGCATGGGCTGCTCTGCCAGGTCATTTATCGTGAGGTATAAGAGGATTTGATATAAAACCAGTTTTTGCACGTGCACAACATCTACTCAAGCATTGCTTCATATTGATCCGACATGCCATTAAAATTGCAAAGAAAAAAGCAACTCAATAAGCCAGATGTCCTTAAGTGATTTGGGTCGGATTGTGGGGATTATCAAAAGCGAGTTCAATATGAATAAGGCATGTTCCCTTTTAAGTGATATGTGTATGTTTCAAAAGTTTGCTCATGCTACTGCTAAATGCATTAACTGTTTTCGATTGCCTTCTGTTTTGCGATTTTTATGGACTTCAAACCCTGACAAAGTGTACCACAGAGCATGGCCCTTAGAGTCCACCATACAAAACATTATTAGTACACATTATGTACATTTTCTGACAGATAACTTTTAGCATGTCAATAATGGATGTTTGACGCGTGTGTGCTACTAGAGAGGATTTGAAGTAATGTTTACAACCTGGATTTTAGCGTTCTTTGAGCACGTGTTATATTCCTTGGAACACCATAAAGCATTCAGAAGTGAAGATATGCCGATATTGTTATTAAATGCATCGGTTTGTTTTCTACTCCTTCTTGATAACGAGTTTTTGGCCCTCAAAACCATGCCAAAGTGCACCACAGATCATGGCCCGTACAGTCTACCATACAAATTATTATAACACCACATGTACCTTTCTTGGCGAAAGACATGACTTATGAATCAGTTATGCATTTATCATTTTATGGATCCTTGACGTCTTTATGCTACTAGAGAGGATAAAAAGCTATGTTTACAAACTGGATTTTTTGTTCTTTTTAATAGTACGTATTGCATTCCGTAGAACACCCTCAAAGCATTCAAAGTTGAAGACTGGTCGACGTTTTTGTTAACAGTCAGCAAATATCATTCAGATTTAATACATTGATAAATTCAAATCGAAAAAAGGCTCCACTGTAACCACAAGGTATTACAATAAGTTTGGACAAAAATACCAGGAAGTTTAAAAGACATACCTAGGCTACTGAGACGTCTAGAATGACATCTCAGGTAGCTACAACTGAATAAGGGCTCGTTGTCAAGCAGAAGTAATGACGCAAAGTGATGTAACATCTTACCTTTCTGATGTGAAAATGTAGACGTGACAGTACCCTTTTCAATTTGCAATTAAGTCATGTTTTTGTCAACGGGCCTCAATGAAATTTTGGCATCTTCAGTGAAAATGGTTAATTTGATTTATTTGAAATTTCAAGCCCCTATCTAAAATATTAATGAAGTTATATAAAGTTACATGACATGGCGGTTTAGAAGATCTGTTCATCAATTCTACATATTCAATAAGATCCTATCCATTAGGATCACCTTGAATTATTCTTTAAATCATACTTCGGATGTAAGTGTATGAAAGACAAGAAAGATATTATAAAATATTTGATTAACGAAAGTCCAGAAATCATTCTGAGATCGTATTTTGATAAAGACTGATTGATGTCCTCTCTTCTTTACCAATAAATTATCTTTTTTTATTACTCTATTGTTTTAAAACTTAAGTTATCCATGACGTATATCCGAAGCTTGATTCTAAAAAAATGACCGAGGTAACCCGAATTGAACTTGTCGTATTCACGTAACTTCATGTCGAAATATTTAGGTATATCTGAAAATATTAAATAGTTTAGTAGAAGTTAATTCAGATCACTAAATCAAGATTTAATTCGTAAAAAAGGGGGTGGTAGTGGTTGTGGGGGCATTTACTCGGAAAATTAGCCATACAGAGTTATGTTTTTTTGGTGCACTTCACATTTCCTTAATGAGATCAACATCAGTCGTGTCGTCTGTAACAGCTGCCAAATTTGAGAAATATATTATCGTCGGTTGTGAAAGGTTGGATCTATCCTGACGAACACCTAGTGTTACTACCTCTACCTTGACAGGGCAATTTCCTTTTGTCTTCAAAATAGAAGATTTGTGCTGTTTATTTTCTTCCCAAACAGATGTTTTTGCTAATTTGTTTTTGATAATCTGCCAAAACTTTCGGAAATATAGAGGAGAAAACGACGCTACTTGATTCACATCAAGGTGTTTGTGTAATAACATATATGGAATTAAAAAAAAAAACAAAACAAAAAAAAAAAAACAAAACACACACACAGATGTTTACAGAGTACAAATAGAAAAAGGAAATGTTATTATAATGGTATTGCAGAAACAATGGATTAAATTTTTTGTACGGACTATTCATTTACTAGTTTAGAAATGCCTCGAATAAATAATACGATTCCTGATATTTTGTTTTGAATTTCTTGTTCGGCAATACTGTATTCTAAAGCGGACATTTAAAAAAAAAAATGATATAAATTAAACGATTTAGGTTTAAAATATACTGAATACTACCATAAATGTATTTTATGTATCATTAATAGTTAATAATTTCTGAATGTGTATGTAAGAAAAATGCATTCAGTGGGACAGGGGTTATAAGAGAAATTAAATGTAAGCAAATATACCTTGATCACTTTGATGCTATGTCAATACCAAATACTCTGTTAGGTTCAGTATATGTTTTAGGGATGTGCTCGAGACAGTCTTTTTAAACTTTAACTAAGCTAGATATTATACAGTATAAAGGTGTTCTAGGCCGCGGTTTCTATGGTTTGTTGTGGCACACTATGATACCGCTTAAACCGGACACAACAACAATGATTCATGAATAATTTACGGAAATTCTCACTACATGCCATACATATGAAGAATTTCAGAGAAAACGAGAAATAACTGACAAACAAAAATATCAACTGTATAAAGGCCACGACCGGGTTTAAGTGTGTAACATTCATAAACAAGGACCAGATCCTAATCACGTGACTAGGGGCATTCAGGACTACCACGCTCACCGACAACACAAACAACATTTTGGCGACGCGAACTTGTGGCAGTTTAGCACTAGAGCTGTGTCCGCCACCATTCTCCACGTTCTTCTTCACACTCCGCTTCTTCTTCCTCTGTATAGACGTTATGATGGCCATTGTTATGAGTGTTAGTAGTATAATAAGTAGTATGAAGGGCACGATTAAGGTCAACACAGTGTCTGTATAGGCGATGACTGACGCCAGCTTCCCGTACTTCGGTACTGTACCACACTGGTCACGTGTTATGTTGTACTGAGGATAGTAAGTCGGCTGTACCTACAAGTAAACACAGAAAGTCTTCATATGTGACAATGTTTTACAAATAAAACAAGAAATGGTGATACGGCGCCAAATCAATTGACCAAACTGTATCCTTTCGATCAGGTAGGAAATCAAATGAGCCCAAAACATTTTACACAGTAAAAACTATTTGAGTATTTTCCCATCAATATCTTTTAATTTTGAGAATCCCCTTATAATGTGTACAGTCAAAATATTTAGGCCCTACATGTTTGAGGTATGGCATGTTTTCTACCCGCAATACGACGATCACTTGCAGAAAAGAAATCGACCCATGAAAAGACCAAAAACGATCATTATCAAGATCAAAGATTTTTTGATTGGCTGACACGGACCGGAGTTGAATAAAATAGACGGAACTAATAGCTCGAACTATCGCCAATCGAAGTCGGCATAAATATAGTACTAATGAACAGTCACGGAACTGTTCGTTACTCCATGACTAAACTCAAATAGCATACCAAATAGAACGGGGCTATTGAATTTGACAAAATTAATATTCCAGCGAAAAATATTGACCAATTATGACGAAATTTGGACGAAATGTTGGGTAATGTAAGATGTTATATGTGTGATTATTAAAAGTCTGATTGGACAAAACTTTCGGAGTTATGTGTCCTTGAATTTGACAAAATTGCCGTTTTCAACTTTAATATGGCTAATTCTCAGCATTTGTATAGACTTAAGAAATACGTCAACACGAAACGCGAGGGCATTTTTGTATTTCATGGATCTCCATGAAAGCGGGAGGTCGAAGGTTCGAATCTTAATAGAAGACGGCCTGCAAGGTTAGAACTGAAGCGACCGGTTGGTGAGCCGACATCTACTTAAACTAATAGTTACCGTAGATACATCTCTTAAAAACGCAACTGTGCCATCAGAAGAGAGTGTTTCATTAGCCAAAACTGGTTGGGCCTTTAAATAGGGGTTACACTATTATAAATAAACAAACCTTTCCCTTTATTATCGACGGTAAAACGTGAACGTATTTTTGCATAGAGTACAACGGATAAGGCGGTGTAATATACAAATGTTAAAAAACGAGGAAATTCCTCGGTACAGCCCGCACAGACACCGGAAGTTCCCGGTATTCGGCCTGATACATAAAATGACAATATCTACCAATAGAGGTCGCCAAAGTCAATTACCATCTATCTGATTTGGGCATTCTGGGCTAACTACTTTCAAGATGTCAGCGGCCATAAATTGTAAACACGAAGTGCACACTGTTAGCGGCACATTTGCTTCACATGCTTTCTTCAGGTAAAATTAATATTAATTAATAATCTGATTTGAATTAATTCTTTTATGCGATAAAATTGAGACAAAAAGCAAACTTTATTTTGAAGTGATCATAGATTTTATTGCAATTTTCTGCTTGCTACTTTTTTGCGACGGGATTTCGGAGTTATTCACACTAAGTAGCCAAAATAGGATACAGTGATGCGTCAAAGCAGTTAGTCCATTTTTGAATGTTAGACTGGATACCATAAAAATAAACTGGACTGGTGAGTAGTCAATGCGTAAAATGAATTATGTTATGCAATCAAAATATACAATGTAACTTCACTGAATGGAGCGGCAATGTCTCTTATCCGATTTGAATTGTTACTGGTGCATCTAATGTACATGTCAGTTCAGAAAGTCGGAAAGTGAATAACGCAGAGACAAAATCCCGCTGTAAAAGCAGCGCCCGTTTTGAACATTTTGAACGCATGCGCAAGATCGAGGTGAATTAATTGCAAAGCCGGGTATTAACTATATAATGCTCGTTTCTTGTCGGTAATGCCTGGTTCAGTTTGTTATTACATGGCTATAACGTCCCGGAAACACAAACATTTTATGAAAAAATAAACAAAAATGAAACTTCTCAGAAAACATATAGATGATATAAATATGTAGCTTGCATGTTGCAATATGGATGTTGTGCACGATTTTATGTAAAATTTAGATAAGGAATGAGTTCTGTAAATGATGGAAGACTAAATGAGTGTTTGCACGTCTGCAGTGATTGATAGGAATGTCATGTGCAGATAAAAAATATTTCAATGTACAAATGGATGTATTTCTTACTTCATGTTGCACAATAAATCTTGTATATGATCGTTTTGGTTGTGTGATCGAATGTATGTTGCACAATGTTTAAGAAGATGTGCAAGATTTACTTGTAACAGTTTGTACAGTCGACACTCGTTATGTCGACATCGGATAAGTCGAATATTCGCTTAAGTCGAAGTTCAAATCTGGTCCCGTCCTCCTCAATGAACATAATTTTTTTCAAACATAATAATTTCGAACTTAATATAGCTTTTGAAATATAGTAGGAAAAGGATAGAAATTGCTCGAAACGAGCAATTTCTTTCCTTTTCCTACTATATTTCAATAATAATCGTACTTGATTAGTTTCAAAAACAGTCAAATATCAACTTTATCGAAGCCGAACAAAATCGTTTGAGTCGAATTCCGGATGTGTCGAAGAATTTTGACAGCTCCTCCGATTTCGACACAAAGAGTGTCGACTTATATAAGTAATTCTATATCAGTAAAGGAGTGCAAAGTAATGAAATAGTTCCGATCACTGGTGCAAAATTGTAATGAGAATTATACAATAAAGCAAGGACGGATCCAGAACTTTTTCCTAGGCGGGTTCCAAGTCCAAATGATGGCTTAAAATGTGTTTAACATGTAACGTTACACACAAGTTCTATAGTCGAAACTTAATTTACGGCCAATGCCAGGGAGTCCGGACCCCGATCCCCCTCTAGATCCGCCCTTATAACAAAGTATATTAACCCTTTCCCAAACAAGACCTTGTTTTGACGTCCCTAAGAGAAAACGTTTGGGAAAATATTGAGACAAAAGAAGAAACTGCTGATAACCAGCAGTTTCTCCTTTTGACTCAATATTTTCAGTGCCTTATTATACACAAATCATGTCTTAAATAACATCCATTTTGTCGTCTGCGGAAGCTTTGAAATTGGACCACCTTAAAATTTTGTCGTTTGGGAAAGGGTTAAGCCTTAATGTTTCAAACTATACTACGAGTGAAGGAATTTTCAGACAGGGATAGATGGATCTGACATGTGTGTGGATTAGTGCAGACTGCGAATCTGATTTTTCAGCTGCACGTCAATCATTAGAAATTTTCCTGTCAATTGTGTTCAACACTGTATCTATCAAACTCTACACCAGAACGACCTTCTTATGGAGCGGTATTAATGCAAAATATGTTAAAGTGCGTGATGGCATTACCAACATGCATGTTAGCTTTCGCAACATGAATGTTGATAGAAATCCATAATTTCATCATTCCTAATGGCTGTTGTAGCATGCGTAGTCCCTATTTCAATATACAAAATGCATGTTGCTTAGTGCAATGGGTGTACCAGACGCATCTGCAAGACTGCAACCAATTTGAACCGTCTTATGGTGCAGTCACACTACAGCGTATAGAGCCAGCGTATGAGTAACGTATCGTATATTTCCGAAAATTATATATTCGCACAGCTTTTCAGTGTATGATGTCATCTTAAGTTGAGTAGCGAACTCACTGCGTATTCCGAGTTATGGGTAGCGTACATCAGCGTTACGTACCTTTCACGTATGATGAACGAGTGCGGAACGTCAACCTAACGTATGATGAGCGTGAACTGAAGGGAGTAAATAATGTGTTGCTGGAGGCATGTGCATCCAGTTCCTGAAGTACCTGATCTTCATTTTTCAGTGCCCCAATAAACTGGCCATAATCATAGACACACATTTGTAGGAAGAAAAAGAAGAAGAAGAAGAAGATGAAGAAGGAAGAAGAAGAAGAAGAAGAAGAAGAAGAAGAAGAAGAAGAAGAAGAAGAAGAAGAAGAAGAAGAAGAAGAAGAAGAAGAAGAAGAAGAAGAAGGAGGAGGAAAGGAAGAGGAAGAAGAAGAAGAAGATGCAGAAGGAGGGGGAGGAGAAGGAGAAGGAGGAGGAGGATAAAGCATTCTTCTTCTTCTTCTTCTTCTACTCCATTTCTTCTTCTTCTTCTTCTTCTTCTTCTTCTTCTTCTTCTTCTTCTTCTTCTTCTTCTTCTTCTTCTTCTTCTTCTTCTTCTTCTTCTTCTTCTTCTTCTTCTTCTTCTTCTTCTTCTTCTTGCAAACAAGGCTCAAAATGTTTCTGATAAAATGTTCTTACTGATAAACTATGTAAACTATGTTTACAAAATTCCCCCTGGACAGAAACACTTTGTTTTGGAAATTATTAACCAAGTCTTAATCAGAAATTGACAATTTTAAGGAAAATCATTAATATTCATGAATATGCAAATGAGCTTATTTTCATAAAATAACTACAAATGAAAGATCAAGTCATGAGTTTTCATTTGATATCATATTGACATATGTAGGTTAAAATTCAATGAAGATATGACCAAATAATTGTTTGTATATTTGAATAAAAAAATGAAAAGGGTTAAGGGTTTTAGATAAGAGTTACAGCCAAAAGCCCCAACGATCAGAGTGCAAACAACGCTCATCTTGTAGCATTTGTTATAAGCTTTCAGAAAATCATACCCTTCAAAATTCCCCTTGGTGGTTATTGGTGGCTCAAGGTCTATATACATCAGAGAAAGAAAATAGTATTCTGTTTACATCAGAAATGCTCTCAAATTTAAGTATTATATATCAAAATTGGACTATATTTTCCAAACCTCCTTGTACTCTGTCGTTATTTTTCATAATCTCCCACAGCCCTGTGCAAAGGCGACATGGACGAGTCTCTGTGAAAGAGAGTATAGTAGTGAGATTGCTTACCGCTGTAATGACTGGTGACATCACATAGAGAGATAGTGACGTCAACAATAATACTATGGCGACGACCTTGGCACGGAAGAGTGTACACATCTGTTTGATCTTGGTGGGATGACAGATTGTTATGAACGTCTCGACCGTGATGCACACAACGTACCTGGTGATAGAAAGTATCGTGCGTCTAAGGTAGTCCATCCCTAATGGAATTCACGCAACGTCGGAATTATTCGGGCGACTTCGTAAACATTCGGCGGTTGAACGGTTCAACCGCCGAATGTTTACGACCTCGCCCGAATATTTTCGGAACCTTAACGAATGTTATTGACGTTGCACGATAAATTCCTAAGTCTCGTGAATCTCATTAGGATGGACTACCTAAAGAGTTTTAGACTTGTTCAAATTCAAAACTGGTTTCGAGGACAAACTAGACACTGTTTTCTTTGTTTTATACTGTTTTGATTACATAAAAAATTATGTTACTGTATGAGAGGGCTGCATTCCACTAGTCAGTCTATGATTAATGAGTTCCATTCAAGTCATCCAGTCTACATAAGGAAAAAAGAAAAAGACTATGGTCAACTGGCTTATCATACCACGAGGTTAGTCTAGACAAACTGGGTCAGGTTCATAATTAGTTTCTTAACAGCACGTAAGGATTTCGTCGATTGAGATATCAGGATTGAGCGTTTTGATTATTAGCAATCTGTATATAAATGATCTGGATATAATTGTTTAAAATGATAATTCTTTCAGAACTTTGCATGTTGTGTCAAATAGTTAATTAAGTGCCAAATACTTGTTGGATTTCTTTACCTGTCGTAAGTATTTCATTATCATCCAATCTAGGTCAATGCATAATCAGCATATCGATATTGTACATAATTTTAGGAACTGGTCGCAGTATGTGATAGCAAATGCAGTATTTGATTTTTAATTGGACGTCCTTCGGACGTACAATTCTTATAACCGCTTTTCGACAGGCGAAATGAGTTTTCATTACCAAAAAACCCTTCTCAAACTCAATTGCCAGTTGACCAAAATTCAAAATAGATTTTGCGACCATACAGGAAAACTGTCGTATCTTTTCCTGCTTTCATTGTGTTCTCTAACACACACTATAAGATTCATTGGCCGATTCAATTCATGCCACGACTAACCAACTTTACGATCTTTTTTCGATTTAACCATTTTCTTGTAGTGATTTGACTTTCGTAATATTGTGTAAAGGGTAAGATCTTTAGAAAGCGATACATGCATACACTATGTTAATAAAGTAACAAACGCCCTATATCATCATCAGCAGCGATAGCTCAAACGGGAAAGGATTAGCCTCTGAACCTTTTTTCAGTATGAAATATGGAACGCCGTTTGTTCGAAACCAGATCGGATTATTTCTTCTGTACAACATTTGTTAAAACGTTTGTTTTTCTTGATGTGTTTACCGAAAGCAGACATTTTAGGATGATTATTCAATTTAATGCACGTATTGTGTATGGTAAATTCTTTTTCTTTGATCATTGTTGTTTTTTGACATATTTAAAGAAACGGGGTTTCCACGAGACATATTTTGGAATCAGGATTTTAAAATTGATTATCGGGGAGTGAGTTCATTTCGCAACTCGGAGTTCATTTCGCAACTCGGGTTCGACTCGATGACAAATTGGGGTTCCATCTGAATAGCCTCAGATGAGACGCTAGTGATATCCACCTATTCAGAAAAATAGTTGCTCTTACGAGTTTTTTTTCTCTCCAGCATCTGTATCACTGATATTCGACAGTATCATGACCTATTTACATACTGATCAATGATCATGGCAACAATGATTATTACTAGTATAAGATCGAGTGACAGCGATCTGTATTTATTACGTTTAAGTGACCCGTTTACGTGTGTTGTGCTTAAGAAGATGAAGCAATGGATATGCAACAGTGACGATGGTACCTGGATGATCGTATGAATATGTGTACAGATAGGGACATTGCTATTCTCAAATGTTCGTTGATAATGATATGAAGATTTAAATTGCGTATTGTACTCTGTCATTTTTCCGACGGCACGTTCCCAATTTCTTGTTTGCATGCACATCTGTAGATGTAAGGATGCTGCGGTAGTACTGGTATGAGGAATCCATGGTTAGGTGCTACAATTCATCTGGTATTTTGTTTCAGGAAAAGTATGTATTGAATTTGATTGGTTTGTAACCACAACAAGGGAAAACTGCTGCCGTGTTTTTCTTACTCTAAACACGAATAAAATCAAAGCTTGGAGCACTATATTTAGACGTCTCTGATTGATTGAGCGGAATTGTATGTAAATGATCGGCGTTTTATTACTTTAATTCGTTGAATTTGTGTTTAGATCGATTCTAAATCAATGCGGTTGTTTTTCCTAAACGATGGAGGAGATAAAAGTCGAGAAAAGATGATAAAAAAAGAACAATGTCTAAGTAGAATTCGAACCCAGGGCCTTCCAGATATAGACATGTGTAAAGAGTACAAGGTGAGTGCTCTGCAAAGTGAGCTATCGCGGCTTTCATTTATGTAGCGCGTTGGCTTACATTTTGAATAAATTGCTTTGTATCGTCCTTTATAAAATCAATGAAAGGTGTAACTGACGATAATACTCATAATTAAACCGAAACAAGAAGACAAAATTATTAATCACATAGCCTTAAGGACAGATCCTCCAGTTGTTACTGTGCAACTTACTGCGTATTTCTTAAATAACGAAATAAAGATGTTTCAGTAATTTCCCTTTTCAGCAAATGTATTTTTTACAATGTATTTAATGTTTGGTTGATAAATGACAATACCCTTTTCGGTTATTTCAATTTTCTCTGTTTGGTCAATTAAAGTGTAATAGTACACGGATGGTAAATTTGGCTTTCTGTTACGCGTTCAACATGTGGCGTTAGCGATAGGAAACGGAGCAACAAAAGCAAAGCGGTGTCTTTATGAGCTAGTCCGCTTTAGATAGACACAAAAGATGACACTTTTTTGTTATCTAAAGCTGGTAATAAGGAAGAAAATGGATAAAAGTAGTGAAACAATTTCGGACAGAGCTGAAAAAAGTAAACCAAATTTTACGTGTAACTAAGAAAAACGCTTGGTTTGATATATTTTTCTTTTTTTGTTTTTGTAGGTATGACCAAGCACTATGTCTATACCAAAAAGGAAAAAATTCTTACCGCTGGAATACTTTTTATTATCAGAAACGTTGCGACAAAAGAGCAATTTCAGCTACTTTTGACAGAATGTTTTACTAAAAATTTCAAAATCATCACTAAATTTTCCCAAATTGATACTCGTTTAGACAGAATAAAACATATTGAAAACAATTAAGTCTTATTTGTGTAATCCTTGTC
This sequence comes from Fragum sueziense, assembly GCA_963680895.1. NCBI lineage: Eukaryota > Metazoa > Mollusca > Bivalvia > Cardiida > Cardiidae > Fragum > Fragum sueziense. The sequence continues at coordinate 10,126,810 of OY804607.1, forward strand.
ATTTCGAACACCTTTTTTGTGGGTATTTAAGTGACACCTCATTTGCAATTTTAGACAAGAGTAGTCTCCCATGAAATCTAATAACTTTTTAATTCGCTTGGTGACCTATAATTTTTAAGTCATTTTTTTACTTCTCATGTATTTAAACATCAGTACAGAAAAATTAGAACAAATCTTACCGTAGGAAATAAATGGAGGATCTGTCCTTAATTGAATTGGGTAGTCAAATTAAAAGTGATTATTCAGAGACAAATCGGTTGTCTTGAAACGGCAATCAAATCAATTTGAAGCCTGAGAGGGGTTTTATGGTTATAAAGCCGATTTCGTATGTCCGAAACCGATCTTATAGAATTAAACACAGAAGAATGAATAAAATATCTTTCGTTCATGTACAATCCCGCTCAATCAATCAGAGACGTCCAATTTACAGTGCTCTCAGCACTTTGATTGTCTTACTGTAACCATAAAGTAAATTATTCTGATACTTGATAATAATATTATAAAATATAAGATTAGACAATAGAAAGATAAAAGGGAACGACTCATGCCTTATTCCAGACGTTTGTAAAACATTATTAATTTAGAGAGAGAGAAAATTAAATTATAAAATAAAGTATAACTCTTTTTCTTATGCACGTTATTCTCGAGTGCTCAAATCTGTATTGCATGATTATTTTATTTTGAAATATTCGTAAATACCGCCCTATTATTAAGTATTAATCGCCATCCGATGAAAGGAAAATAAATAAAACGATATGTCTTGTTAAAATACGTTAAGCCGTTGTCATAAATTTGTACAAGAATTGCCTGATTACATTTTATCGTCAAAATTATAATCCCTACATTAAAGTTAACGAGTTGTGGTTAAAATGTCGACAATAAATACCAGGCTTTTATATCGTAAATTTTATGCACGAAGCAGTAATCATTGTGATTTCTTACTCTCTTGGAAGACATATTTCGTAGGTGATTAGATTTTAATAAACCACGAAACTTTATGGTGTCTCATAAGGATGGCATTAAATGCAAAGATTTATAATTATTCATATTTAGATCGTTTTTACTTTTCAACCGTAGAAAACTAAATGAGGGCGTGCAGCTCTGTGAATTCCCTAACACTAGCTATTAAGCTACACTCGCACTTCCGAGGCTTCGAACAAGGCTTTTTGGGAATACAAAGATGCTGGTAACTTATATCAGATCATCTTCGTTTTTATGTCTTTCAGATATCGAAATCTTCTATATTTGTATTAATTGTTGCTTATCTTTCTATTCTTTAATATGAATTATCTTTACTTCCATCTTATCTAATTAGTTTTGCTTTCGGGTACAACTTTATTTTTATCTTTGGAAATTAATTGTCGAACCAATCACACGAACCGATAGGTTTTCCGGAAGTTTTGTTTGTTCCAGAGGAGTCAGTCTGATTAAAATCCGGACGGTACCTGACAGTACTAAGTAACACCTCACAGGAACCAGTACGCGGTCATCTTCAATGACATTCTGATTAAAATCCGTTGTTACATGACAGTAATATCTGACAGGGACCAGTATGATGTCATCTTCAATGACAATGTGATTAAAATCCGTTGTTACATGACAGTAATATCTGACAGGGACCAGTATGAGGTCATCTTTAATGACAATGTGATTAAAATCCGTTGTTACATGACAGTAATATCTGACAGGGACCAGTTTGAGGTCATCTTCAATGACATTCTGATTAAAATCCGGTGTTACATGACAGTAATATCTGACAGGGACCAGTATGTGGTCATCTTCAATGACATTCTGATTAAAATCCGGTGTTACATGACAGTAATATCTGACAGGGACCAGTATGAAGTCATCTTCAATGACATTCTGATTAAAATCCGTTGTTACATGACAGTAATATATGACAGGGACCAGTATGTGGTCATCTTCAATGACAATGTGATTAAAATCCGTTGTTACATGACAGTAATATCTGACAGGGACCAGTATGAGGTCATCTTCAATGACATTCTGATTAAAATCCGTTGTTACATGACAGTAATATCTGACAGGGACCAGTTTGAGGTCATCTTCAATGACATTCTGATTAAAATCCGGTGTTACATGACAGTAATATCTGACAGGGACCAGTATGAGGTCATCTTCAATGACATTCTGATTAAAATCCGTTGTTACATGACAGTAATATCTGACAGGGACCAGTTTGAGGTCATCTTCAATGACATTCTGATTAAAATCCGTTGTTACATGACAGTAATATCTGACAGGGACCAGTATGTGGTCATCTTCAATGACAATGTGATTAAAATCCGTTGTTACATGACAGTAATATCTGACAGGGACCAGAATGATGTCATCTTTAATGATTTTGGGCAATCTGATTAAAATCCGGTGTTACATCACAGTAATATCTGACAGGGACCAATATGGAGTCATCTTTAATGGCAATCTGATTAAAATCCGGTGTTACATCACAGTTATATCTGACAGGGACCAGTATGGAGTCATCTTCAATGACAATCTAATTAAAACCCGGGATTACCTTACAGGGGCCAGTATGTGTTATTTTCTATGACCCTTTCTTCTGACTAGAGTACTCTAATTAAATAAACGCTTTAAAGACTCTAAAAAGCGATTTAAATTATGCCACAAGGATTTTTCAGTGCAAAACTCATTGGAAACGATATATATTTATAAAATAATAACAAGTTTTGAGGTCTTTTCTTGCCCAATAAAAACCGATGTGCGACGGGCTACAAATAAAGACCTCTGAACATGTTATTATCTCCATTATAACACTCTAAATAAGAAAACGCACATTCGAAGTGTGTTATTTTGTGGAAATTCTGCTATGATCTAGTTTTCGGAGTAGGAAACGCATTGGTGGTTTAGTGACGTCATTGATGACGTTATTTGACGTTATCTTGACGTCACATGACGTTTTGGCGCATATAGAAAGCATAATTGCATTATCTTTGTTGTTCAAATAAAAACCGATGCAGTTCTGCCTTCGCTATATATGGATTTTACGACAGAGTGTTATAATTAAAGAGATTTGATTGGTTTGAGTAAGTAAACCCTATTTCGGTTTTCCATATTGATAGAAACAGGTGCTTGTTAGACGTTACTATAAATTAGGCCTAACACCGGAATTTAATCAGATTTGGTTTGAGCAACCACATAAACATGTGCTGCTAGGATAGACTAGTAATACTACGGAATTCGTACATCTAAAGGCCGATCTATATAGAAATTATGTTGTTATACAATGTCGCTTTTCAGCGAAAAAGATACGAAGTTTTCGTTGGAAAGCAGCGATAAATAACTTATAACAATAACTTACCAAATGGATAAGAAACAGCACACGTATGTGAAGTAGACGTTAAGTCGACACACGATGGGTAGATGGTTGAGGGGATATCCCAGCGCCTCCAGCCATACTAGGAACAGACTAATCAGGAAGCCGGTGTCTGTCCCTAGAACAGAGGCAAGATAAATACTAGACGAGACATTCCTCATTTGTTTGTCCACAGTGATTAAGTAGATGGATATCACGTTACCAATTAACCCAACAATAACGATGGCTGGCAGGATCATTCGATACAGAATGATCTGAAAGTCCCGTATAAACGGTGAACCGCCCTGTGGTATATCATTTGTACAGTTGGATATAGAGGCGTTCGTCAGGCTCATGTTTGTACAAAATGACTCTTCTATCAGTGAATAATTTGCCATGTTTCTTCACTTTAGGAAGAATGGCCGTCATTGACAGTATACCGAGCTAAACACACCAATCATGAAGAATTAACATCGGTAGTAAACGTTAAAGCAGGAGTATCTGTATTGGTCATTATGTACAGTAGCATTTCTAGTAGTTAATCTGAAAATAGAACAGAATGATTATCGTTATTTCCAAACTCAAATCCCACTATTCTCCTGGATAATGCAATCAATACTTTAGATCTCTTTTATGATTTAACTGCAGACTGAAATATAACGACAGCACTTTAAAATCTAACTTCGGTGTTTTATTGCCCAGATAAATGGTAGTCTTTTCGTCTGCGCATGTTTTGAACGTCGCAAAATTATATTACAGAAATTAGAAAAAAGTCTTAAATAATATATATCAGGAGTGACCCCAGTCTACCTTTTGCTTCCGGGTCGTTGTACAATAGAAAATAGTTCTAGAAATTTTTGTCTCTGCATGCAGAGGGCTGTTTGGAGTGTTAAACAATAGTTTAAGTGCTGTTTTCTTTGATAAATTAGTATTTTTGCATCTGCTCTTTTGCTTTATAGCATATTTTTTGCATTATTTGCAGGACTACTTTCTGCGGATACTTCCCAAAAATGTACATGTAGTTGGGCGGACAACAGCTATTCTAAAGTGAAAGTAACTAGTGGTCATGTTCTTTGTTGGATATTTTCAGATTTTCCTTCTCAACCTATATTGAAACCACCATAAAAAGAGAGTATAGAGGCAGTAGATGAAGCGACCCAAGTCACGAGTGTCCGCGAATGTTGTGGAAGGTGCTGTGACAGCGGTAAGTTGACCATTTTAACATAGGCTAAAGAAGGGCAAATTCAAGCCGGTGTCTGACCTAGATGCCAAAACTGGATTTCTAATAACTTCAACATTTCTTGGAATATCCTTCTGAAATTTCTTCTGTAGGTAGGAATACACACCAGAAGCTTGCAGAAAACATTGTTTTGACCAGGTATTGATATTTTCTTATATTTTTGGATTTAAAAAAAAAACATAGTTGAAAATTTGAGGGGCCGAATAACCTCCCTTGTCGAAAGTTCTAAAAGTTTGTCTGCAAAGCATTATATTGGTGAAAATTTTTGAGGTTTATAAAATTATTGTTGATTTAATCAACTTTATGTCATAAATTCTTATTTTCTGCTGTTTTTTCAATGTTTTGACGTCTGAAAGGGACCTGGGTGAGTATTTCTTTAAGACAACTTAGATGGAGAATATCCACAGATGTTGTGAGGACCTGTCTCAGACTGTGTCACTGCATTAGAATGATGAAAATTTGCTTTTGATAGGCTGTTTTGATAAGAGAGGCTATGGTCATTTAAGGATTAAGGACCCCCCACCCCCCTGTTTCATCAGATTTTTAGACCAGGATAGCCCTGAAAGAGGCTCAAATCTGCTATGCTCCAGGGGAAAGAGACTTTTACATTTGTAGCTTTCTTGCAGGCACCCCTTCTGTGCATAAACAAGTTATGTGTGACACCAGATCCAATTTAGATTTGATTCGGGCTCCACAAACAAACAGCGCAGAACATGATTTTGGCCGAATCGATGCAACGCCAAGCGGAAGGTCCGTACAACTCAACCGATCTTTACGAGTAAGTTTCTTTATGAATCGTTGCACATTTCTTAATTTTTATGTGAATGTGTGAATTGTAATGCACATGTAAAGCAAATATTTAGCAAAAAGCATTATTTTGAAGGTTTTAAACCTTTCCAAATGATGTTTTTCTCCAAATATTTGCCACTTTTTCAGTAAATTAATCAAATTTCAAGCTCAGGACAGCCCACAGAGTGGCCCTAATCTGCTAATGCTCCATTGGAAAGGGACTTTTACATTTGAAGCTTTCTTGCAGGCACCCCTTCTGTGCAAAAACAGGTTATGTGTGATACCAGATCCAATTTAGATTTGATTCGGGCTCCACAAACTAACAGCGCAGAACATGATTTTGGCCGAATCGATGCAACGCCAAGCGGAAGGTCCGTACAACTCAACCGATCTTTACGAGTAAGTTTCTTATGAATCGTTGCACATTTCTTAATTTTTATGTGAATGTGTGAATTGTAATGCACATGTAAAGCAAATATTTAGCAAAAAGCATTATTTTGAAGGTTTTAAACCTTTCCAAATGATGTTTTTCTCCAAATATTCACCACTTTTTCAGTGTAAATTACACCCTGAAGAGTCCTAAATTTGTACAAGATGAATGAATCTGCTATCAGAATATGGTCCTGCATCTGCAGCAGACATTACTTTTTATCTGATGTCAATCCATTCAGGCATAAGGAAATAACTGACATTTTTATACAGGTTATAAGTGAATGAAAAACCCTTCTTTAAAATCTGGATTTTTGCCATACCACATTCTCTGTTTAAATGGCCATGAATCATTGGAAACAGACTTTAACTCTTTGATTTTTGTGTTATTTTACTCATAGATAACCCAAAAACTAGGAAAAAGTGAAAAAATAAGTTTATGTGGGAAGTCTGGTTTCATTTAGGAGTGACCCCAGTCTACCTTTTGCTTCCGGGTCGTTGTACAATAGAAAATAGTTCTAGAAATTTTTGTCTCTGCATGCAGAGGGCTGTTTGGAGTGTTAAACAATAGTTTAAGTGCTGTTTTCTTTGATAAATTAGTATTTTTGCATCTGCTCTTTTGCTTTATAGCATATTTTTTGCATTATTTGCAGGACTACTTTCTGCGGATACTTCCCAAAAATGTACATGTAGTTGGGCGGACAACAGCTATTCTAAAGTGAAAGTAACTAGTGGTCATGTTCTTTGTTGGATATTTTCAGATTTTCCTTCTCAACCTATATTGAAACCACCATAAAAAGAGAGTATAGAGGCAGTAGATGAAGCGACCCAAGTCACGAGTGTCCGCGAATGTTGTGGAAGGTGCTGTGACAGCGGTAAGTTGACCATTTTAACATAGGCTAAAGAAGGGCAAATTCAAGCCGGTGTCTGACCTAGATTTAGGAGTGACCCCAGTCTACCTTTTGCTTCCGGGTCGTTGTACAATAGAAAATAGTTCTAGAAATTTTTGTCTCTGCATGCAGAGGGCTGTTTGGAGTGTTAAACAATAGTTTAAGTGCTGTTTTCTTTGATAAATTAGTATTTTTGCATCTGCTCTTTTGCTTTATAGCATATTTTTTGCATTATTTGCAGGACTACTTTCTGCGGATACTTCCCAAAAATGTACATGTAGTTGGGCGGACAACAGCTATTCTAAAGTGAAAGTAACTAGTGGTCATGTTCTTTGTTGGATATTTTCAGATTTTCCTTCTCAACCTATATTGAAACCACCATAAAAAGAGAGTATAGAGGCAGTAGATGAAGCGACCCAAGTCACGAGTGTCCGCGAATGTTGTGGAAGGTGCTGTGACAGCGGTAAGTTGACCATTTTAACATAGGCTAAAGAAGGGCAAATTCAAGCCGGTGTCTGACCATCATGGACTGGTGGTTTTTATCTATCAAAATGAAGAACTTGGACCTGAAAAAAGATTAATAATGTTAAAAAAGGTTTATAATGAAATCTATGAAATAATCTTTGTTAACTACGTCTAGAAAGAGTTTATTTACTAGTGAACAGTTAAAAATCCAAATAATTTCTTCGCTTTTATTTCCAATAAACTTCTAAATGGCCATCAAAATTACATGTCTGTAGACATTTTTATTTACCTTTAATTTACCCTCGAGGTTCTGAATCCTGTAAATGTAACTAAAGATAACTTTGTGAAACGGAGAGAAATATTAATCGTGTGAAGTTAAATAGAATTTTGTTTTTTAAAGTTAGAATTTTTCCAAGCTGATGTTGCGAAAATAAAGACATTGCTGCTTTTCAACGAAATCCTCGTTACTACAACCTGTTTTAAGCTGCAGTTAGGAGGTTTTCGCTGAAAAGCGACCGAATGAACACTGAAAACAAGGAAAACTTACAAATTCAATTTGGTTCTATCACATTCCTATAATTTAACCTAAAAAGTAAATAAAGACGCATATATTGTCATTGAAAAATCTGTCTGACAGGTTTGGAAAATATAAAACACATTTTAATCCAACTCGAGTTGTTGAATCAAATAATCTGTGCCAAATTAGTTAAGTTTAACTTTTTACGAGGCAACATCATTTTTAGGTCGGGAAATCTCTTCGAGATTTTCCTAACTATAGCTACGCAACGCTTGTAACTTTTTTCTATCTTTTTCTATCTTTACCTCGTATCTGCGGCTTTGTTTTATCTGCAGATACGAGGTTTTCGATATCATCTGGCCGCCGCATAGTCGTTTGTCTGAGTCCGCCGCGAAAAAGTAGACCTACCCTTGAACAATTCAAAATTGCTCAAATAACATAACCATCGTTAATAGACTTTCATTTCCTAATTGTTTTATCAAAACAATGCAGCAGTTTGCTCATAAGTGCGAAAACTATCAACCTCTCTTTTTTGGCGAAAAGGTTGATAATTGGTGTGAGCAGACGAGAATTTCATCACCAAAACAAATAACTGCGCCACAGTTCGTTTAATCGGACATTTCCGTAAAGCACTCGTAAGGACACGGAAAATCTATTTATATCCTGAGTCTAGTCAAGTCCTCCTCCTTGTTCAATCGCTATGCGCATAATTCACAACACATGCATTGTATCGGGTTATACGTGTTTTAAAACACTTCGCGGTGTAAAGCTAAGTATATTAGGCCTATGCTTTGACCAACCAAAGTGTTACCGTAACGGCGTTGTACGAACTTTGGGCCGTCTTGAGTACCTACAACGCAATTTTGATTGATCCAAAAGTAATGTCACAGTGCCTCTAGTTTGGTTATTCGACGTATTCTTGTACATATAAAGACTTATCATTCAAATGTATCCTATTGGAAACATGCTTTTCTGAATTATTTGAATATTTTTTATATATCCGAGAAAATATAGTGCTAAGAAAGATCCATATCGTGCATGTGCGCCGCACGCCCAAAACTATACGTTTGAAGATTATTATTAATTTATGTCCTATCATTACATTTAAAGAAAAATCGCGGCAATTTAGCTGATATTTAAATGATGAGACGTCATGATATTCCTAAGCTATTTTAGAACGTTTCAATAAAATGGGTGCGTTGAAATACCAAATAAGACTCATTGAATTCATCACTCGCATTCGGAAAAATGGCAGAATCGGATAAAAGCCCACAACGTGCAATTTTGAACTTTTGCTAAAAGCTTGAAAAATAGCCAATTGAAGCGACAGAAACCATAAATTCAACCTAAAAGACCGGACTTTTAATTGTAGTCTCGTCTACCGTTGGTACAAGCGTTTTTGGGTGTGATGATGAGTCGTTTGAAGATGAAAAAGGAGCCGGAAGACATGTGGATCAGCGGAATTATGCCATCGTCCATGTGACTTACATTATTTCTGCATTTTAAGCTGAATTTAAGTGGAATCAGCACGTCGAACTTAACCAACTGAGAACAAATTGATTCAAGGAATGCATCCAATAAATTGCTGAACAAGTTGTTTGTAAGTGCATTTATGAAATGGGCCGAACGCCACGAATGTTGCATTAAACACGAACGGCGATATTTTGAGGAGTAGACTAACATGACGTCAATGACGTTGTGTGTTGTGCGGTGCTGGACACCGATGTGCTATGTAAAAATGTCGTTTATTTTCGTAATTTTACACGAAACTTTATGAAAGTTTGCCCATGTATTAAACGAATGTTAATCTTTCGGCATGTAAAATTGCATGGCGATGCGTTCATGAAAACACAGAAAACAGCGTTTGTGACATTACTTTTGGATCATCCCTCGTATATTCATCCTTATTTATCCAGGCTTGGGTTTAACTAGACTGGGTTCCAGACTGATCATTTTTCCCTCCTTTACTTTCTCCGGTCCAAAGATCAGTCTGGGGTCAAGCAAAAGCGCCATCTGCTTTTTTCACAATTTTTGGGGGTAATTTCACGAACGGTAACTCGTCCAGATAATTATCTAGTGCTATATTTAGTAACAGAAATCCCCATGGACTAGACTGGTACCCGTATTTCTTCATGGAAATCGGGTACCCGTCTTTTTCGAGATAATTCTAATTAGGCTAACAAATATTGCACAATTCAGCAATTATTGGATTTTATATCTTTTTGGTAAACTGTTATTGCTAAGGGTTAAATGGTTGGCTATAAATCCTACGGTGTCGGTCGCTTAACCCTTTTAAAAACGGCAAACATTTTGACCGCTTTATTTTGAATGCTGCCGAAAGGGATGTTGAACAGAAAAGGATTTGTGAACCAAGAAGCTGAGAAAAAACTGAGGCAAAAGGGGAAATTGCTGTTTATCAACATTTCTTCTTTCGCTTTAATGTTTCCACAAGCCTTTTCAATTAAACACGTTGAAACCAGGTCTTGTTTGAGAAAGGGTTTGCCCTTTCCCGAAAAAGACCATAATGGAAACGGGTGATCTAAAAAAAGAAGAAAAAAAGCAGAAACTTAATATTACCATCAGTTTTCTCCTTTCATCTCAATATTTTCTTTCTGTGTACAAATGCCATCTTTATCAACAACAGTTTCTGGTTTTGCAGCGTTTTCAAATTGGAGCAGTCGAAGGGCTGACTAATAACCAGAAAACAAAGTTTCAATCTTGTCTAAATTCTAGATGTTGCAGACGACATTTTCAAGTAAATCATTTAATGATATGTAACTTTTTTTTCTTTTTGGAGAAAAAATTGCGAGAAATTAAGAAGTTATGTGCCACAAGCAATTTCTTCATTGTCCACAATGTTTTCAAAAAGCTTTATCATGTCGGGTGTCAAAGGCGTCAATATGTGGGAATGGGTTAGTGTGACACACTACTTAGACAATAACACATATAACACCTCTTCTTATCAGTCTGTTATCTTATCCACCAATTTACACCTTAACAAACGACCGCAATTTAGACTCCCATTTTAGAAGATGCTTGCAGGCGACAAAATTTGTGATGATAAAGGTAGGATTTGTTTAAAATAATGCAAGAAAATACTCAAACAAAAGGAGAAAACTGTTAGTATCGAAATATCTTCCTAGCCTTTTCTATTGGAAAGGTCATGTTCGGGAAATGATTAAATAGTTTAAATGGCCCATTGATGAGTTAGTTTTTACATAAAAAAAAACACCCATTTCTCGAAATATTTATTAACTATTTGTCAAATTGCGTCATAATAATTTTTCATTTTTCTCTCGACCATTTTTTTACATTTTGTATCAGACAATAGTAAGAAATGGAACATAACATTTTTCATTGTTTTTCATGTATAAAAGAATTTCAAACAACATTAATTTCTCCTACTGTTGTAAGTTTGAAGGAATTTAATAGTTAAACGAATTTATGTTCGAATAAAAGAAAATAAATAAAAAGGAAAAGAAGAAGAAGACAGAATAAAAATCGTTTGCAAGGGTTCCATCCAAGCTTTTGGGTAGTTCACTGTTGAGCTTTAAAACAATCATTTTGTGTCGATATAAACCAAACAAAAGTCGTGCTTGTTCCTTAAAAACTTTTTTTGTAATTGTTACAGAAAAAAATATATGCAGTTTGGGAATGGTTAATCTATCCGCATTGGATTTGCCATGGCTCACATAAAAACCATTGTCCCCCAATTGCATTCTTAAAAATCTATTCATCCGTGCAAAACCAAATTTTACCTGACAATGAATATGTGATTTTGACAACCAAAACTAAAGAAGCACATTGGAAACATTCTTGGAAAATAATGAGAAAATGCTAGAATTTGCAGAAATTTAATTATCTCTCAATATTTCAAACGTAATTCATTGCATTATAGTATCGAGCCTCGTTTTAAAACGACAGGCTTTAAATAGGTTATACGTCTAAAAATAGATCAATCGGTTTATCGGCTTATCATTGGAAAATACCGTGCTTGTCCCCAGGCGTCAATATCAACACGATCAAAAACGGATGCCGCGATATCTAACGGGTATTGATTTTTTATGCGCTATCTTATTGACCAAATTGTATATTGACGACTGAACCCAGGCTAGGGTTTAACGGGTATTTAATAATCTTTCTTCGACCTGGGTTTGAGATATAGGCTATTTATGAGTTAATTGTAGGGTTCTGTCTCTGCAGAAAAAAGGGATGATAGAGTTGTCTCTTTCTCAAACGACAGAAAGAACAATTCCCAAGTGAAAGCTAATGCGAAAAGCAAAAAGGACATCAAAAATAAAGAGAAAACAAGATCTAGATTTGTGTGCAGAAAATACAAGCTCACTTTTTTTCAAATTCTGAGTTTAACACAAATGTTATTAGAATTGTTGATCAATGTTTATGGTTTAACCTATACCATTATTTAAAATGTACTATATTGTAAATTCAATTATCTAGATCTAGTCAGTTCTCATGTCACTTTTGTGAACCATGTTAAAGTGACAATTCACAATTATTTGTACATAAATTTTACCTTTATTCTATCTGAAAGAGCATGTTTTCTTATGAAAATTCTGAAAATTTCAAGCCAAAATATTGAACCGTTTACGAGAAATATATATTTTTGTGCTAAAATTAAACAAATTGTTAAGATTTATATAGAATTTGTCATTTTGTCTCAACTATAAATGCATATTTTCGCTTATAAATAACAACTTCAAAAACTGATAGCATTTCTATGCATTAGAATAAACAATCTTTGCATCAAGACATACTTTCAAAATATGAAATAAATGTGAAATAAATGTGAAATGTCACTTTAATTTTAACTTCATTCCTCATTCTGAATTTTGCTCAGAAATTTTCCCGTCATAATATTAATATTTTTCATCGTGCTAAGTTTAACCTTTCCTAAACAGTGATATGTAAAAATGCTCTCATGCCCGTAGGAAGCAATTTGATAAGGGGGAGGGGGCTCAAAACTCTGTCCGGGTTTGTGTCTGAACATTTAGGGACTAAATTGGCTTTTTCTTCAATTTTCTATGTAAAATGAGGAAAATTCGGTATTTTTGACCAACATTTGGGGCTTATCCCGTCCCTCCCTCCCGTGGCTCCAACATGTGCTTACGGGACTGCATCAAAATCGGAATACTGTTGCTAATGTCAAGTTTGTGTTGATAATTTAGATAAATATTCAAGTTTAGCCGTAGAGTTGTTGAAAGATAGATTGAGACTAAGAAAAAATGTTGGATATCAAAATGTATTCGTTTTGCCACCATGTTTCCTGAAATCTTTTTCATAATGGATATCAAAATGATATAATGTTTTACAAACTGTTAACCCAGACAATTCATTAAAACAGTCCATCCGTAATGAGATTCATGTGACGACGGATCTTTTCTGACAACGCCGTAAACATTTTTAACATACGGTTACCCGCTCAACACGGACACGTTACGACTTAAAAAAATTGACACTTTCCATCACCGAATGTTTACGACATCACCGGAAAAAAATACGACATCGTGTAATGGATTTGGTTTATTTGGGTTTTATGAAGTTTTCAACTAATAGGGTCATATCGCGGCGGGACGTGTAATGGAGTAGATCTATATTGTTGACAATTACCCTTTCGTCTACTATGATTTCTTCTCTAGAAATATCAAATTTTTGCTTATGTAAACTCGGGAATTAGAGTATAAGGGTTAATTTTAATGATAACATCAGATAACAACATTGAGAATATTTTAAGAATTCAATGTAAATTGACCATTTACTGTATTTCGAATCCTCTGTTTCCCGACCTTCAGTACTATCAGTACTTTGATTTTTATTTTTTATGCCCACTTATCGCAAGATTGAGGGCATATTGCTTTACTGTTGTCTGTCTGTCTGTCTGTCTGAACCGCTCGTTTAACGAAAGTGAGCATACACAATAAATCAGCCAATGTTCCCTCTAGTTTTATGCGAAAATGTGCATGTTCCACGTTCCTGCGATATCAACATTTTTTTTATTGATAATCCCATCCAAAAATCGTTCTCAAGACATAAATATTTCAAGACAAATGCAATTTTGACATGTTGTCAATCGAAGATTTACGACTCCAGGCTGCATGTAAAGGATTGTTCTAAAATGGGACGAAGTCATAAGTGAATGCTAGTTGATGTTGGGCCCTAGAATGTCTAAAATATATTAATTTCCATCAATTTTACATTAATAATTATTTCATTAATAACATTACTTTCTATCTGTGAGTGATATTCATTGGAAAGCATGTTGAAATATAATTTATTCCTCATGTGATTGTCTGCTGCAAAATATTTATTCCTGGAAATTTCTCGTAAAAGACATTATTATATCTTTATATTACAAATAAATATCAAATCAACCCATTACCAGACGGTAAAATTTTGGACTGTTCCAAATTCAAAGATGATGCAGACGACAATTTCAAGTGAATATGATTTGATGTTATTTGGTCTTTTGGGGTAGAAAGCATTGTGGGAAGTGAAGAAATTGCTTGTTACAAGCAATTTCTTTATTTTTCACAATGATTTCCCATGCCAATTTCTCGTGGGGAGTCAAAAACGAGTGTGGTAATGGGTTATATTACAAATTAAATAACTGATATCAAATTAGATCTAACATGTTTGCAGACTTTTTTTATTTATATTATTTTCTTTAGAATGATGATATTCCCTCAGAAGTAGGAATCTTTCAAATTTTGGCAAAGATTGGTAATCCTATAAAGTGCAAGTTTTGTTTTTCAAATTTAATTATGAGTGTAATACCACGAAACTATACACCGAATAAAAAGATAGTCATTCCTTCGATATTTTCCAAATAAAGACAAATATTGAGCAAATTTATACATGTATGCTCAAATTTAAAGCTGTTAAAGACATGTTCTCTAAGGCGAGAAATCTCCCTAAAAGGCTCATATCGAAATTCAAATTTTCAAAACTTACAAATTGAAAATAATTTCAAGCTGTATGGTAAGATGTACACCTAAATGATATGAAACAGATTTTATACAATCAAAAGGGTACGACAGGTAAAATAACTATTGGTTTCTGTACCTATCTCAAAACTTACATTTTTTTGCATCACTGGTGTTCATTTCACTGTGAGTTTTTTATGTAAATGCAAGTAAAATGGGTGTGACAGAACAGTTTTTTGGTTTTGTCCTTAATGCCCCTGCGAATGATTGAAACCAGTTTAAAGGCAAAAACTTACCTCCATGAATATGGCAATGGGTATATGAGACTTATTTTTGTATAAAAGTCCCCCCCCCTTTATACAGGAAATCAGTTTTACCAAAGTTTTACACAACATAATTATGTCAGTGGGAGGCTGGGTTTAAGGGGGCAAAGATGTGCGTCAGCCAAGCGAAGGTAGATATTCTTCGGTTTTGGGGATAAAACGCATTTAAAGATGTTTCGATCATGCGCATGCGAAATGCGGACAAATCCAAAGTTGCCTTATGATGTCAACACTATTTGTCCTTAAATTAATAGAAAATAAATTGCAAATGAGAAAACTTCATGCTTACCGGAAGTGTAAGAAAATGTAACTATTGGTACAAAAATCAAGAATTATCTGCAAATGTATAATTTTGAAATGACATAAAACCCGCATTCATTTGATTTATGTATCAACATAATCATAAGCCCAATTTTGATTCTTAATTTGCATGCATTGAAAATTGGCTCTTTAATCCGAAATCTTTAGGGAAGTTTCTTGCTTTATCTGTTCACCCTTTCACTGCCAAATATTTATTTCGGACGCATTTCTCACTGCTGAATTAATTCGAAGAAATTTCCAAGAATCGATACCCTGTACAAAAAAACATGCATTACTTTTGACTCATTTGATGGATTCCTTTCAAATTTTCAGCACATACAGACAAATTAAGCACTTAAATGTGTCCAAATTTTGAAGGTTATTTATGAAATGACAATATTTTTTTTCTTTTTTATGTTGTGGGTACTCATATATTTCGCCCCCCCCCCCCCAAAAAAAAAAAAAAAAAATTGTCGACTGAAGTCGCCTATGGCAGGGACCCCCTGTAGTCGACAAAAGTCGCCTTTGGCAGTCAAAGCGTTCAGGTTCTTGTCAATTATAACATTTTAAATTCATAGGTTCTTTTAATTTTCAATTCAAAAGTTAAAAAAAGAAAACAAATGCATTATGATAAAAAGTCTGGCAAGGTATATACAGATATTTACTCCTGTAGTATGTCACATAGACAATGTTTTATGTGCTTTTGTGTTATTCAGGAAGAATGGTCGTTTTTGTATATGTTTACGAGTATATGTTACTTAAGTTAGCCTGAAAATAAACGAAATATTCCAAGTCCATGTATTACAACCTTTAACACTTATGAAATGATAAAGAAGACTATGATTTTAAAAATCATTTAACACGTAGAAACGCCACGACTTAAATAACAAATAAAAAGATACCTTAAGACTTTAAGCATAACAACAGCGAAGAGGAATCATGGAAGTAATGTAAAAATCAATCGAAACCATTTGGATATTTTCTTCAATTTTTTGTTTTCCACAACACCTGGTACGATTAAGTAGTTACCGGCTTTGCAGTTACAAAACAGATGGTTGTAGTATCATATTTAACATACACACATTGGATATGTAACAAACCGAATTACCTACATTCTGAGTCAATCCGAATGATAAATGTTCTCAATTTGTCTTTAGTTTTTCTCCGAGAATCCCAGTCATTATTGTTTCTTCCATCCCAAATTACGTTTTCTTGCTGAACATTTTATGAATAATTATGTTGCTGTAGTTATACAATACAAATATTGGAGAAGTACGCCGTTCCAGTTATTTGAAGACACTGTGAGTTTGCAAAAAGTACATGTAAAACACTTTAGGATCATAGAAAATGAGACTCGGTGTGTGTATCATAAAAATCCTGAGGTGAAAAAATAGTCTGTACTCGGTTATATATACGTTTTACAGTACCATTAAATGATATGATGTACCATATGATGCACCATGTCTCGTTATGGTATCTAAAAAATGGCCCTTTTGGCTTTTAGTACTTTTCCTCCGTAGGCCCTTTTAGAAAGGATACGAGACAACTGTACAGATCCGTTCAAAATATGGTTTGTCTGATTGGGATGTATCTTGATATCAAGTTCAATAGGGACCAATTTTCCAGATTCCAATTCAATAAGGTTTATATTCCGACCTATTATTGTTGACTATCCAAATAAACGTGATAGCTCCGTTTAAAAACACATGGTAAAATATTCTCACCAATTGTCGACAAATCTAAATTTTCGGAATCGAACATGCACTTGCGAGGAGTTTCAGAACAAAGACTCTTATCGGACTGGCAATTATAAAACAGACTCGCTAATGGATCGCTCGTTTAACATTAATGAGCGTTCACAATAAATCAAGCAATGTTGTCTAGAGCTACTTTAAATGTACAATGGCAAGACAATATATTCTTGTACAATCAGTAGATTTTTGATGAGACAAATTTATCCAAGAAACATATGGAGATATTTCAAGACAAATGCATTTTTGACATGTTGTCAATCGAAGATTAATGACTTCAGACCGCATCTAAAGCCTCTAGTAATTATTGAGTTAGACTTAAAGGTGAAGACAATGCGTCCAAGTTGATATCAAAATAGTGTAATTACAGTGACATACGATCTAAAAATTACTGAATGACAATGACCCCGCTGACCTCATGTTGATAACAATATACATACGGTGACATACGATCTCAATATTGCAGAAAGACAATAACAATGACCCCGCTGAGCTCATGTTGATATCAACATACATACGGTGACATACAATATCAAGATTACAGAAAGACAATGACAATGACCCCGCAGACCTCATGTTGATATCAACATACATAGGGTGACATACAATCTAAAGATTACAGAAAGACAATGACAATGACCCCGCTGACATCATGTTGATAACAACATACATACGGTGACATACAATCTGAAGATTACATAAAGACAATGACAATGACCCCGCTGACATCATGTTGATAACAACATACATACGGTGACATACAATCTCAAGATTACAGAAAGACAATAACAATGACCCCGCTGACCTCATGTTGATATCAACATACATACGGTGACATACAATCTCAAGATTACAGAAAGACAATAACAATGACCCCGCTGACATCATGTTGATATTAACATACATACGGTGACATACAATCTCAAGATTACAGAAAGACAATAACAATGACCCCGCTGACCTCATGTTGATATCAACATACATACGGTGACATACGATCTAAAGATTACAGAAAGACAATAACAATGACCCCGCTGACTTTCATGTTGATATCAACATACATACGGTGACATACAATCTCAAGATTACAGAAAGACAATGACAATGACCCCGCTGACCTCATGTTGATATCAACATACATACGGTGACATACGATCTAAAGATTACAGAAAGACAATAACAATGACCCCGCTGAGCTCATGTTGATATCAACATACATACGGTGACATACAATCTCAAGATTCCTGATAGACAATAACAATGACCCCGCTGACCTCATGTTGATATCAACATACATACGGTGACATACGATCTAAAGATTACAGAAAGACAATAACAATGACCCCGCTGACCTCATGTTGATATCAACATACATACGGTGACATACAATCTCAAGATTACTGATAGACAATGCCCCCGCTGACCTCATGTTGATATCAACATACATACGGTGACATACAATCTCAAGATTACAGAAAGACAATAACAATGACCCCGCTGAGCTCATGTTGATATCAACATACATAGGGTGACATACAATCTCAAGATTACAGAAAGACAATGCCCCCGCTGACCTCATGTTGATATCAACATACATACGGTGACATACAATCTCAAGATTGCAGAAAGACAATGACAATGTCCCCGCTGACCTCATGTTGATATCAACATACATAGGGTGACATACAATCTAAAGATTACAGAAAGACAATGACAATGACCCCGCTGACCTCATGTTGATATCAACATACATACGGTGACATACAATCTCAAGATTACTGATAGACAATGCCCCCGCTGACCTCATGTTGATATCAACATACATAGGGTGACATACAATCTAAAGATTATAGAAAGACAATAACAATGACCCCGCTGACCTCATGTTGATATCAACATACATACGGTGACATACAATCTCAAGATTACTGATAGACAATGACCCCGCTGACCTCATGTTGATATCAACATACATACGGTGACATACAATCTCAAGATTACTGATAGACAATGCCCCCGCTGACCTCATGTTGATATCAACATACATACGGTGACATACAATCTCAAGATTACTGATAGACAATGCCCCCGCTGACCTCATGTTGATATCAACATACATACGGTGACATACAATCTCAAGATTACTGATAGACAATGACCCCGCTGACCTCATGTTGATATCAACATACATACGGTGACATACAATCTCAAGATTACTGATAGACAATGCCCCCGCTGACCTCATGTTGATATCAACATACATAGGGGGACATACAATCTAAAGATTACAGAAAGACAATAACAATGACCCCGCTGACCTCATGTTGATATCAACATACATACGGTGACATACAATCTCAAGATTACTGATAGACAATGCCCCCGCTGACCTCATGTTGATATCAACATACATACGGTGAAGTACAATCTCAAGATTGCAGAAAGACAATGAGAATGTCCCCGCTGACCTCATGTTGATATCAACATACATACGGTGACATACAATCTCAAGATTACTGATAGACAATGCCCCCGCTGACCTCATGTTGATATCAACATACATAGGGTGACATACAATCTCAAGATTACTGATAGACAATGCCCCCGCTGACCTCATGTTGATATCAACATACATAGGGTGACATACAATCTCAAGATTACTGATAGACAATGCCCCCGCTGACCTCATGTTGATATCAACATACATAGGGTGACAAACGATCTCAATATTACAGATACACAATAACAATGACCCCGTTGACCTGATGTTGATAACAATATACATACGGTGACAAACGATTAAAAAGAATGACAATGACCCCGCTGACCTCATGTTGATATCAACATACATAGGGTGACATACAATCTCAAGATTACAGAAAGACAATGACCCCGCTGACATCATGTTGATATCAACATACATAGGGTGACATACGATCTAAAGATTGCAGAAAGACAATGACCCCGCTGACCTCATGTTGATATCAACATACATAGGGTGACATACGATCTAAAGATTACAGAAAGACAATGACAATGACCCCTCTGACCTTTAGTCAGTAGAACGTCAAGCTCTTATGTATGGTATCGTATGTATGGTATACAACCAGGTAGGAGTAATATGATCGCGAGAAAACATTGTGGGAAAAGAAGAAATTGTTTGTTACGAGCAATTTCTTCATATCCACAATGTTTTCAAAAGCCATTGCTTTGTTGGGAGTCAAAAAGAGTCACAGTGTGTAAACCAAATTTACCTATCCCAGTTTTTACATCAGTGCCCACCAAAAGTCTGGAGACAAACAAAAATAAAATCATTTTTCATTCCTATATCGGAAGAAATGAATTTCGTTTATTATTTTCATAGTTAGAAATATGATAACCCCTCTTTACAATAAATTCACGTGAAAAGTATTGGATTTATCTATTATTTTCATGTAAAATTTGACACTTTAGGATAATAATTCCATTTTGTTTAATTATGATAAAAATCATCAACTTTCATTCCGAGGATATCGAAGTAAGGGTTAATTTTTTCTTCTGTTAAATTCAATTTTTCTGTCCTTAAGTTACGCTTCTACATCACTAATGGATTTCAGTACTTGAAATTGTTTTTTTCTCTATAGGTTGGCTGTTTACATGACGATAGAGCAGGTTTCCTACCTCAGAACATGATAAACAAAACATATTTTACAGAAATCCAAAATATGAAGAAAACACTTTAAATAAGAAAATTACTACGCCTGTCTAATCGGGAATTCCTCTAAATTTCTAAGAAAATTGAATTTGCAGCCTACGTATAAAAGATAAAAGTACTTACTCGTGAAAAATTCTCAGAAAAGACAATTCTCGGCTTTTATATGCCATTAAATCTCTAAACGGCTATTACATTTACATGTCTACAGACATTGTCATTTTCGTTTAATTTACTTCAGCACAATACACCCAAACACACTTCCAGTTTGTTACTAAAAATAGTAACACTTTTTGATGCCAGATCGAGGCTCTGACCCAATTGAGAGCAAAGCTTCCAACGTGTAATGGCAACGAACGGAGGAAAGAAGAAGTTCAAGAGGAACCACATTCCTCTGAGTGAAGATATCTCTGTGAATCTCGACGGGATATCATTGACTGACTTCCAAATATGATCTTTCCCGGCTTTTAAGGCATTTTTAACCCTCCGATAAATTAGTATCCACGGATCTTTTGAGGACCTAGCCGCCAGGTTCTACTGTCATTTTCACGTATACCCCCCATTCCTCAACAAAAAAATGTACGAAACATGCCATTTTCAGTGTGAAGATGACAATCTCAGTACCGAAAGGCTGATGTAGATAAGATCAATTTGATAATAAAAGCATTGGTCTTAAAGCCCATTTCCCAAACGACAAATTATTTAGACTTTTCAAGTTTGACAACGACTTAACCATTTTCTACACGGCACCTGATTCAGTTTTGAAGCTCTTGCAGACAACAGGATGGGCTTGAAAGTAGGATTTTTGTATGTGCCAGAGCGAATCTAGAGGGGGGGGGGGGGGGTCGGGATGTCCCCCCCCCCCGGAATCAGCCGAAAATTGAATGTTGACTATATAATCAAAGCGTCAATATAATGTTTTATATAATTTAACACATTTAAGTCATCATTTGGGCGTCGACACCCCCCCCCCCCTCCCTGGCAATTGGGCTTGGATCCCCTGAAAAAATCCTGGATCCATCCTTGTGTGTGTACATAGGGGCCTAATAGGATAATTATAGTGCAGAAAACGTTCAGGCAAAAGGAGAAAATGCTGATTAAGAGTATTTCATTATTTTGCCTCTTGAGATGATTTTCGAAACAATCTATGTAAGACAGTTAAGGGCGAATCTAGAATGGGGTCGGGGGTCCGGACCCCGCCTCGAATAGGCCGAAAATAGAATTTTGACTATACAACGTTAGTACAGTATATGATTATATAACGTTACACAATTAACAAATCAAAGTCATCTTTTGGAATAGACCCCCCTCCCCCCCTTTGAAAAAAATCCTGGATCCGCCCTTGACAGTCAAAACATTAACATTTCTTGTTTGGTAAAGGTTTAAAACATTTTTCTTTTCATTTCTTTTTTAATTTAACACCCCTCAACAATATTTCAGCCCTAAGTTTGCTTATAATTGTCCACGCTCCGAGGCTGGGAATCCATCCTGTGACCTGTGGGAGGCTGTCCATTATTGGCTCTAATCTAGAGCATAAACACATGCAAAATATTACCGCTCACACTTGGACAGTACTAAGGAGCTCACTTGCTTCTGCGAAATTGATTTTATTTGGTTTTCAAAAGCAGTGGCTCATCCTGAACTTGCATGGTGGTAATGGGCGATGGAGACAGGGTACGAATGATTACAAGCCAAAAAATCTCTTTTTTTCAATCAAAGTTGCAAAAATATTCCTGTGACTTAAAACTCTAATAATTAACGTAAATGACTGTATAAAATATTCTTAGTACTTAGGCAGAATAAATGAAAAATGCTCGCGTGAAAATAACGACTCGCCAAATGAATTATATAGTAAAACGACCACGTGACCTTTTGTTTGCTCTCATGCATACACAGGTCACGGTTAAAAATTCAAAGTGTGTTTGGGTGTATAAAACACCCCCGAGAGCATGAATTCTGGGAATGTTAGCAATGATTAGCTTTATGAAATAGTGACAAAGGTAAACATGTATAGTAATAATATACATGTGTGACATCCAATTTAAATCTAAAAATTACAATTCGTTCAGACTTAGACAGCACGAAATTCAAATTAACTTCGAAAAAGATTTGCCATTTATATTGTTTGTCCAATTTAAACTGAGACTCATCGTTTTCCGTAACCGTATTCCGGCATACATCGGAGTATTCGGTAGTTTCCGCGTGTTGATATCTCGTGCTGTGAAAAGTGTTAACTTTATTTCTGTGTGTTATAAAGGAATGAGAAATTAGCGTAAGGGTAAGACACTAGACTTTCAGTGTCAGAGACCCAAGATCGAAACCAACATTTTACCGCCGAAACATTTGTCAATCTTTCTTTTTTCCATTAAATTGAAATACCATTTATTTAACCCTTTCCCAAACAAGACCTGGTTTTGACGTCCCTGATAACTTAGTACAAAAAATATAGTCCTATATAATATAAATAATGAAAAGGTCGGACAGCGGCCATTTTGTTTGGGAACGGAAATAAAATTTGAACCCCTGGTTCCACTTTCTTATGAGTGAAACATATCCTGAGAAGGCAACCAGGGGTACAAAGTTCATTTCCGTTCCAAAACAAAATGGCCACTGTTCGACCTTTTCATTATTTATATTATAAAGGACTATATTTTTTTATCGTTAGAATTCCTGAATCCAAGTGCCTATGATCAAAACAGCTGGATCACTTTAATTCCCTCTATTAGACCAGACTAAATGACTTCTCGAGTTATAGTCGATCAGACAATCATGACCTCGACAGTCTAATATATTGGTGTGTTTCTTACTGGCACATTTTTGTACCTTAGATACTTAACAAATGAATCATGTTATGTAATTATTACAGATGGAACATAGGGGGACTTGATCGGGACGTGGTCGAGCTTCACTCCAGTGCAAGTAGAGTTTTGGTTGAGTGCAAGTCGGTTGAAAGCTAACCCGATCAAACTCGATATCCGGACACGATTGAATCTCGATCACGTCATCTACCCGATCAATACACGATTGCTCCCCGATCAATTTTTGTACTAAAGAGAGAAAGCATTATACTTATTATACACATATCGAGTATGTCTCTGAGAAAACTCACTAAATTGCCGACAGAACTCAGTCCACATGATAAATATCCTCAATTTGTCTTCTGTTTTCTGCGAGAATTCCAGTCATTATTGTCTCTTCCATCCAAAATTACGTTTTCTTTCTGATTATTTCCTGAATAATTATGTTGAACGTAGCTGTATTTATATATATATAAAAAAAAACAACACGAAATATCGGTTGGTATAGTATTCTTGTACGAAGGTCAACACCAGAGGCGCGTTATTAAAGCGAGATTTGTTAAGCTATTTTGAGATTTCTCGAGATTTTTTCAAGATAAAGCGTTCTTGAGAGCAAGATTTTTTAGCCAATCGATGGGAGGCGACATTGCCCTGTACTTCTTGTGGATCCCCCGTCAACCCTGTAGAAACATTATAAAGAATTGACCGAGTTTTTCAGAATGCTGCATAATTCATAAACCACGGTGCTAGTCGGAAACTTTGTCTTAAAAACGCTTCATTCGATAAAAAAAATTAAATAAAACAAAATAAAATAAAAAAGAAAATAATAATAATAATAAAAACCCATGTTAGCGTTTTCAACGTATTTCAATTTGGCGAACACAAAATTTTGCATACGCATACATACACAAAACCGTAAAAAATATCTCAGAACAAGAAGTATAGAACGTAAAACGTCTTGTGCAAGTTTGTGTTAATACACCAGCTTGTCCCTAAAATGGAAGTCACAGAAAGAATTTATTATCAATACAGAAATGCAATGAAAACTGAAATTTTGTGAAAACCATTCCAAAATAATCCGTCATATTTTTTGAGACCCCGTCCGTATTCCAGACGATGACGTCACAACCCCTCCAGCGAATCTGGAAATGTCGCAAGAAATTGCTGATTAACCCGTCCCTGTGTTCTGAATATAGGTCAAATATGTTGCCTAACAACACAAATCCACATATCTGGCTAAATTCGGTTAGTGACTTACAAATTAAACGCTTAACCCTTTCTCAGAGTTGAACTCGAGCGTGATCCGATTTCAAAGATAATTTACTGAACGTAAGTCAGATTGAAAAAGCTGTATGTTGTAGCACTGAATATTTCAAGGACGAAAATGCTTCTAATAAGCATATTCTACTTCTTTCTTGAATTTTCGTATTCCTTTAGCATGACATGCATGTATCTATAGAAAGTTTAGCTTGATCGTCGACTTGCAAATTCCAGTCATACTTTTTGAAATCAATTATGCAAATAATAATAAAAAAAAAACAATTTAGGACATGAGATTTTGTCATGGATACGACAATGTTGTTTAACCCTCACCCTACATGACTTTCCAAATATGGAGGGTATCGCAGACGCATATTTTATGTTAACGTAAGACCTGGGTAATGCACTTCCGGTATAAACTTTATATTTCTACTTATTCCGTGACGTCCGTAAGTCCGAGCATTTTAAAGAGCTGTTAGATGCAATATCGCCTGTTTTCGTAACAACGAAAATAATTGAGCGTGCTCGGATTTCGGGGGAAATATTCTAAACAATTTTTGTGGAAATGTTTATAAATAGAATGAATAGTAGGCAAAAAAACCCAACAAAAGTCAGAAATTCAAAATTTGCGAGCAATGAAAATTACTTCTCTTGAAATCGTCTATTCACACCATACAGATTTCGTTCCATAACTGGTCACATAGCCCATTACCAAGGTCTTACGTTAATATGTAAGATTGCTTCACCTTACAGCGTAAAACATTGATCTTTAGGAAAAAAAATGATACTTTAAGTGTGAGATTTTAAAAAATTAATACTAAATGCGCAATGGCAAATACCCTAGGTTGTCAGGCACATTTGCGTGACGTTTGTGTTCTTCTGGGTTATAATTACATAAATGCTGTAATTCTAAAGACACTTGAATACTCAAAGTTCCACAGACAGATTTTTATCGATTAGCCAAATATTGTCATGCAAAGAACTGTAAATCAATTACTTTGACAATGGAAAATGTCTCTATAATTTCTGAGCACTTTAAACAAATCTCGAAATTCCATGTCTTTAAGTGAATCTGCATGCAAATGTATTGAATGAACCTGAATTGATATTACTTGCAATCAGAAAATTATGTGCATATTTATTGTTGATTTGTAAGGATTAAAAAGAGTACTTGTGTACAATAATGTCTGTATGATGATTCGTCTTTGATATTATTTTTCGTACACTCAAAAGAGTTAGGCTATGGAATGTATGAAATATATTACTCATTATGATTTTATGAATGATTTAATTTAACACAGCCTTGACTTTATATCCAAATGTGCTTGTAAAAGAAACACTTATCACAACAATCACCGATTTTCCGACAAAAAAGGAAACTATGTTTAGAAACCCTTCGAATGAGAACAACATGGTAATCGCCAGTATCTATATGTTCTTTTCATGAAGGATTGTTTATGCTTTCTTTCGTACATTTCCTCCTTTCAGCACTTAACCTTTTGATTTGTCTTTTGCAGCACATTTGTATTTGGACCACACTTTGTATTTTGAGCACACGAATGGTTTCTGAAAAATGGTTCATTAATGTCCTTGAACCGAGAGTTTGACTGATTCAAGCTGTAACACTCTCTAATTGGCCATATACTTGTCAGTATTGTGAACACATCACCGGCTTGTTTTCTCCAGATTGTCAGGAATTACCGCCGTAATTGTACATCTTCTAGATCTCGACTCTAAACAACCACCTCCCGGAGGAATACAGTTTTTGCTGTGTAGTTGTTAGAAGATTACTTAGGAAGGAAAGAATAATATAATTTTCTGAAATGTAATTCAACTTATAAATGGATTTATAATTTCACTCGCATATATTTTTATTTCTCTTTTTTTCCTTTTATGTACGGATGGAATCAACAAATTTGAGTATCACATAAAAGAGCTAGTTATTTGGATTTACATTGCTTTAATTTTTAAACAAAGTTCTCCTCCAACTCAACCCATTCGTTCCATCTAATTTGCCAACCACTGACGACCCGATCGATATTGTCGAATTCGCCACCATTTTGAGGGTGTTGTATGTCCATTAAAGCGGCATGTGTTCAATTTGTAACAGTTAGCAATATGATCCAGCATGCAATTTTTATTTTGAAATATCCACGTAGATCTACATTATATACGTAAAGTTTATTATACTATTTAGTCGAAATGCCCAATCTCGTTACGTTTTTATATCAACTCATTTGTTATATGTATAATACTATATCCAATGTATATTCTGTATACCGTCATTACTTGAAAAGACTGAAAAGAAATAATGTTGAATGTTATTACAATTCTAAACCATATGTTGTGGGCACTCAATTGAATCTCCTCGATAAGATGATTCAAAAGATCATCAATAACGTTTGGTTTAATGAACTATACATGAAATGGCGTGTTTTGAAAAGCATTTACCCCCTATTATCTGTGGCGCTCTCGCAAAGGAAACAAAAAATGTAGAGCAGTTATCAACATGGTCCTTTCTCTTAGCATTTACTTAGATATCTTAACTGTAATTGTCAAACCTAGAAATCGAACAAAAGTTTTTTTTAGATATTGATAAAGCGGAAAAAGAAAAGCTTCTATGATAGTATCTGTATATACCATAGTTAAATCCAACCTTAGTGTTGACGCCACGACACCATTAAATATCTGGTATTCGTCACACAAGCGTCTCTGGTGGGTAAATTACTTGTGCTTTTGTTCTTGAAATGTCGTGTAATTACATCAATTACTTGTTCATGTCTCCCAGATCACGGTGGGTAATCACGTAACACAATGATTTCAGAAAACTGTTAATAGTTGTGATAATACATTCAAACAGAATAAAGCCGAAAACCTCAAAATTAACTGAACGAGATATATCTTTTAAGAATCAGCTGATATCGAAGTTATTGACGACCAGACATATTTTAGCTGAGTTTTAATAGAATTAACTACATCCATCTAATTCTCAGTTTCAAATATGCTTTCAACTTTGAAATCAGTCGCGTAGTAAGGGAATTAGTGAAATTTTACGATCACGTGATTACATGCCGATATATTCCATTTTCATTGCGTCAGTAGAAAGGCAACTTCCTATTCAATACCTTCTTGCACAAAGACAATAAAATCAGATTTAAGCAATATGTAATAAATTTAAAGCAATAACATTTCACCTTGTAAAGTTCACAAAATATTATTTGTAGTAAATTCCATTTATTAGAAAACATACACAGGACGTCAACACAATTTGACAAAAAAGTGTACAGAGGTCGAAAAACACAATCTGTTTCGTTCAGTTTGGTCCAATATTAGAAATGTTGTTAAGTCCATGCGTTTAATTAGTGTCCTAAACCTATCCCATAGGTGGGGCTAACCTTATGATACGGTACTGCCTTGACGTCATAGCTCTGTCACGTCCACCCCGTACTGAAAGCCAACAGCGTATATAGACGAGAATTTGTCGATTTGTTGCCCCAACATGTCTTGCGACAACATTCCAGCTAACGACAGCCGTACTTCAGCTTGACGCTGGTTTGGCATAGCAGTGTTGTGCAAAGTGTAGTTCATACAGAACGCTTTGACCTCTTATTTTTATGTTTTAGCTTGAGTTTGAAGAAAATTTGTTTTGATAGTAGTCATTTAAAAAACACGGAAGGGGGATAATCATGTTTTTTTTTAAAAAAAATACTATGTATTATTCGACATCGAATCATAAGCCGGAAAGGTTAGTGTATATTCCAATACATGTAAACTGTGGGAGAAGCACGTTTCCAACAGAATAAAACGAATAAGAGGACCATGATGGTGCTATATTGCTCACCTGAACCAAGATGATATGAGTCAGTTTCATTCAAATCAATTGAATTTTTTGACTTTAATACTGAAAACAAACTTATGGTTAACGACATTGTGTCCAAAGTTTTTCTTGGTTAGTCGCTATTTGTGGTTGATAGAGTAAAAACAGTCTAAAACAGCAAATTTGTCAATTTGAAGGGCAGATAACTCTAATTCTATTCTGATTAAGCTGAAATTCAAATTGGTGCAATATCTTAATATGTTCAGCAACATTGTGTCCAAATTTCGTCTTGGTTGGTCAATAATTATAGATGATAAAGTGTAAACAAAGTCCGAAACAATCAAAAACGTCAATTTTGTCAAATTCAAGGGCATATAACTCATGACTTTCTGATCCGATGAGACCGAAGTTCAAGCTCATCCAAGACATTATATTATGTTCACTAACATAATGTCCAAGTTGCGTCTTAATAGGTCAATAATTGTAGATTCAAGAGTGTCGAAAACAGACAAAAACGGGAATATTGTCAAATTCAAGGGCGTATAACTCAAGACCTTTTGATCTGATGAATCTGAAAATCAAACTCACACATGATCTTGTGGTCCCTTACATTGTTACCAAAATTTGTCTTGATTAGTCGATATTATTGCAGATGCTAGAGTGTAAACAAAGTCGAAGACAGTCGAAAACATCAACTTTGTCAAATTCAAGGGCGTATAACTCATGGTTTTTTTATCCGATTAATATGAAAGTCAGGCTCATCCGAGATCTTATATTCCCTAACATTGTGTCCAAGTTTTGTCTAGATTGGTCTTTAATTGTAGATACTACAGTGTAAACAGAGTCGAAAACAGTCGAAAATGAGAATTTGGTCAAATTCAAGGGTGTATAACTCAAGACCTTTTGAACAGTTTAATCTGAAAATCAAACCCATACATTATCTTATGGTCCATAATATTGTCTCCAAGTTTTGTCTTGATTTGTTTACAATTGTAGATGCTAGAGAGTAAACAAAGTCGAAACAGTTGAAAATAGCAATTTCGTCAATTTCAATGGCACATAACTCAAGACTTTCTAGTCCGATCAGACCGAAAATCGAACTCATCGGTAACCAAAATTGTATCAAAGTTTGTCTTGATTGATTAATATTTGTAGATACTAGAGTGTAAACAATGTCAAAACTAGCTATTTTTTGCATCCAAGGGCAGATAACACCGGAAATTCTGGTCCGATATGACCCATAACCGAACCCGTTTGATATCTTATGGTCATTTATGTTTTGACCAGGTTTGGTCAAGATTGGCTTATATTTGTAGATGCTAGAGTGTAAACACGAAATTGTGGACGGACGAACGAACGGACAGACAGACAGACAGACGACGGACAAAAAGTGACCACAATAGCTCACCTTGAGCACTTCGTGCTCAGGTGCGCTAATAATGACACATTTTGCGTGCTGTCCACAGTGGCCGTGACAGCACAGTAGTCAGAGAGTTAGATGTCGATTTCTATATTTCTATAAATCGACATCCCTCTCCCCTGTCATATTGGACTCGCTGATCTTTGATCATTCACAGGTCGTCGTCCTATTATATCAGGTGCTGCATTTACGACATCTGAAGAAAATGACAATATATCTATGCGTATGGATGCAGGTATATTAACGATGTACTAAATAGCCATTAAAACATAGTTATTTTTTTCGAAAATATTATGAAAAATGGCGTTGAGTATCTTTTTTGTCCTAGTAAAATTTTATAAAACTAACAAGTGAAAACCCATAACTTTTGTTTTAAGAGTTGAGTTTTGTCATTTGTCGATGAAAGGTCCCACCCGAACACTCTATTCAAAGCATCTCAAACAAAAAATCTACTCAAAAATAAAGAGAGCAAAACTGGCTGTCGAAGCAAAAACCGTCAACTGGCTTGTAAAATGACGATTATTTAGCTACGAAACTCCATTGGGACAAACAAAAAAAGCAGACTTTGAGCTTAAAAAGCATTTACACGAAGTGAAAAGAGAAGATTGCTGCTTTTCAACGAAAATCTCGTAACTGCAGCTTTAAACAAGCTGCAGCTACGAGGTTTTCGTTGAAAAGCGACGAAATTCAGAAATCCTATAGTGAGTGAAATCGTCAAATCAGAGACAATTGGATTAGAGATAATTGAGAAGCGCACACTCTGAGGTATCAGTTCACGTTATCACGGGGAGATTTGTTCCACATTCTGTAAAAACCATCACTACATTCTACAGTTCGATACTGTCTGTACCTCTCAATTCTATCCTCTCATTTTGACATTCCATAGACAGATTGAATATATTTAATTCAAGTATAACATTTCACATTTATCTGAAAAGAATTTCAAAATTACTTCAATGTCTGGTTTATTTTTTAATGCAAAAAACGGATCGCTGCCATGAGACCCGAGTTTCAACTCTAATTTCCTTGTAAATGGTGCCCTGTATTATTTAAGTTTCATTGAGATAATAGAATTTGTGGTATGGAAGCATTTAGGACATTTGGCTTTGTTGCTATATCTATACGGACATGTATTCATAATTGTTGACTAGAAAATGTAACAAATCGGACAATACTGGATTTTACCAAACACAGAGCTACAAAGAAGAGGCGGTTATGACTTTTCAAAATGCAATATTTCCTTTACTGTTCATAAAGTCCCTATTTTGTGGGCAGTTATTAGATAGTCTAGTAGAGACAACATGGAGTTGGTTATGAAATAATGAATTCAGAATGTCTTTATACCACCCTACATTTTGCTCTGCAAGTATCGATCTTTTCGAAAGATAAAAGCGTACACATGCAAACCATGGGCGTAGCAACCAACCCCTACGCAAAAACGCAATTGCGTACACATCGCAAAAATATAAAAAAGTGGATTTTTGTTTTTGTTTCTTTTGAAATAAAAACTTGAATCGCCATTAAAATACATACGAAATACCCATTTGATATGTATTTCATAAGCATCTACATTAAATTTTCAAAACATTTCCGGGAGGTGCGGGCATGACCCACCCCCAGCAATATGGAGCCCGCCATCAAACCTTCCCTGATACGATACCTCCCCTCGTACATTAGGCATGCGTTTTGCGTACACTTTATTTTCGGCTAGTTACGCGACATGTTACTGTAGCTCGTACGCTTAAATTCAGCGAGATTTAAGTATAAGGCCTAAACAAAGTAGGCTTCCTTCATTTTATGCGACCGACACCTGCAAAGTTCGACTCACCGTAAAAAAAAACAAAAAAAAAAAAACCAAAAAAAAAAAAAAAAAAAAAAAACAAAACAATAACAACGACACCTAAACAAAATGAAAAGGCGACTTACCTTCCCCATTTTTACCACAGAAACATCTTTTTAAAGTGACTTTTCACATTTATATCATTTTTTAAAAGTATGTCTTGATGCAAAGATTGATTATACTAATGCGTAGAAATGCTATCAGTTTTTTGAAGTTGTTATTTATAAGCGAAAAATACGCCTTTAAAGTTGAGGCAGAAATTACAAATTCTATATAAAACTGAACTGTTGTCCACAACAATTTGCTTAATTTTCGCACAAAAATATATATTTCTCGTAAACGGTTCAATATTTTGGCTTGAAATTTTCAAAATCTTCATAAGAAAATATGCTCTTTCAGATAGAATAAAAGTCAAATTATTGTAGAAATAATCGTGAAACTTTAAGCCTAAAACATCATACTGGCATGATGTTAAGGGAACATTCGGGGGCTATAACCCAAGTAATTGATGTAATTACACGACATTTCAAGAACAAAAGCACAAGTAATTTACCCACCAGAGACGCTTGTGTGACGAATACCAGATATTTAATGGTGTCGTGGCGTCAACACTAAGATTGGATCTAACTAAGTAATACATGTACGATACAGCTATTGTCGAAAAAGCTTTGAGGAAGATTTTTTTTTTCGATTCATTAAACGTTAGACTTAGATCTATTGGTTTGTGTGCTATTTATAAAAGAGTGAGTTAATCGGTCCAAGATCGTTCTGCTTTTTAGAGTACGTTCAAAAGCGCTAAAGTTATATAAAGCACCGAAGAGCCAGAGGCGAAATTTGGAAAGTGCCAATAATTCATTAACTGTGTTACATTTCCATTCCAAATACAAATATATTAAGCATTTTGAATGGTCTAGAATTTTGAATTAATGCATACTTATGGAAATATTTGTCAAACATGTTCTAAATTACCTCCCTTGAATACAGAGTAACATCATATTTGTAAATTATTTTCATCTTGGAGCATAATCTTGAAATCCGGCACGGCCAATCAACTTTTGTGAAATGAATTTACAAGTGCGTGAAATTTGAAGCATTTCGTATAGCTAGAAAGTTTCTTATTCATTATGTAAATATACGACCTATTTGACAAGAAACACATCTCGCAATTATCCATAAGAGAAGCTTGCTAACAAAATGTCGAATGCCACCAACTGCACATGCACGGACGTTCGACGTTGACGTCCTTTTTGTTTGGGTGTTTTGCTGCACTGCGTTATTCCTAAGTGAGGTCGAAATTTGTTGTTATGGCGAAACTGTTGTTTACTTGCTTGTTGTTCAGAAAAACATGCAAATTTGTTTAATTGAACAGAAAACAACGCGATACGTTTATCCAAAGATGCACGTTAATGTATGCTTTAGACAGTAGCCCCCTAATGCCAAAGCAATAGGTCGCCAAGCGTTTTGGTTTGCATAGAAACATCATATAGGCACTTTTGAGACAATTTCAACAATTTAGAAACACATGCAACTTGCCACATTCGATACGTCGACATGTGACGTCATTCGGACAAGTCAACCATAATCGGAACAACAACCAGTGAAATAGATTGTTGTCGGCAAAAGTTATCGGTAGGTTGATTCCAGAGTTGAATTCTATCAGCAGAAGGCCTGTTAGAGATCGGTTAATGGAGCGCCACATCCGTCTTAGACGTACTCCGATACGTCTAGTATTGCTATGACGTCGTCGATGACATCGTTTACAGTGGCTTAGACAACACCTACCCTTTCGTAAGGTTGATTTGAACAAGGTATTGTTTATAGGTGCGCCTCGATTACATCTGTACAGTCCGATTTTCGAGCTCGCATTCATTAACGCGTTGGGGAACGTCATATGTATTCATGCTTTATTCAACGTCAATGCTTGACTAGTTGGCTCCGTTATTGGTCAACATCTCAAGAAGAACCTTTAAAGAGCCGTCTGTGACAGTTTAGCTGTCTTGTTGCTGCATAGCATTATCGGTGTCAATAGTGTTCACACTCGAAAATGGCTTGTGAACTTGAATTTACCCCTACCCACTTTCCAGGCTTGTTACGGTGATAACGAGTGGGGAAGCAAACCGACACTCATTGATTGAATTTTCTTTTTCCAAAATTGTAAAATTTGATAAATAAAATTTATGTATTTAATATGTTATATAGAAAGGATATGTGCACAGTTATTTTTTTCCGTTAGTATATTTTAAATGCACGAATGATTGAAAATAAATCTTAAAATTTGAGAAAATGGATTAAACTATGAAATTGTTCTAATTTTCTGATACAAGTATAAAATATTTTGTATTCAGCTATGTACTATGATAAAGAATAATTTACATAACTCTACTACATTTTTTGGGTAAAATGTCTAATAATTTTC
The DNA here is from genome assembly GCA_963680895.1 of Fragum sueziense. Lineage (NCBI taxonomy): Eukaryota > Metazoa > Mollusca > Bivalvia > Cardiida > Cardiidae > Fragum > Fragum sueziense. The sequence goes on from OY804607.1 coordinate 10,161,031, forward strand.
TTCAACGGAAATGTGGGATTTTCACATAAAATCATTGTAAACAATAGATTCCAATCTGGTCTAGCTAGATCCCGGATCGGCTTAGCTAGATTGGAATTTCTTATCTGGAATAGAAACTTTCTAGGCAGAGTCCAAATCGGTCTAGCCCAGTTTGCAATTCCAATTTGGACTAGGCCAGTATAGAATTCTAAACTAGACAAGATTCCAATGTGACCTCCGACATATACGCTCTGTACAATTTTACTGTTCGTTACGCCATGTCTTAATTGACATATTCCATCTCCAGTTACGGCGTGCCAATATTTTATGCAGGGGCATGATATGACTGTCTAAAGCGATCATGATTCTCTATTTTTCGTAAAAAGGTACATATTGATCACATTATGTCTAAACAAGCAACATTGATTGTGTAAATCAACTAATGCATGATTTATCAACGACATATACAATTTCTTGTTGACCAATTTACAACTCTCAAGCGAGTTCTATATCAAAATCACGGACCATGTACGATGATATATGGTACGTTTACTAATTGCTTGTAGCAATTTTCAGAGAAATGTCCCGAGCAATACCCTAATATTGCCAGTTGATAAATATACCCTTGAGCTAGCCATAATGGAAACTATAAATCAACACTGAAATATGTTATATTTGGCACGTTTTTCCAAACTACTGATTATCATCAATGAGGCTTTGAAACAATCTATATTAGTTGAATACATGTACGAACGGTTGAATATACGCATTTTACTGTTTGAAGAATGTCAACTATTTTTCGCGTATTTAAAGAAATACCCGGGTACTTGGTTGTCAATTTCTCCCTCCTTTTGTTTATTCAAAAAAAGCCATTACTTGGTAAATGGACAATCAGTTCTTACATGTACTTGATACCAATCAATTTGAGTTAAATGTAACTCTTACAATATATATTATACTTAATGAGGTGCATTGACATAGTTAGATCAGCTTGTTCCTGGTTATTATGATTATTTATTATTATTAAGTACTGAATTCATATAGCGCTTTTATCATACGAAAGTACGTTCAAAAGCGCTTTACTAGCATAAAATCTACTAAAATATACATCATACTAATAAGAAATATCATACATACGTTATAAGAATTATATGAGTATAAAATAATGAACCGTGAAAGACGATACACATAAAAGGAAAATCAGTGTTTAATTTCCATAAATCTGCTTAAACAAATAAGTCTTTAAGTATTTCTTAAAACATGAAACTGTAGAAGCAGCTCTTATTTCGGATGGGAGAGAATTCCATAATACTGGAGCAGCACTCATAAAACTGCGGTCTCCATACGTTTTAGTACGGCGTTTCGGTACTACAAGTGTTGTGCCATTTGACCCGGATCTAAGTTCACGGTATGATTTGTGTATCATTAAAAATGATGTGATATATTCTGGGGCTTGTCCATGGAGAGCTTTAAATGTATAAGTCAGTATCTTAAATTGAATTCTGTGCTCTACAGGTATCCAATGCAACTCTTTCAGTACTTGTGTTATATGATGACGTCTCGGTGATCTGGTGATAATATGAGCTGAAGTATTTTGGGCTACCTGAAACTTGTTCAGGGCTTTTTGGGGTATTCCAAAAAGTAAAGAATTGATTTGTTATGTCCGTTGAAAGAAAAAAAATGGTACATTGGTACCTCTATGTCTAGTGACGATACCTCATTAATGCATATACACTGAACAGATCTTCTAAACCGCCATGGCATGTTACTTTATATAACTCCATTAATATTTTAGACAGGGGCTTGAAATTTTCAAATAAGAAAGATTAACCATTTTCACAGAAGATGCCAAAATTTCATCAAGGCCATTTGACAATAACTTGAATAAATTGCAAATTGAAAAGGGTCACCGTCGCGTCTGCATTTTCACATCAGAAATGTAAACTGTAAGTGTGAGATGTGACATCACTCTGCGTAAATAATTCTGATTGACAACGAGCCCTCATTCAGTTTTAGCTACCTGGGAAGTACTAAGGTGTCATTCCAGACGTCTCAGTAGCCTAGGTATTTCTGCCACACTTCCGGTTGCCTGGTATTTAAGCCAAAACTTTTTGTAACGTCTTGTGATTACCTTGGAGCATTTCTCCGATTTGTATTTATTTGGACATCAAATCTGAGTGATATTTGTTAACTGTTAACAAAAGTGTCGGTCAGTTTTCACTGTTGAATAATTTTATGGTGTTCTACGGAATACAATGCGGGCTGTAAAAAGAACAAAAAATTCAGTTTATAAACATAACTTTGTATCCTCCCCAGAAGCATACAGGCGTCAAGGATCTATTAACGATATGCATAACTGATTCATAAGTCATGTCTTTCGACAATAAAGGTACATGTGGAATGATTATAATTTGTATGGTAGACTGTACGGGTCATAATCTTTGGTGCACTTTGACATTGTTTTGGGGTCATATAACTCGTTAGTAAGAAGCAACAGGAAAACAACCGATGCATTTAACAACAATGTCGGCATATCATCACTTTTGAACGATTTATGGTCTTCTACGGAATATAATAAGTGCCAAACGAACACTAAAATTCAGTTTGTAAACAAAACTTTAAATCCTCTCTTTTAGCTTACACGCGTCAAACATCCATTACTGACATGCTAAATTCGTGCAAGAGACATGTCATCTGCAAGAAAATGTACAAGTGAACTAATAATATTTTGTACGGTGGACTCTGAGGGTTATGCTCTGTGGTGCACTTTGACACGGATTAATGTCCATAAAATTCGCAATACAGAATGCAATCGGAAAAAAGTTAATGCATTTGGCAGTATCATGAGCAACCTTTTGAAAAATGCACACACCACTGAAAAGGGTACATGCCTTATTCATATTGACGTCGTTTTCGATTAGCCCCACAGTCCGACCCATATCACTTAAGGACATCCGGTCCATTGAGTTGCATTTTCTTTGCAAAATCGGCATGTCGAATCGATATGAACTAATGCTTGAATAATTTTTGTGCAATTTAACTCATCACATCATGCGCCACGTGCAAAAACGGTTTTATATAAATGCCTCTTCATACAAAAAGTTATTATTTAGATTTTGACTTTATTGCGTTAAATCGATAGCTAGTGATCACAAAATCTAATGTGCAAAATATTGTTTCAAAAGAGCTTTTCGTTTTTCATTTATACCAAAATATCTGTTCTCAAAAGTGGCGGTTTAGAAAATCTGTTCAGTGTACAGCCTAGTTCTTCTGATACAACTGTACCACAGTATTGCAGAAACAGTATATTCCCCACTAGTGTCAGTAGACAGTATTAGTTATTAATTAACCCTTTCCAAAACAAGACTTGGTTTGGACGTCCACTTGGGAAAAGGCTAGGAAAAGCATTGATAAAAAAGAAGAAAATGCTGATGATCAGAATTTTCTCCTTTTGTCTCAATATTTTCTCGGCAATTTTAAACACAAAGTCCTCAATTATAATGTTCTATTTTGTCGTGTGCACCAGCTTTCAAATAGGATCACCCTAAATTTTTGTCCTTTGGGAAAGGGTTAAGAAGATAAAACTGCGACGATAATTAAACACAGAGAATGATATTTGCTGGAAGTATGATGGGGTATAGCTACATTTGACCCATTCCCACACAATGACTATGTTTACTTACTGCAAGAAAATGACTTTCGAAAACATCGTGGAATCTGAAGGAATTGTTTGTGACAGACAATGTCTTTATTTTCCACAACGATTTTTTCGTTAAAAGACAAAAACATACACAATTTAATTTTACTTTGAACTACAGCAACATTTTTGAACGTGGACCAGTCTAAGATTTTTTCCGTCTAGCAAAATCTAGCTGCACGATGCTCTTCAACAGTGACCGTCAGGACTAATACAGGGATGATTGCTGGAGAGGATTTTCACCAAGGATTATTCAAGTCGCACAACTTTAGTACTTTATTCAGTAAGCTATCGAGACATTTCTTGTTGGCCTCAATTAGATATTTATCGTAATTGTTCTAAAAGTCGCCACACGTGCTGGACGCCCCATAAAATGTCTACTATCAAGGATACAAATTACGACTTACAGCCTTATTAAAGACACACAATCTTATCTACTCCAATGATCTAATGTTATTACCAGGTCTAAATAAACCACATAAATGCAGAAACGCTTGAAGTATTTTGCTGGGCCGTTTATAGACCTAAGATTCCAATTGAGAAAAATCGATTAATTGGGTAACGAATGTTTTCAAGCCGATTTGAAAGGGGAGCTCATCTCTCGTAAGCCATGACAAGTCAGACTAATCAAAAACTTTGCACACAGAATGTCTCTTGTTGTCTATTAAGAAAATGACACCAATAAATGTGGGTGATAAATTACTGATAATGCATAATTATAGGTCGGTCCACTCGACCAATTCAGACAGTTCGACGTTCCTCAGAAAAAGTCTTCGTGATATTTGCCACTATGTACTTGTAACGACTGTTCATATATCAATTATTTCACAGCTTTAACACAGTATTTGTCTACTTTTAAAATTTATGTGTTATATGCACTTTAGCAAAAAAAAAAAAAAAAAAAAAAAAAAAAAAAAAAATGTAGCATTTGCAATCAACCTTTTTGTTTTTAGATATGTAAAAAGGTTATTTTCATTGACTTAAAAATTTCAGGGCGATAGGTAGCTTCGTTTTCTAATTATGGCACTATGAGTTATATTGTCTTACCAAAATAATTTTATATTTCAAGGTAAATTTCATGAATTATATTTGATTGTTTCCAAATAACTTTATATTTCTATTTGATATAACAGTTCCTAAGGTAAATTTTGGTAGTCTATTGTACCTATATATATTTCTAGAGTTGTGCCTCAGAAAATTGGGCATTTATAGACCCTAGTGTGAACAATTTTGAATCTGTAGTGTCCGTAAGGATGGTAATTTTACAAAGGATCCATTTACAACAAAACTTCATTAGTTTAGAATATTACAGATCTCAATATGGTAGCCTAAATAATCTATTTAATTTTAACTTAAGCTCAGTATTTTCATTGCACTGTAAAGTGTAATGGATGGACACTACACAAATAAAAAACAGCCAAATATCTGATTAAAAAATTCAGATCAATTTTGTTTTTAAAACAAGTTTAAAATCTCTTTACTAATGGCTGCAGAAGCTATTCACACATCAATTTTAATGATTCCAGTAATGAACTTTTGATATGGGAATCTTATTTCATGGCAAGAAAGCTAGAAGGGCGGGTTAACTTGGTGAGACAATTGTGTGCCAAATACATTGTTTTACTCGTGAGGATGAGCGCAGATACTAAATGCATTCGATGGTATAAATAATTGCATGATCTCGAAGAAGATGTGCTTTACTTTTTTCCAAACAAGACCTGGTTTTAACCTTCCCAATACATCGAGGCAACTAAAAGAAAGTGCTGATAATCAACATTTGTTTCTTTTGCATCAATCTTGTCTGTGCTATATTTCTACAAAGTTTACCGTAGTTAACATTCAGTTTGTCGTCTGCAGCAGATTTCGAGTTGGACCACTATCAATTTTTCCGTTTGTTAAAGGATTAAAATATTTAGAACGTATCATAGTTGAATGCGATTGGGTAAAAAGATCAGCTTCGAAGAAGTATGATTTATTTGTAAATAAATTTACGGCCTGTGTGCTACTCAGAAAAAAATAAACGACAGATGAGTTACACGTAGTTTTGATTTATGCAAGCAAATGCATAGTGTCGATGACATTAAAATGTCTCAACTAATTCCTATTTAAGCTATAGTTACGACATTATCTAACAGAACCAATGATATGCAGATTCCTTGTTGGCCAATTTACATCCCTCAAGTGAGAACTGCCAAAATAACCATGGACCGGGGTAGATGATATATGCTAATTGTTGCTTTTAACGGAATCTAGAGCACTTCACTGCTATTAACGTATCTAAAATATCCCCCCTATCAGCTTGTCATAATGGAACATATGAATCAACACTGACAGATGGATGGCATGTTGTTTTCCTCAAAACAGCTTATTAGCCTGTATGTATTTAGCAACATTTATACAAGACGACAATCAGATAACCACAGGCCCTCGATTATACAAATTTTAACTTAATTATAACTCAAAATAAATGACCTGGCAGACCATCTTTACAGATTAGCTAGGGATCCTCTGTCATTTATCGTGAGCTATAAACATACTCACACAATAAATATTCACGGGCAGTTTATTCTATTTACCCTTTTTAAATTTATTTAGTCTGAAGCGAAACATAATTATATCAAATAGAAAAACTGTTTTAAGATAATACGATAATCCAACAATAATACCAGATCATTTTATTATGGTTTGTGTCTTCTCCGAGTCCTGCACTGTTGCCGCAAGTCGTCTAAAGAGAATGGAAACAATAGCTGATATAATCATAATTGTGACCCATCATGCTAAAACGGACCTTATCTGCGCCGTCCGCGCAGCCAGACAAGGGCCGATACTTGTCACTTTTATCATAATTGTCTTAATTTGTAATTTCATTTTTCACATGCGGTATCTGGTTGACATGTGCTGAGTCTGACAAGTTTGCCAAAATTTAGATTTTTGGACTTCTGATAAGGTCCCTTTTAGTATGCTGGGTCACATAATATGAAGACATATGAAAAAGGGAGAATCACTGATTAAAACCTATCCGCATGTTTTGGCTTTGATTGAACATACACAATAACTCATTAAGGGTCCCTTAACAGCCCGATTCCATGTTAGAAATTGCTATTACGATAGAGATAGTTAATTAATTGGAAAGTAACTGTCTTTGAAAAAGAATGATTGAAATAGTCTATATATTCATTATTACTCAGATTTTACCATGAAGAGACTGATTGAAGTATCGTCGCTTTTCAACAAAATCCGCGTAACTACCGCATGCGTTAAGCTGGAATTACGAGCTTTTTGAAGAAAAAAGACGACATATCTATTATTACTTTGATTTCAGCACAAGGGACTGATTGAAAGACGTATCCAGTCACACTGTCTCCATCGTCTATTCTTCTGTTGAAAAGAAACATTTTGTTATTGTGTGATATTGTAGGCAAATGTATATTTGCCGTATTACATGTACCAGATGACTTTAACCCATCAATTTCCACCTAATGACACATTTTGACGCCTCACAAGATAAAGGCTTTAGAAAACATTGTGGAAAATGATGAAATTGCTGAGAGCAAGCAGTTCCCTCATTTCCCATAATGTTTTCTACCCCAAAAAGAAAAGAATACATTTGATTCGCTTGAAATTGATGCATGCATCATCTTTAAATAAGAATAGTCTAAATTTTTGCCGTCTGGTAATGGGTTAATCATTTTTCTATTATCCACTTGATTATGATATGAGAACGCTTCAAGCTGGTTTTCATGTTTTTGAATTATAATACCTATTTTGATAATACATTGTACATTAACCCTTTACCAAACAAGACCTGATTTTGACGTCCCTTAGATAATAGACTTGGAAAAACATTGACAAAAGAAGAAAATGCTGATAACTAGCATTTTCTCCTTTTGCCTCAATATTTTCTATGCCATATTTTACACATATCCTATCTTTAATAACATCCATTTTGCCATATGTGGCAGTTTTTGAAGTGGATGACCCTAGAATTTTGTCCTTTGGGAAAGGGTTAATACATCAATGGAATAACAGAAACTTGGTATCTATATTAGTCAATTTTGTTGTTCAATATTTACCAATCTACTTCGACGAAACAAGAAATTGCCGATAGCCATATAATGTATGCTTTATTGTTACGATGATACTTTTGTCGTCCATAGATTTATTCCTCTAATTTCTCATGTTAGACTGTTCTATAAATGGGTCAAAGTTTAATGCTATGAATAGAGATCTAGATAAGAGGAAGTAATGGCTTTTCAAAATGCAATATTTCATGAAATGTTCACCAAACCTATGTTTTGGGTACTCACTTGAATCGTCTCGAAAACACGATTCAAATGAGTATCCATTACATAGGGTTTGGATTTGATATAACACATTCAGAATGCCTTTACCCCCCTAATCTGCTGTACTGCCAGCATCTCCAATAAACAATTCATTAGACATAGTGCTATCCAGGGACAGTATATAATTAATGAAGGAGAATACTTCAGAATTAACTGTATCGCTGTATTGGCCAACATTTTGCTGCTTTCAACAAAGACCGCGTAACGAGGCAACAGTTTGCATTGGGAATCATGAATTTCATTTTCATCGCAGAAATGCACTTTCCCGCCAAAAACCGAGGAATACCTACCTTTCCTGGGCCGGCAAACATCGTTCCCCCTAGACCCAGCTTCCCATTGACATGATAAAATTATGTTGTGTCACTTGACTATAGGCTTCCTTTCCTGGGTCACGGGGGTGGGGTGGGGGGGAAGGGTGTACTTTTATACCAAAAATAGTACTCATATACCAATTGCCATATTTCTTGCGGGAAGATTTCGTCTTTAAATTCGTTTCAATGATGCGCGTTAAGGACAAAACGAAATCTGGTTTATAATTTCAACACCAATTGTCCTTACATTTACAGAAAAAATCTTACTAATAAAATCATAGAAAACTTTATTCTGGTTAAATGAATACCGGTGGGGTAAGAAAATGTAATTTAAGTGGGGGTAGGTACAGAAACCAAGAGTTATCTGTACATGTCGAATCTTTTTGATAGTACAAAATCAGTTTTCATATGATTTAGGTATACATCTAACAATACAGCTCGAAATTATTATCAATTTGCATGTTTTGAAAATTGACTTTTCCATTTGAGCCTTTTAGGGAGATTTCTCGCCTTATCCATAGAGGTCCTTTCCCAAAAATGTTACTATAAATAGAAAGTGAGGTAAGGCCAAGTTAGAAAAAGACTTAGTTTAGAAAGATTAATTGAAATTCATTTGAATGTTCCATGAAAAAAAAAATCTTCCCTTTAAGGTTGATAAATTCATTCGATTTCTTGACTAAAATTTTACCTGCTTGTATTTTCGAAAACACAGCATATGTCCTTTAAACATGGTTTATTGTAAAAGGCATTTTAACAATCGACGACACACCATTATCATCATGTGATTTTAAGAAATGATTGTCTTAAGCATTTTCTTGCTCGTTGAATCATCATAAAATATGTATAGACTTCTGCAGGGTTTTGGGCAGCATATTTCCGTTGATAACCAGAAAGTAGAAGCATATCCGGACAACCCCATAAACCGTCTACACCACATGGATAATTTTAGGATAAACAACAGAAAAGATCTATGCTTCTATCTTAATTGTTTTGTCTACACTAGTAAAGGTCAGATGGTATCCAGTAATTTGTCTGGACAATGACTTGAAATATATCGCATATCTGCGGATAGGACTGCCTGTTGGCAACAGATAAGAGGGAGTAAAAGGAATTCTTACTTACGTTCTTCACGCTGGGGATTGTGGATCATGGAAAGGTTAACTTTCACGTCCAAATTAGCTTCAAGTAAGAAATTGTGCAAATAACTTTGATTTCTGCATCATTTTTCAAGCTGTTTGTTTCATGTACCCCGCCTTTCTGAGCTCTTTCCTCAGAAGTATGACTTATTTGAAAACTCCTTTTACCTTTCCAAACAAAATTCCCAACCGACCAAAACACGTTCTTATTTTTGACGTTTCATGGTCGATCATGTATGGAGGTAATAAAGAAATAATTTTGAAATTGACGCAAAAATAAGAAAGTTACTGTAAAATTTCTTTCCTGAAGGAGGGCTAATTTGGCCGTAAAATTTACCCATCACGTGGTACACAATCTTCGCAGTATTATTTGAAATGCAATCACAGCCAGTTTAACGAACACTGTTATCAAATGCCATTACCGCTACTTAATTGCTTAATTGATACACGCATGTCCGATTTATGCAAAATATAACCTACGATTCGTTGTTGATTGATTGGGTTTAACGCATCTTTCAACTACTATGGTCATATAGAGGCGGCTGAAACACTGAACTGTTGATTCCTGGTAATGTTAATTCATTTATCTCCCCTTGTCTTCTTTTTCAATTGCCGTCGGTGATAGACAAAGATAATATCATATACTAACCCAAAGAGCCAACGCATCACAAACTTTAAATTACAATATTTTGATTATTGAAAATGTGAATTCGTTGATATAGACTTCATTTTGGCCACAGACCATTATGGGATCACCTGGAAAAAAAAAACAAATGGGTCTAAATCGATTCCGTGACGCAAATAACGTTACAAACGTAATGCCGGGGTGTGTTTCAACTAGATGCCGAAGGGCAACATGTCGAGCCCGCTCATTTTGAAGAAAGAAGACCATACCTATGTCTACAGCTGTCATTACAATGGCGTTTGGTTTGACCTTGACCTTTGAGCTTGGAATCTGGTTCTTGCACGCGACACTCCGCCTTACTGAGCTTGACATTTGTGCCAAGTTAAGGAATGGCCCGGACAAGCAAAAATCAACTCATTTTTTACATTTGACCTCAAAGTTTGACCTTGACCTTTCATCTTGGAATCTGGTTCTTGCACGCGACACTCCATCTTACTGAGCTTGACATTTGTGCCAAGTTATTTCTGAATCCCTCCATCCATGGTGAAGTTATGGCCCGGACAAGCAAAAATCATCTCATTTTTGACATTTGACCTCCAAGTTTGACCTTGACCTTTGAGCTTGGAATCTGGTTTTTGCACGCGACACTCCGCCTTACTGAGCTTGACATTTGTGCCAAGTTATTTCTGAATCCCTCCATCCATGGTGAAGTTATGGCCCGGACAAGCAAAAATCATCTCATTTTTGACATTTGACCTCCAAGTTTGACCTTGACCTTTGAGCTTGGAATCTGGTTCTTGCACGCGACACTCTGCCTTACTGAGCTTGACATTTGTGCCAAGTTATTTCTGAATCCCTCCATCCATGGTGAAGTTATGGCCCGGACAAGCAAAAATCATCTCATTTTTGACATTTGACCTCCAAGTTTGACCTTGACCTTTGAGCTTGGAATCTGGTTCTTGCACGCGACACTCTGCCTTACTGAGCTTGACATTTGTGCCAAGTTATTTCTGAATCCCTCCATCCATGGTGAAGTTATGGCCCGGACAAGCAAAAATCTTCTCATTTTTGACATTTGACCTCCAAGTTTGACCTTGACCTTTGAGCTTGGAATCTGGTTCTTGCACGCGACACTCCGCCTTACTGAGCTTGACATTTGTGCCAAGTTATTTCTGAATCCCTCCATCCATGGTGAAGTTATGGCCCGGACAAGCTCCATCCGGACGGACGCACGCACGCACGCACTAACGCACGCACTAACGCACTAACGCACATACACCGAACCGCCATTGTGACAACTATGTCGAGCTCACCGCAAGCGGGCTCGACAAAAATGAAACCAAGATCAGATCAGTATCTCTAGTGTCCTCCTGTAGCATTGAACACAACACAACATCTCTGTGACATCGAACGAAACTAACGTCGACAAACGTTTATAGGAATATTTTGTCACTCTTGAATTAATGCTTGCCCCATTTGACGCAAGGTCTGTGGTTGGACTGGGCGTTGACGTAAACGCATGTCAAGCAGGTTCCATATTTGCCCAGGTGGTCAGATTACCACTTTTTGGCGTTGCACCACTGGAGATAGACTCGTTTGTGTATAGGTAGTAAATTGGGAACAACATAAGGACGTCGAGGTCGGAACCCATGTTTAGGTAACTTGTTACGTGTCTGTGCACTTATACGGCGACCGTGGTTCCCAGCAGTTGGAGCAACCTTTTTGTTGCTAGCCGAAACCGGTCTCTGAGATTTTGGGTTCTCAACCTGTTGCCCTGTACCTTGGTAGTTACAAGACTTCTGAAGACTCTTGGCATGTCATAAACAATACCGGAAACGTCAAAACAAACGTTAGCAAGAAAAGTAAATGACCTTGAAAATAACAAAAAGAAAAAAGGGTTTTTACCCAAATGGAACTTCTAACACATTCAGACATGATTAATGAGTAAGATTAATTGAACATACTAGTTTGCTGCAAATTCCGCTATAGTCATGCTATCGTAGACCATGCAAAGTCCAATAGCCGGATAACCAAAGCCAGCCAGGTGCAATCCAATCACCTGCGCCTTTCGGGACAATGCTAAATTGCGGCATTTTGGTCTATCACCAGACAATTTTTTTACCTAATCTTATCGGGTTATCTTGTGACTTTCCAAAATGCACGCGCGCTGGCTTATTACACGAACTGTTACTCGTGCAGCACGGATATAGGGTTTTGAACCAAGGATTCTGTGTTCAGCGAATCATAACAATTCTTACGTTCTTTTTATGTGGACAATAAAGTCACTATATAGAATAATGAAATCTGAAGTTTCGTTGTTTTATCATATCTCATTAAAAAGTTACAACAAACAATCTTGTTGCGTTGGCAGTTTGGGTTAGTATATAATCATATTATGCTAACGACCAAAGACCGTTATTTCTTGTTACTTGTAACATATATTTAATAGAGCTAATAATTTTCATGATACGAGGGTTGATTGGTAAGTAGTGAGCCTCTCATAGAAGGGGTCAAGCGAGGATGTCCATTTTCAGCCCTTGTATTCTCTGGCTAAGGTGTGCAGCCGAAAACCCCGCGTCATTTGGTCAGTTTATGTTGAAGATCGAGGTAGCACTCTAAAGTAAACCGGGCAAGTGGCTTTTGCAAAATGTACAAGGTTGCTGAAAAAGCAGTGATTCAATATCTACAGGTATAAAAAGGGTCTAACTTCGAAGGCCATCATCCATGCAGATATTGTTTCAACACTAGGGGACTGTGCCCCTTCGTATGCAACAGTAAAGAGATGGGTATGGGAGTTCAAGCGTGGTAGGAAGAGTCTTAAGGACGACATCCGCCCTAGAAGGCCTGTCACCGTTGCAACACCAGAAATGGTCAATAAAGTCCATGATATTGTTATAAGTGACAGTCGGGTTACAGAGAGATATATAGCCAGTAAAACTGGTATTTAACAGGAAAGACTTCATTCCATTCTCATGGAACATCTTGAGATGAAAAAGCTCTCTGCCCGCTGGGTACAAAGGCTTCTGACAATTGACCAGAAGCACGCTAGGCGCACTTTATCAGGTGATAATCTGAGTCTTTTAGAGGCAGACCCAGATAACTTTCTGCAGAGGTTTGTGACTATGACTGAAACTTGGGTCCATCACTTCACCCCAGAGTCAAAACAACAGTCCAAACATTGGAAGCACCCTGGCTCACCTCTACCCAAAAAGGCAAAGGCTGTCCCATCAGCAGGAAAGGTTATGGCTTCTGTTTTCTGGGATGCTGATGGCATCTTGTAGGTAGATTATCTACAAAAGGGCCAAACAATTAATGGATAGTATTGTGCATCACTCTTAAGGGGGAATGCTCCAGTTTCCTAAATTTTTTCCCAATAATAGAATTTATTTATATTTTGTATGTTGAAATTACATGCTATTACCAATTGAAAAATGAAATAAAAATGGATGGTCAGCGATCTTGTTTGAATTTTATAGGCATTCGTGTGACATACCCCTACATCGAAAAAATGCACAATTTTTTGCACCCGTTCAAAGTCACTAAAATGCTAATAAAATGCTGAATATTTATTGTTTAGTCCCGAAAACGGTTTTAAAGTAACGCCTTACATTTTATAAGAACAGAAAACCCAAAATATGTGCTATTATTATAAGCGCGTAAATGTATAAAACAGCATGTTCACGTGTTCGGTTAGATCAACGAAGCTGGAGTGTTTTATGTCAAAACTTGCATATTTTTGGAAATATTTCAATTTCTACATAATAGAATTTGATAAAACTCCCCCATTGTATTAAGCAACATGTCCTGGTAATAATTCAAAAAGAAAATGTATAGGTCAGCGCACTTATTAATGAATTACAGCACTTTTTATCAGCTACACATGAATAAAATGACGCAAAACAGTGGTAACTGCATACACACTTACGACTGTCTTGCTCTAAATAATCTATTTCCATCTTGAGGAAATCAGTTTCGCATAATAAATACACTTTTACCGTCGAAAATGGTAAATCTTAATGATGTGTTTTATTGTTTAAAATATAGTAGCGAAACATATTGGTACGAAACACTTAATTTACTACAGTAATGACCGAGTGTTCCGAAAAACTGGAGCATTCCCCCTTAAGCCAACTGAGAGAAACCATCAAGCTCAAACGCCGTGGAAAACTCAGCAAAGGTGTACTGTTCCACCAGGACAATGCCCCTGTTCACAAATCTGTTATTGCCATGACTGCCATCAATGACTGTGGGTTTGAACTAGTAGAACACCTGATCTTGCTCCATCAGACCTTCACCTGTTTCCACAGTTGAAAAGAACTATTGCTGGTACCCATTTTTCAGTAAAATGATGACATCATACATGCAGTGGAGGCCTTTCTGAACGATCAGGAAAATGAGTTCTACAAAAGTGGCATTGAGGTCTTAAAACATCACTGGCAAAAGTGTATAGACAAAGAAGGAGATTATGTTGAAAAATAAAATCGTTTGACAGTTACAATTCAAACCTTTCTATGTGAGGATCTCTACATTTGGTCTATCAATCAACCATCGTTTATGTAATTATACATGAACATGACGATCTCTTTTAATGCGTTTATTACATTTGAGCAGAAACATGTGGCTTTACGACGATCATGCAACTTGTTTATCCTTGTATACATGTGATCTGACCATTTCCATGCCCTTAAAAATAGTCTGCAGTCATCAAAGATCACCATGGTTCCTGACAATGTAACTATTTTGAATATCAGGTGTTTTGAATACATGCTTATAGGGAATGCAGTGATGTTTTTTTGAGAAGTCAACTCATTTATGAATGCGTGGTTATTGTGTTACAAAACGTGTTTCAACTTTTTTTTCAACTTTTATTCATTCTAATCAACATTTTGTTGATACAAGAATATAACAAACAATATATAACCATCAAATTTATAAAATTATAAAGACACGGAATTACCTGAATTAATTTGTATGTAAATGAGTTCGTGACAGAACTAATCAATCGTACATGAAGTACTTGACGAGAGCTCAATTTATGTACCTTTATTATTTCTGTGCCAATTTGAAAATTGTTTACAAAAATTCATTTCAACGTTCTTGAACTCCAATGAAAAGGGAAACTAAGGCAAATTCGAGTAATTACAAAAAAAACACAGTACTTTTTCTTTCCGTTCTTTTCAGTCTATACGTATATGTTCCTAATGAATATGAATACACACTTATCGATATACACAGTTCAAGGCAAAGACATGTTTATGATTAGTGCATATTACGTCAAGTCAACATTATATTTATATGTTAGTGTTATACGAGAAACTGTTCTTAACTATTTACCTTTCAAAGAAATGAGGTAAGGAGCAAGTTATGAGCCCGATGTCGTCGTTCAGTGTCATAGATAGATAGATAGATAGATAGATAGATTTATTTCGGCATAGTAAGCATGTACATAGATTAACAAAATACAAGATAAAAAATGTAAAATTCAATTTCATGTATAAGAAAAACTATGACGCGCCAACCAATACCAAGGATATCACAATAAAGAGCCAGCTCTTATTTCCAGTGTGGTCCTTAGTATAGGTGTCGTGACACAGAGAGCCATAACTTAACATTAAAACATATTATCACAGCTTTTAGATATTAAAAAGAGGAAAAATGAGATTAAATTATACGCCGAATTTGAGTTATAATTTAACATTAAAACATATTATCACAGCTTTTAGATATTAAAGAGGAAAAGATAAGATTAAATCCTACGCCGAATTAATAAAACATGATATTAAATACTGTTCATAAAATGACTTTTGATGGCACTTTTAAAACTTTGCAGCTTATTCAATTCAGTGTCAATGCATTTTGTTACGTGTTTTCTCGAAAAAACTCATTATAAGCATTACAGTATAGTTGGAACAAATATCTATAATTGTCTAGAAATGCACAGGAAAGGAAACTGTTTGTACATGAATTCTTGCGATAATCCAATATCAAAATAAATTGCTTTGCCTGTGGCAAAAATATATGGAAAATTGCGAATCCTGTACAATATACATTATTATGCGAGAGTTGAAAATTCATTAAAAACATTCACCTACAGTCGATGTTATAGAAGCCTATTATCATAATTATTGTAAGGATAAATAAAGACATGTTGTTTTTGTTACTTAAGCCTGTATATACTCAAAGCTTGTTAAGCAGCAAAGGTTTTGGTAAATATTTTTTCTAGTGCAAATCTAAAAGATGTAATTAATGAAAATTATGTTTTTTCTTGACTCAAACGATTCTGTTGCCGCTTTTATTTTGGTCAGCGACTTGATTTTGTACAATGACTTAAATCACACGACAATGTTGTCACGTGATCTTTAGCGGTTCTTAAACCAATAAATCCTTTGCCCTGGACCAAGTTGGTACCATCATGCACAGTATTCCGTACAGTGTTTTAGTTACACGCAATTTTGCATGGGATATTGATCTTTATTTTACATAAGACATAACTACAACCGCTTTCATCTTGAGAACCGAAGATTCAGCCAGCACCAGCGATAAACTCACTTTCCCTAGATAAAGAGCTTATTTTGAAGCCCATCGTTAATTCAAACATTTTTGTCTTTCACGATTTCATCAACTAAAAACATCCTAGCACATAAAGTCGACAGAAAAAGCTTTGGATCAGTTATACCATGCCTTTTGGGGACTTAAATTAGGACTCTCATTTTCTTTGCTGATTTCTTTGTACATCATATTCTAGTAACACCCAAAGCATGTATTCTTTTTCAGACGTTTTAAGTGCTTTAAACCTTTTTAAAACGCTTTAAGTGCTTTAAACCTTGAAAGTGGTCTACCGTGGACGCAGTTACGGTCATCGGTGTAGTCGTTTCCAATTCCACAGATCTTAGCGACTAGCACTCACTACACAATTCGCCCAGTGTACCAATTGTGATCTTGCTGTCGATTAATCTGACATACAAACCACATGAGAGTCTACCAAACGCATGTCTCCTTTTCATGGTTTCACATTACTTCCAAAGAGTCTTCAAGGGACTGTTTATGTCGCTATATTGTTCTAAGAATCAGAGAGACCTCGTGACTTATCTTCAAAGTAGTCTATGAATTTAAAATTCAATGGAGGGTGTTTTTAACAAATATGCATGTCGATTGACTGGTACAAAGAATCGCTATTATGATTCTGAACGTCCCGAGACAATGAAATACCCCAACCCACTTTTAAACGTCGTATGAATCTTCGTTTTCATGTCCAATACGATAATTTCATCTTAAAGAGAATTGTCTAGGAAAAACATGAGCAAAAATGCGAAGAAAAATTCAACCCCAAACCTTAGTTTTAACCCGATAAAGATACGTGATTTACATGTGCTCGTGAAACGAAAGTGAAATTTACCCTCGGACCCTATATGGATGACGTCACTTGTTCAATCCCAGTATAGCCGTCTGAAACTTACATATATAAACGGCCAACTTTAAATTCAAATTGCGGTCAGGTTATAAAAGCAAAAATGTTAAATAAAAGTATTCTTTTGGGTTTATCATTAGTCCATTAACGCGGAGAAAAAAATATGACATTTTTCGTGAATTTAAACAGTAAAAGGCAGTTATATTTACATGGTGTGGTCCAAAAATTCTCGAGTGTCATACGCTTGGTTATAGTGTTTTATAATTTGAAAGCTTCTGCAGACGTCAGAATTTAAGTTGAGATAAAAACATTTATGTATGATATAGCACAGGGAAATATTGAGAGACAAAATCTGACAAGAGCCGTCATAGACGGATTATGCTCCCCGAATAAGTGTTTGTCACAAAATAAAAACTATCATTTATTAAGCCCCTTTTCCCATGACAGATTTTGTACCTAAAATATGGCGTAAAACATCTCACTTACCACAAAAGTACAAAATTTCATTCAATTCTGCCCATTAGTTAAAAACTGATTTTTTACATTTAGGCCCCTTTTTCCATGGCACAGCCTCAATTTAAGGAACGGAGAAAAAGGTCCATATGGATTATTCCAGGGAGTACACATGTGATGTTTCATTGAATTTGGTCCATGGGTTGCTGAGATCTGGCTGTGGACGGACGGACGGACGGACGGACAGCGTGGCGACTAAATGCTCCCCCGAATTTTTTTCGGTGAGCATAAAAATGTTGATCATCAGTAGTTTTTCTTTAGCATCAATGTTTTGCTTAGTGTTCTCTATAAAGGGTGTCAAAATCAGGTCTTGTTGACTCTTTTTGACTCCCTCAATGTAATGGCTTGAGAAAAAAGTGTGGAAAATGAAGAAATTGATTGTGACAAGCAGTTTCTTTATTTACCTCAGCGTTTTCTACCCTAAACAATTAAAAGAATTAAGATTTCAATTACTTGAAATTGTCGTCTACACTGCTTTTTAAATTGTATCAGTCTAAAGTTTTGTCGTTTGGTAATGGGTTAAGTGGTTTTTGTGAAATGACTCGTGGCCATTTTCTATTTGACATCTGAGACTTGTATAAACGCAGAAATCGATATATTCTTTTCATCTGCTAATGCCTTGATTTTCATGACAGCAACAAGGATTAAAAATTATATCCCAAATTAGTTCTATTTCATAAAGATTCTTTTACAAACCACGAAGAGAGAAGATTATGGTAGTACTTTTCGAAGATTTTAAAGAACCAAATATAACGATTATGAACACATCGGGTATAATTGAAAGTGTTGTAAGCACTGTAAAACTGCCTACTTTGAATGTTTGTACAGGTCGATATTTTAACATTCTTGCTGCAACAATAACCAGAAGCAAAACGTTGCAGACGAGAAACCGTGATTGCGCTATGAAATACGAAAAAATGTTATGATAACGAAATAAATATGAATTGAAAAGCAGTTAAACGCGAACTGGATGTCTGCATAAAGGGTGAAATTGTAAACCACTACACAACAAGCTGGTATCAACACGTTGGTTAATCACGGGACTCAAAATTTCAGAAACTCTTCAATATGTTTGTTAATACTTGACCAATTTGAATTCCATTTGAAGCAGAGAAGATGCAAAAATGCCAAGAATAGTTTTGAAGTGGTGGATCTTTGGAAAATAAATTGATTAAAAGTTATTGAAGATCAACCAAACTTTTTATCAGCTATTCTATCAAAGAAAAGTCACCACATCCATTGAATGCGTAACGTCTGTCCACTTTCTCTACTTAAGACCCAATTCGAATATATTACGTACATGTATTTAGAAAATTATTGAAGATTTTCTGAAATTGTATTACGTGATTATCCACCGTGATTAAGAACTACATGGATAACACATAGTAGTGTAGGTAAATGGTAATTCAGATAAAAACGGGTATAGTGTTTTCAAAATTTAAAGTATCTTTCAAAATTCCATAAACCCTATGTTGTGATATTCATTCCAATCTTCTCTTACACGCGATTCAAATAGATACACACAACAAAGGGTTTGTATATAAAATTATAAATTTAGAATGCAACTTACTGTCTTTTCTATAACCTTTAGATGGGAGAGTAATAAGGTAAAAGACTGATCATGTGTATTGTCAATGTTAAAGATGTCAATATTGGACAGAAAGGCAGGTGAGCAATTTTCTACCGCTGGCACAAAGAGTTTCGGGGGGCAAGGGCCTCATCTGAAGGTAAAGAGGGATGCCACCGCCTTCCGTCATCAACGTAAAAATTATATTTACGGGACGTTCTATCTACGAATATGACCGCATCAGTGCTAGAGACTTATAACAACTGCGTATCATTGTATGAAAGATCGTATCACGTTGTTTGTATTGTGAGTGTTCAGTAGATGGTCAGGGAGGCACAAAAAAAACGCATTCAGCGTGAAGGATGGTGCTTTGAGAAATAACTACTTTTTTAGTCTCATGACGTGACGTTCCTGTACAGCGGCGTGCGCCGCCTACACTTAAAGACACTCCTAACGCAACACTTACATTTGTGGTAATAACTTGATATTTAACGAACCATTCTTTATCAAATTTTCAACAAATGTATTTCATTCACAATTGCATAATATCGGTAATTTTCATAAAGAAACATTGAGTAGAAATGATTAAATTTACAGTGCATATAATATGACTTGAAAACAAAAAGTCGCAAAAAAGCTGTGCGAGCTGATAACGTAAATTCATGCTATTCAGGTCCGTAGGAAGCAATTTCATATTGGGGTGGCTGAAGTCCCTGTGTCTGGATATTGGGGGCTCAATTGGATTTTCCCTACATTTTCAGCGTAAAATAAGGAAAATTTGGCATTTTGGGCAACATTAGGGAGGCTAAGCCACCCCCAGCCCCCACTGTTCCTACGGGCCTGTTATTTATGTAACAGCAGTAAAGTTTATGACATTATGCTAACGTTATGTGTGTCCGCCATGAACCTAAATGACACGAAGACACACCCTTCTCATTGATAAAGCATAATTGATGGTGAATCTTTGCGGGATCATTCTTAACTCGTCCCTATTAAGTTCCTGTTTCAGTTGTTGAAAATTTCTTTGGGCAAAAGGGCGTAAAAACTAATGTCTGGTAACAAATTCAATAATTTTGTGCAATGCTGACACGTACAAAACATTAAAAAAAATAGGTGCGACTGAATTCTAGTATTGCATCGCACATGAAAGCATGTTATCAAATCTTATAAAACAGTGATATGAGATTTCAGCATGATTTGGTGACGCTGCTTTGATGCTATTGAATTCTGCAATTGCCTGGGGTTTTGTGACTTTTCATGTTTGAGTCTTAGTGAAAAACCTAATTATGTTTCATGTTCGGATCAGTCGATTTTCTTGAAACTTACAGAAAACATGTAAACGTAATTGATTGATATTTGCTGAAAATTTCATAAAATATACTGCACTATTTATTTAGTTGTGATGAAAAATGTAAGTGTTGCGTTGGAAGTGTCTTTAAGTGTATATGTCAGTAGCTACTTTTTATATCCATGTTTTATTTGAAGACAGTGTACGATTTACATGAAATTTCATATTGGTATAGATCAAATATTACAAAAAAGTATATAAAAATTGTGTGGATATGTCTTGTTTAAATTTGTTAATCAACGTTGTCTCAAAACTTTTCGAACAACCCTAGTCTACAGGTTAACGATATCAAACCATAAATGGGTGACATTTGGTCAGAAAGGATATTTGCCGCGACCGGAGGATTGTGTGTTCACAAACACAACACAAAGTAAGATTAAGGTATAATAAATAAACCACAAAACGTGGATAGACGGACCAAACTGAGCAGGTAAACCAGGCCCCGATTTCTCGAAAAAACTTAAGTATATTCTCATGAGTTCATGCTCAACTTCTATTCAATACCAATCAACGTTGATTGGTATTCCATTGAAGTTCACGTGGATTTCGTGCGATTTGAGCACGATGCTCAGATTTGAGCATGAGAACATACTTAAGTTTTTTCGAGAAACCGGGGCCAGGTATGTAAACGTCGTGGTTTAAAGAAGGCGTTTACCGTTAGATATAATCACAACACCCCTCTCACGTAGGACAGTCAATAATTAAAAGTATAGCGGACGATAATCGACCTGGCAGAGCAGCCCATGCTAATCGAATGGAATGCTCTGCCAGGTGAATTCTCGTCCGCTATACATTCTACATGTTGACGGTGGCACTTATAATGATTTCGGGTGTTTATTTTACACGGTGGAAATTGTGCATGATGGGATGGATAACGACTACCGACAATAGGGAACGATGTTATCAAGTAAACCGTGACGTAATTTCGGATAAATAAATAGTTTTTCGTTGGTGTTGTTATAAAATCTCGCAACTACGGCTTGAATCAAACCGTAGTTACGAGATGTTATAACAACACCGACGGTTTATCAAAACATAACGGTACACTCAGTCTATTTTTTGCACAAAATTTGATGCCAACTCGCCTCGCTTCAGGTAAGACATTTTGCAATAACTCTGTTATTTCTGTATCAATATTCAAGCGATTTGCTGCATGTACCCCGCCTTATCGAGCTCTTTCATCGGATGTATGACATATTAGATAACTCATGATACTTTTTCCGAAATATTGTCCCAACCGACCAGAAAGCGAAATGGTAACGACTACGGCCATATTAACCACGCTTCAGGTAAGAATTTGTGCAATAACTTTCTTATTTCTGCGTCAATTTTCATGCGGTTTGTTGCATGTACTCCATCTTACTGAGCCCGTTTCCCTGTACTTTTCTCAAAAACCGATCCCAACCGACTAGAAAAGGGCCTGAATTTTTTGTCGTTTTTTCTGGTCGGTTGGGATCAATTTTTGGACAAAGTACAAAGATTCTACAAACAAGTCATATATCCGAGGAAAGAACTAATGCGGGGTACATGCAACAAACCGCTTGAAAATTGGAGCAGAAATAAGAAAATTATTGCACAATTTCTTACCTGAAGCGAGGCAAATGTCCGTATACTCCGTATTCGTTATCCATCCCATCATGCACAATCCCCACCGTTTTTATAGACAAGGCCGTCCAACAACGATGTTGTCAGTGCACAAAATAACTCGTTTTGCAGACAATTACACTGGTGAACTCGGTCAAAGCGTGGGACGTTTTTTTCGCGATCATAGTATTCCGTCGGTGTTGTTATAAAATATCGTAACTACGGCTTCAATAAAGCCGTAGTTACGAGATTTTATAACAACACAGACGGTTTGTCAATACATATTTTTATGCCCGATCTATTTTTAGAACAAATTCATTGTTATTAGAAAAACTATCCAATCAGATCTTTAAACTCACATTTAAACGCAAAATATCTGTACCTTGTAGTATCGAAAAACGTCCCTCGCTTTGGCCGAGTTCACCACCAGTCAGTTAAGCGTGTCCTACTAACGTTGAATTTTCTTTCAAATAAATTGCAAATTCAAGAGAAATTGAAAAAAAAGTTTATCCCGAGATTTTGTTACAATAATTGCTGCACGTCAGTGCAGGATGATCTTAGTCCATACTGTCTGCGAAATCCTTGGTCACAATAGGAAAACGGCACATGTATGTACAGCAAAAGACAGGTTACATGTACGGATTTGTTATGGTCTAAGGGAAGTAGTTCTGTTTGTCGTGACACGTGATAAAAATATAGGGAAGGTCCGATGAATAATTACGATCAAGGTGACCTGTGATTGCACAATATTTTTTACTGGCATTGAACATGATTTAATCATTTGTGACTGATTCTATTCTATTTTCAAGTTAAAAGCAAAAAATCAATGAGTTTGAATCATTTTAGCAATTACTGGGCCATTTTAAAAGATGGGTATCATACTCTGAAATGCTTCTGAGACTAGCTCCGCAGTCAGGGTGGTCTCAAAATGGGGTCAAAGGTCATAGAGAAAAGGATTCATGCCATACTAAAATTCATTTTTTTCGGGTGTATGAATGGATGTTGTGGACTTTAAGGTAGGTCGGATCATTGCTGCAAACTCATGGACTGAGCTATAAGTCAAAATGTTATGATGGTCGCATATGGAAACTATTTACTTCCCTTAGACCTAAATCTTTACATCCAACGTTATAAATCAGAAAATCAGCGACGTTGCACCATGATGAATTACAG
Source organism: Fragum sueziense (assembly GCA_963680895.1). NCBI lineage: Eukaryota > Metazoa > Mollusca > Bivalvia > Cardiida > Cardiidae > Fragum > Fragum sueziense. Next base: position 10,184,715 of record OY804607.1, read on the forward strand.
AGCGTATGAAGCTAAGAAATAAATCAAGTCATAAGCTGTCTCATTCTAGCCACATATTTCATACCTGCCTAGAACTTACGAGACGCAGCAGTGCACTGTGACTTTTATATAAAAAAAATAAACCTTTCTCTGTCGTAAACATAGACAACCCGCTTGGGAACAAACGAAATTTCAAATGCTTAAGAATACTTTAAGAAACTTTCTTAAATATTGTATAGATTTTTCACACCAGTATTACTATATTTGTGATATACATAGCACAAAAAGATATGGAAAACTTTTTTTATCATATACCGGAATGTGTGTCACTTTAAATGAAAAAAAAAATCACTTGATTGTTCTGTCATGTGCGTGTCCGCGCTACATGAAGGTAAACAGTCGTCATTCTTTAAAGGAATATGTACATGAAGACAGAAGAGAAGGGAGATGCTGTACCGTGTATATGCATTTATTGTTTTCTTACACATATGGTAGGCCTATCAAACCCATTAATATCCGCGAAAATCTTAAAAAGAAAGTTTGGCATCAATAAGCAACTTTATTTTTGTGAAGAATAGGAAATTAAGTCAATATATTAAAACACGAAGCAAATGATAATAATTCTAATAAAAAGTAGACAAAAAGGTTAATAGCGAATGGGGGAACAATAACCTGGTAGATGGAATGGGAATGATGCCGAATTCAGAGTAGACGAAAACCATGTGATAATACAGCAAAAATTCTAATACACAGCAATTAATCTGATCAGCTAAGGAATGATTTTTCCAATTCGATGTCATCTAATAATATTAAATCTCTCTATGTCGAACTTTGTGGGACCTACGAGAAAACTTCGACGTATAGAATGTCCGACGAAGAGATATTTTGGAGACAAGCGGCCATCATCGCTTTTATGGGCACGTCACGTCATGTCGGTCGGAGTTGCTGGATACCCCCCCCCCCTCCCTGCTGAACCGGGTCATTTACCAAACAAGTCCTCAATGGAATAAGCGTTAGATGCTTCTGTAGTCATTGTGAATAACAAATCGTCGTTGTAAATGCAAATCCTCGTACCTCGTTTTTGGAAGATTTTTACGGGTAAAGAAAAAAGTGCAATTGCTTTTCCCAAACTGAAAGGTTTACTTGATATTTGGACATATTGTTCACTAATAAGGTGTCATTGATATTAATCAGTAAAATATCTCAAAACATTCAAGAATTGTCTTAGCCTGGCACACAATGTTTTACTTTGTAAATCGCAAAAATCTACATACGAGGTTTCGCACTTACACCGACGAAATGTAACGCTGTGTACAATTTCCCGCGCCTTTTTATCTTAATCATCAAATCACCCGTTTTTGGCGTCCTCAACAGTAATTAATACAAAAAAATCAAACACAATCAGGTAAAAATCAGTATTCGATAAAGGTAAACACCTGTGTTGATTGCTCGAGTTGACGGGTCGAAAGGTGTGAAAAACTGACTTGATTGCAATTATCTTCGTGTAAATTTGAGATTCGTAGTAAAGAGGTGTGAATGTGTGCAAATATAGGCGGTTGGACTTCGAAATTGGTTCGACGTAAGGAGGAAGTTCGTGCAAGAGAAAACGACGTATAGAGGTTGAAATATATAGAAATAAAGAGCAAAAGAATCGGGACTTGAAAATTACTTCGACGTAGGGAGAACTTCGGCTAAGGGAGGTTCGACATAAAGAGATTTGACTGTAATTTACCTATTACCAGACGATTTTTTTTAGTCTGACACAAATTCAAATACATGTATGTTGCGGATGAAAATTTAGAATGAATAAAGATTTACATGTTTTAGTTATTTTTGGAAGAAAAAAATCGTGGAAAACAAAGAATTTGAAATATAAAATCATTCCAAATAAAGGCAAAGATCATTTGCACCTTCTGGAGACAGTATATTCATTTTCTCTTATCATTTCTTATTCCCACGTCGTTTACAGAAGTGATAATCTTTGTAATATTTTGTGGTGGATCTTGGGATGCAGAATTTAATTCAATTCTGATTTGATGAATGTATTTTGCCCCTTTTTGTCTGCGAGAATATTACAGAGATAATCTTCTTCCAGGCGGATTTTACCTTTTATATCGTAAAGAAATATTTGGCACTGGGGTATTGTATGAGAAAGTAACTGCAGATAAATCAATCTGGATATAATTTGGCCATGATATCAGATACTTACTTAAACTTAACACTCAAACAAGCTTAACTTGACAAAGGCGATATACACTTGCATACGACAACTCTTGTCAATGATTATATTCTGACTAATTCACATGTTATAAACAATCAGTTAGCGTATCTTTGATGAACGATCCAATAATGGATAATAACAATTTGCAGGTATAAATCCACACGTGAAATCAGTTTTCAACGTACGAGTACATGTATCTGTAATCGAATGAATCATAAATGGAGGCCAAAAACATAAGAGGACAAAGAATGTAAATATCGCTCCATTTTTCTCTGTGGCTATATGTCTGCTTTTTCATTTTCAAATCTGAAAGAAACTTTTTATATATATTTTTCATAAAATTTAGTTCTATGTTTATCCGAAAGAGCATAATATTTTCTTATGAAAATTCCAAACAAAGTATTGCGCTGTTTACAAGAAATTTATTTTATTTGTATCATTCTGTTATGGAATGTGAAATGAATAAACATCTAAGAAAACAGTTTTTTCCAAGATTCTACTGGAATAAGCCAAATGTGTTCTCCATATTTTCTGCGTTATATTGAACGCAAATCCTGTTTTGTTTACAACCATTATCTAGTCTGCAGCATTATTCAAATGGAAACAGTATATTTTGTGTTAAGTTTTGGAAGGGTTATTACGGCTTAATAGTAGTAAATGCGTCTGCAGACACATTACCGTATAAGCCGTATGTCATAATGAGTATCAAGGTAATAAATCTACCAGAAAATCCCGCACTGCCTTACTAAGAGGATGATTAGTTCTGACTGGTTGGAGGGCAAAACGTCATAACTACAACTTTAGCAAGCTGCAGTTACGATGTTTAAATCTCCCATGAAAAGGGCAAAATGTGCTTATCAGATCGAAGATCAAATCATTGAATGGAACTATTCAAAGAACCGTTAAAGAACAGCATCAATATAAAAATTATATGTAGCACAGACAATACTGAAACAAAAGGAGAAAGGAGGCCAACAACATCTTAAATTGCTTTGTCCCAATTTGTTCCTTTGTTTTGTTATTTATCAGTTATGGTCGTTTTGTAGTAGTGTTACTATTCTATGCGTTTAAAAACACATTGCAGCCGTATGTCATAAGGGATAACTGGATAATAGATTTAGAAGAGTAGGGGATTATGAAGAGTAGGGGGTATAGTCTGGACGACTTCTGTGTCACACAGTGTGGGAAATGTCGATGTTTAATCGGTCGTATTCCAGCCTTCATTAGTTACCAAGCACTTCGGCGCTAACCGTGAGTTAGTCTGATTACCGCCCCTGAAATCTACTTCGGATTTAGGTACGGTAATAGCTGCATGTAAAATTACGGTCATAAACGTAACCGTGGACTGATTCTCTACTTTAATCTACTTCGTAGATTAATTTAAACACGAATGAATACCAGTCTAGGCCAGGGGAAGCAACTCTGTAAACGGGCACCTGTAAGTGACTTAGAGTAGCGTCCCTTGGTAAAAGCGCGCCAAAACGTATTGTTTACACGTTTGTAACATGCGCTTTGATTGGTCGAATGACTCGGACCGTTTCATCGGTCGTATCTATTGACTAATCATCGGACAGGTTGCAGTAGCTGTTCACAGTTGTTAATTCAGTTTACACGAATCGGTACCAGTCTATCCGTGAGTACGGAAAATAACGAAGCTACATGGATTTCAAAACTCGGTCGTTGCCGGCGGAGTTGTCTATGAAAGAGTTCGGTTAAGTCAACTCGCTAATAACGGATTACTCAAGAGACATTCTGCGATAATTTTACAGCTTTCATCCCAGAATACCAATATACCTATGAGGTCAATTATTAAGATTACCAAATGACCCGGCCCTGACCTAATGCAAAGCATAAATTAACGTTGAATAAATAATTTTTCGTTCACATTCGTTCATTTACGAGGTGTTTCGGTTGTTTCCGGAAAAAAATCAATCCTATAAAAACATTAATTTTGGCTATCTTAAAGGGGGACGAGCTAGGCTGTCGAAAATGCAAATGGCACAATAATTACAAACCAGAAATAACGTATGAAATTACCAACCTGAAGGGGTAGATCATTTATGTCCATTGTTAGCACTCCACGAGCTTTATTAAGTATTAAAATCCAAGTCAATTAATAACATGCTGGTCGTCCTTGTTTTTGTTTTGTAACGGCTACATATGCCCAACCTTCAAAAATCAATTACATCAGAGATACGTCATCTGTGCTCAGCGAGATTTAACACACCGTACAACCGGCTGCGTAGAAAGTCAGCGAAGACAGATTCGGCATCTGATGCCATGTGCATGGTAGGTCAAATGAATTTACTGTTATAAATAAACGAAAGGATCTTTGGTATTCTATAGTTGATAAATACGCGTATAAATGTTCAGTGCTTGTACAAAATAAACCTTTTCACGTATTCCTCGCAAATAAGGTCACAGTCATCGACACAGCCGGTTGTACGGTGTGTTGATATCGCGGAGGTGTGTCTCGTTGACCTTGACCTTGTCTTGTTTTAAAGTAAAAATAGAATGTGTAAACACGCTTGTAAAGGATTGATCTATATTAAAGGAAAGATGGTTATTCGCCGAGATTGAGGTTTTTATGCATTGCTAATTGTTTTTCCATGCACAAATATGAGTTCCTGAACAGTTCGGAAGCATAAAAACATAGAATGAGCCCCTTTAACCTAAATGCAATAATGCGTGATCAAAGAAGGTCGTTGTCTTTGAATCTGGCGATCCGAGTTCAAATTCCTCTATAGCCTCTTTTTCATTTTCCTTTTTTTCTTTTTCTTTTCTTTTTTTGCATCGTGATATCACGTTGGTCTTGTGCAATAATATGAAAAAAGGCAAAGCCTCTGACCGGGGTCAACAGCCGTTATTGATTTTTTTCTTTAAAAAAATAGCAAAGCATGCGAATTACGCTTTTGAATTTGTAAGAAATTGTTTAGTGATTTAAGTCCAACGGTAGAAGTGCCGAGCCCAGATAGCCCAGTCGGTGACGGCGGAGTCTTTCCATCCATGGGCCGCGATTTCGAACCCCGAGTCGGCTAATATACTCGCTGACAACTTACAAAAGTCATAAATCTTTAACAAATGGATGTGAATCATCTTAAAAGTAAGAGGAGCTGGATGATCGGATTTGATATTGTGGCTCTACTGGTGAGAAAATATCGATAGGAGCCTAATCTACGGTTAGGAGCTCCAGCCTCAGCGATATTACCATATCAGTTGAAAGGGGCATAGGACTATTGCACACAAATCACATCTGTATAGGTCATAAACAAGTATTTTGTCATCAACGGCAACTTTAAAATAGGACAACCATAAAATTTGTCGTTCGGGAAAGGGTAAAATTGGACCAGTCTATACTCCAGCCACTTTGCAAAGATTTAACCCTTACAAATCAAATTTTGAAGACCCTGGCGAAGTAAGCTTAAGAAAACGTGGAGACAAAAAGAATTGCCAAAAACAAACATCTCCTTTTGTCGCAATACTTTCTTTTCTATTTAGTAATTATACAGGTCCTATCTTTATCAACGGCTTCTTTGTAGTCTATATACAGTAGCCTACCTGTAGAAAATCTATATGTATAGTTTGCTTTTAGACATTCTTTCATCAACTGTTCTAAAATAAGTAGTTTTGCTTACATTTCCCCCAATGTTTCCTTCTAAAAGGTTTTGTTTTTAACAGTACCATTTCTTTGCAAAAGGATCCGCACAATAACGTCGCTTGACGTTCTGATAATGCGCGGGAACGTCAACGTCGTGGGAACGCAGAAAAAATGACGTGACGTCATATCGGCTATGACATCACAAATAAAAGAGTTGACTGGTTCACTAAACTGGTATAGTTTGTTGATGCGGAGATTCAGATAACGGATGTAATTTTACACTAAACCAATTCACAATCTCAACATCTTGGATAAAGCCCGGCAAAAAGACTACCGAGAAATCCGATTGCCGGAAGGAATTCAAAACGAGACTAAGACAGCTTGAGCCAAACTCACAAAGTAACAAAATCGCTCAAAACTATACGCCCACAATACCGTAAGCCGTGGTCAATTCCGTTGACCCCGGTATTACATTGTTTATGTAAGAGGTCCGCGTATTTGATTTGGCCATTAATTATTGCAAATAAAATGACGAACTCACGCGCTCTTACAAATGTAAAAGAGAGAGACAATTTTATATGGACCAGCATATCGACATATTTCCAATAGATCCGAGAGATGACACAGACTCTGAAGATGACAGGGATTGAACGCTATTTTTTTTTAAATTGATTTTTGTAAATATGAAATGAGAATAAAATACCAGAATTTTGAGGAAAAAAAATAAACTAAAAAGCCACAAAATTGCAACAAAATAGTTTAAAATAAAATTAGATACATAGACATTAGATACATATATCTAGGTATAATAAACAAATGTAACTATAATTCAAAATGGAAAAAAAAAAAGATTCTACGTGTGTCTCGAACTTATGATCTTCAGCTTCGTAGGAACTCGCTTAACTTGAAAACATGAAACCAATCTGCAATGACGTCAGCGTAATCAAACTCTTTAAATAAATACTTTTTTCGTCTGTCATAAACGGATATACCCGAAGTTATTTTTATCCAACTTGTGACGTGTATAATTTATGCAAATAGAGGTTAAGCTGCGCAAGGTCAATTGGTAATCGCAATAGTAAAAATACACTCGATCCAAGTATAGCGGACGAGAATTGACCTGGCAGAGCAGCCTATGCTAATCGAATGAAATGCTCTGCCTGGTCAATTCTCGTCCGCTATAAAATGATTAAAATAGATGTCAAATGAAGTAGAATGTTACATTACAAGAAATGACTGGCAGCAAGTTGTGGTTTAAGGTCCAACAGCGGAAAATGTCGCTCTAGGCTGCAGACATATCAAATTAATAGAATGGTCATAAAACCTTTCCAAAATAACCCAGGGGTTTGACGAACGGAAGGAATGCACTTTGAAAGCATACTGCAAGAAGACAGTGTTGATTACAGGCATTTTACACTTCCTGTTGAAAAGTTTAAAGGTTTTCCATTATGTTTAATGCCTGTTTTTCTAACAGTACGTCTCGTACAAAAACATGTAAACATCTAATCATATAAGCTTCCATCAACTTGGACAGTCTCAAATATATCGTGTGAAAAAAGATAGGAAGATTAAACTACATGTTTTAAGAAATAAAGTTCATTTTGGGAACATAAATCAAATTAACTTCATACTGGTACCACTTCGCTTTAATATCGGATCATACAACAGGGACATTATGAGGCAACTGTGCTTCACGATTTCCTAGCTTTTCTTAGAAAACCTCGTAATTACAGGCAGTTTTAACCTACATCTACAAGGATTTCGAAGAAAAGCAGGGACATGGGAAAATGTTGATCCTTTCTCAAACATACCCTGCTTCAAACACCCCAAATAGAGAGAAATACTAACTATAGAGTCAAAAGTAAGAATTGTGATGATTAACATGATCTCTTTATACCGCGCCGTTTATACCATGCTATATCATGCTCAACCCCCGTCTTTATCAGCACCCATTTGTTTGTCTGCAACAGCATTTAAATACATAGAAACAGAGCAAATCATCTGTAACATTTAGGTAATGTTTTAATACGGATGTTCTTGAAAACCCTGAAGCAGTGTGCTTTTATAAACGGATATTTAGTTTCCGCTTGCGTGCATTTCAAAATCCCATGATAGCGACAAATATTTTACGAAGCTTTTAAAACCATATAGCCTGATAACTCTCAACCTCATATTAAACGATTATGCAAATAAGGACACAATTGTAGTACCGATGTCTTCTTTTTTCTACGGTTTTGAATGTAAATGTATACTGACATGAGAAAGAAAGTGTGCGTGTGGTAACAGACGAATATTGTTAACTTATCTAAGCAAAACACTATCATAATTATGTAATACCAAACTTTGCAAATATATAAATAAATAAATATTAAATAAATAAATAATAAATAAATGAAAAATATGAAATATTAACAGAAAGATGGATTACTGTTTATCAGAATTCGTTCATCAACAGACGCTTGTAAATAAAAGAGGGTGAAAAGTAAAAGTTGCAGGCTCGTGGGATTTTTTATACGTTTTTTTCTGCCTCTGGTACTTATCCAGTAATTCGATTCTTCAGATGCATGCGATTTAAAACTCTTGATTAGTATCACTGGGCAAGTACCAAATGCAAACAACACATAAGATGCAAATATTTTCCCATTTTACTGTTCACTCTCTGTTACCTCGTGTAGCAAAGATCTGTTAATGGTCTAATTTTAGTCAGATGTAAACAATTATGCGGTCAATAAATTCGTGTAAATGTTGGTACCACATAATTTTAAAATATTTTTGTACAACATTTCTCTGTTTGTAACCACATGTACGCTTTCTTTTCCGTGTCAGTATATAAGACAAAGAAAATTATTGATTTCATTATGTTTTTCCACGGGGGTGTGATTGAGTTTGAGTTTACTGGGGTTTTACGCCGTTTTCAACTACCAGGGTCATATCGCGGCGGCTGGAGCACCTACTCATGGATTCCTGTTGTTTCTCAAACCAGTACTACCACAACACCCTTACCGAGCCTCCAGCTGCTCGCCGATGGTGTGATTGAAATAATCTATAATTATATCTAATGCACTCTGAAGATTCTCCGAAGTTCGGGAGGCTTTAACATCTTTATATTTTTTATTTCCATAACCGAAGCTCCATTTTGTAAAGATTTGCCGCGTCTGGCCAAAGTAAACGACCTGTCTGAGCAATTTGAGAAACTATCGACCCTGGAGGCTCAGTTTAGTTGTTGCGTTAGTACAGGTATTAGAGAAACGATAGGAATATGGTTATGTAATTCAGAGGCCGCGATATGAAAACGACATTAAATGCCAATGCGAACAATAATCATCACAGAGCAAACAGTAATTTTTTTGACCATTTTTCAATTTGAATATAATGTAATTTGTTCACACAGTATCTATGATGTTTTTTTATCTAGAGTGTTTTCTGTTTATGAAATGATAATGAGTTTAGAGGGTTTTGTTGTCCAAATTAAAAAAAAAAGATGTGCGATGGACTACATGTGTCAGGTATAATCTGAGGCCGTAGCCCGAGCTTTTTGCCTTATCAAATAGTCCCGGGAACAGAGGATTTTATTTTGACATACAATTCTGAAATCTTGTAATCATTTCCATTAATAAAATACGAAAAATGATAATACGGCCGGAGAGTTTAGGAAAATCTGTCATAACCTCAAGTGGGCTGATATGAATACTTTCAACAGAATCTGTATATCAATGACGCCTAATTACGAGAGCCGTTAAAATCATACTATGCTACTGGATCTTTTGTAGAAAGACGACGAAGATGCAGTAAGTAAAATTTATGAGAAAATATTTCTTTCACATATTTCTGACTTGCATATTTTATTATGCTTTATTATGATATATATATCCGATTTGTTAAAATGTTAACACATGGATTTTGAAACTGTGTCTTCCATGTTACCGAATGTCCATAGTTTGATAACGTTTCCGAACAGTAGAAAATGCTTCAACCATTTCAAAGAAATGTATAAAATAATGCATATTGAAGTCTAACTAGAATTGAAGTCATCACTGATTTAAATTATCAGGCTTTGAACGTTACCTATATCTGTCTATGATTGTAAAGAAAATAGATCAGATCTTAGAGGAAAAATATCAGCTTTTGTGATTTATAAAACAGTGATGTAAAACTGTAAACTCTTAGTAAAGAACAATTTCATCCCTCTCGAATCCTCCTGGAAATTTTCAGAAAAGAATAAAATGCTTCATTACTCTTAATAAACAGAACATAACATAATATTTTGATTGAATAAAATGGTAAACCTGTTAAATCCCAGTAGAATGTAATTCCATACGTCTGGCTCCATCAATATCTCGCAACACGACTAGGGACACACAGTATTGAAGAAGCTATTTAAATCAGGCTGTCTCTAACAGTGAACCAGCCAGAGACGATACAACCTTCCAGTAATCATTTCCAATATTCACGTCACCCCTCTCTCATACCATAACTAGTAGCTCACAACTCATTGTGCTCATATATGGATTACAACAATGTGGTCATATATGGATTACAACATTGTGGTCATATATGGATTACAACATTGTGGTCATATATGGATTACAAAAAGAAGAAGAAGAAGAAGAAGAAGAAGAACAACAACAACAACAACAACAACAACAACAACAACAACAACAACAACAACAACAACAACAACAACAACAACAACAACAACAACAACAACAAGAACAACACCCCCCCCCCTAAAAAACAAACACTCACACACACCACCAACACACATTTGTTGTTGTTGATGTTTTTTTTTCTTTTTCTTTTTGTTTGGGGGGGGGGATTTCCAATAATGTTGTTAAGGCCTGGGCACATACATTTTCGAATCAACATCACGTCCACACCGCGTAAAACAGTGTAGAACTGCCTATTTTAGGACGTGCCCCGGCCGTAATGTGGATGTGGAATGGGTATGTGCTCAAGCGTTTGATTCAATATATTCTAAAATTTAGTATATATTCACAGCAGGATCTGGAAACCCGCATAGCTTTTGAGACAAATAGAGCACCTGAACATGATCAATGCAGATGGCAAACATGTGGTTTGGGATATGAAAGGCAATATGACATCAACATGGATATAAGCTTGAGATGCTCTGCCAGGTGATTTATCGGGATATATACCAATATTCTCATTTATCCTTTGTTATACTGGGTTTTAATTGTCGAGACGCTTGCAAAATTATATTCATCTACTGATTTCCTAATCTTCCCTTTTATTAAGACTACCTGGGCGAAGTCTGAATAGGGTCAAAACGTTTTGCTCTAAAATAATTTTTAGATTCGATCATATTTTCCCCCTCACTTCGTGTTCATTAATTATTAGTATGCGATAAAAACATCGTAACTATTTCTTGTAGACGTGGGTGGTACATGGTTTTTGAATTCCACTGACGATATACACTTTCCGAAATGCGATATCTCGTTGAGCTCTGGTAAGTTGGTAGTACTGACCTTCACGAGTACGTTTGTTTTCAGTATTTTCTTCTTTTGCATCTGCTATCGTTTGTTCAAGGCGGTCACAAACGATCATTATATTCTGGTTCGATTTAAAACTTTTCAAGGACAGTATGAAAAACAAATTCCCATAAGTTTCTTATCGCGTGGAGATATACATTAATCACAGTAATTACTAGTCAAACATCAAAATAACATTAACTTTTTAAATGAAATGACCCTTTTCCAAACAAAAAAATTGGTTGGCCGATTTGAAAGCTGCTTTAGAGGACAAACTTCATTGTTATAAGTACGATATAATCATCATTTTAAATCTTTTCCTAAGCCATTTTTGGAATTTGCTTTTCTTTCCAGTCGTGCTTCTCTGCACTTTACCATTCTCTGCATACCACACAACATCTCCCGGACCTCCTCACTATAAATAGTTCTATCAAAAGCAAAGATCAATGACAAGAACAACCTTTCGAATATTCAATATTGAATTCTATAGTTGTACATATGATATTCAATTGTGTGACCGTTGATAAAACATCCAATTAAACATGTGTTAAAAGAGTAGAAACGATCACGTAGTAATTTGCTTTCATTACGGTTCAATAGCCAGTCCAATATCTTTCGTTGAAAATGGGTCAGTCAAGTTTACTGAACTATGAAATATGCGACCCACTTCAAGCGCTAAAAATAGGAACTAGGACACGTCTATTTTTAGAATCTTTCTATGCCCAAATTCTTACACGTTTTAATGTCCGAAACTAAACAATGATATTCGATAAGCCATGCATTTAATCGCGTTCACAACAATTGATTGATCAACTAAGTGGGTATTTTAAGGTTAAGGACATAGACATCCTGTCTAATAGGCCTTGCTAGTATTCGCGTGTAGCTAGGCATTTCAAAGCGAAAGTAGAAATCTGGGAAACCAGAATATGTGATGATATGCTCAAAATGCATAGAAATCAGACTAGTAATCCTTTCACCACTTAGTTTAAAAAACGGTGTTAACTTTTTAATCTATAGATATAGATCTAGATGAATTGTCCTATATAGAATCAAATCAATTTACATTGTTGGTATGTTAACCATTTCCCAAATAGAAATATTTCAGATTGGTCAAAATAAAAAAAAGCCGTAGCAGACGACAAACTTGGTATATACCTAGATAAAATTAGAACTATTTGTAGATAATACCAAAGACAATATCGAGGTTAAAATAGAAAATTCTGATTATCAGCAGTTTCTTCTTTCATCCAAATATTCCCCCGAACATTTTCTTTACGGGCTGTCAAACCCGGTCTTATTTGGGAAAGGGATAAAGTAGTGACGGAACACATGTTTTAGCAAGTAAGACATGTAGTTTTCAGAGATCAAATGCATTTTAATTAGGGTATAGACTCCTTTCATTTATGTTTTAGTCCGTACCCGCAGAACACTTTCGGTAATCCGAGACTTCTCTGATGAAAATTCGCTTGATGATACTTGGATGTCGCTATTTACAACGGAACGCTGTCCCAGTCAAACACAAAAGAAAATTCCGACACAGCGACATAACTTGTGTCGGAATTTTCTTTTGTTTTTTAATTGGACAGCGCTCTGATGTAAATAGCGACATCCAAATATCGAAGAGCGAATTTTCATCAGAGAAGACTCTGATTAACTTCCGGAGGCAAACAATGGGTTTATGGGAAATTAACATTGTATACATGTGAATTGTTACTAAAACTAATAACAAATCGACATTTTCAAAACGAGGCTCCCAAAAAAATGCAGAGAAATCGATGACGACGCACGTGCATTCAATATACAGCGATTAAGCGCACGTGCATTCAATATACAGTGATAAAGAGAAGTTTTAAGTGGAACAAAAACTATGAAATTAAATGAATTCGTTGATAGCCGGTAAGATGGTTATTTTATTTGATTTACAGTCAACCGTTCCCAGTTTAAAAATTTCGCCTTTTGCCTGTAAGGACGACTTCCGGAGGCTGTTGTGTGTGTGTGTGTGTGGGGGGGGAGGTCTTAGTGGAAACTTGTCCATTGTACTGAATTTTGCAAAAGTTCACGTCATACATCAAATAGATTTATGAACCGACACCTGTCGCACTAGTCTATTATACAAGAAAACCTACTTCAGAACATGACATTGGGTATAGGAGAATATATAGAGTGCTAGAATGCCTTATAGTCGTTTTCGGCTGGGAGAATTCGGCCCCCGGATAGGAGGCTCTGCTCTCCCAGTCCCTGTTTGGAGAGGACCCAAGACCACATGCCTTCCAATTTCTTGCTTTCTACATCAATTTCTTATAACATTTTATTGAAAATTAGTGCCCGAAATGAATTAAAACAGCACTATGTTTTCGGCAATTGGATTTTCCATAGACACTTTATAGAACCTACCATAGTATACTGAACAAAAGTGAAAACTTTACACATACATTGCTTGTCATATTTCTTCTAAATTCAACAAGTAAAGAAATCAAATGACTGTGCTTCGCATCGTTCATTGACTTGGTTGTGCCAAACACTAAACCTTTTGTTGATCTTAATTATGGGGAAACGGACCCTTTAAGTGTGACAGGGGTCCGTTTTTCAGGTGTGCAATTTGTGAATATCAAACATTTTAAATTCCCTATTTGTTTATGTCAAAGGGGGGTAATTCACAAAATTGACAGATTATACCTTTATTTTAGAGCTTGCTACAAGTGAAAAGAGAGATGTTTTGTGGGTTTTTTTGGCAACCCGGATATGACCAATTCCGTACAAATAATGAATCGTTTATCGCGCGTATGTGGCATTAGATGAAATTAGCTGTAAATGCATTAAGGGCCGTAACTTTGACATTAAAGGAGACAAGGCAATGAAACTTCGACAAAACGATTGCCGAATGCCATGGAAATATTGTAAAAATAAAATCAGGCTTTTAGTTCGATACTTTTTCAGAAACAAGAAATCTTGCAGCGTAAAGTTTTCTCTTTTGTTCAGTATATTTTGCTGATATGGAACAGACATTATCCTTTCATAATTTGTATTTTGTAACTTTCTAAAGAATCAAATTCAATTAATTACTTTTATCCAACTCCGTGTAATTCATATTGCTAACAACTAGAAAGGCCTTTAGACATAATCAGCAAATTTGCTTTCCAACAGTACTTTCAGTACTTTGATTCTATTTGGTCGTCGATGATTGGGAAAGGTTTAAACTAGATTTTGTTATAAACCCTTTAACACAAGTTCTTATTTCTGTGTCATTTTTTGTATGCGTAAACCATGCATTAAATAGCTAATTCCTCTGATGTATGACTTACCTGAAACCTCATTGCACTTGGGAAAAAAAAAAAAAAAAAAAAAAAAAAGATCCCAACCGGCCAGAAAAACGAACAAGAGGACCATGATGGTCCTTAATCGCTCACCTGAACCAAATTGATATTTATGACCCACAGTTTTTTTCAATCAATTAGTAGTGACTTTAAGACTGAAAACAAACTTATGGTCACCAACATTGTGTCCAAGCTTTGTCTTGATTGGTCACTATTTGTGGTTATTGGAGAAACAAGACAAATGTAGCTCATTAGGGCCCTTTTCCTGTGATATCTATCCGAACATTCCCATTTGTGATATTGATCTTTCTTGAAAATTTGAAAGATTGGACCAAATTGTAGTCCCTAGAGTGCTAACAAGGATTTTGTCATTGAGGCCCCTATTCACATGACATCCAACAGAACATTTTCATATTTGATAGGGTTCATCCTTGTGACTAGGCAAAGATTCTGATTAAGTTTCTTGAAGATAGGACAATAATTGTAGACTCTACATTGCTAACAAGGATTTTGTCTTTATGGCCCCTTTTCCAGTGATATCAAACAGAGCAATCCCATATTAAATAGGAATCATTCTTGTGACTAGACAAATATTCTGATGACGTTTCATAAAGACTAAGCAAAAATTGTGGCCTCTAGAGTGCTAACAAGAATTTTGTTAATAAAGTCCCTTTTCCTGTGATATTCAACGAACAATACCATTTTCAATAGATATCATCCTTGTGACTTGACAAAAGTTCAGGCCAAAATTCACGAAGATTGGGCCAAAATTGTAGCCTATAGAGTGCTAAAAAGGATTTTGTCAGTTAGGCCCCTTTTCCCGTAACATTAAACAGATTGTTCCTATTTTCAATAGGGTTCATCTTAATGACCAGACAAATGTTCTGACTAAGTTTCAAGAAGATTGGGCAAAAATTGTGGCCTTGGTTCGCTAACAAGGATCTTGTCATTAAGGCCCCTTTTCCTGTGACATCCAACATAACATTCCTATTTTCAATAGGGTTTATCCTTGTGACTAGACAAACATTCTGAAAACGTTTGATAAAGATTAGGACAAAAATGTGGCCTCTAGCGTGCTAACAAGGATTTTGTCATTAAGGCTCCTTTTCCCGTGATATCAGACGGAATGTTCCTATTTTTGATAGGTTTCATTTTTAAGACAAGACAAATATTCTGACTAAGTTTCAGGAAGATTGGACCAAAATTGTGGCCTGTAGAGTGCAAACAAGGATTTTGTCTTTAAGGCACCTTTTCCTGTGATATCAGGCGGAATGTTCCCATTTTCAAAAGGCTTCATTTTTAAGACAAGACGAATATTCTGACCAAGTTTCAGGAAGATTGGGCCAAAATTGTGGCCTCTAGAGTGCTAACAAGACCTCTTTTCCCGTGATATCAAACGGAATGTTCCCATTTTCAATAGGGTTCATCCTTATACCAAGACAAAGATTCTGACCAAGTTTCAGGAAGATTGGACCAAAATTGTGGCCTCTAGAGTGCTAACAAGGATTTTGTCTTAAAGGCCCCCTTTCTCGTGATATTAGACCAAATGTTCCCATTTTCGATAGGGTTCATTCTTAGGACTAGACAAACATTCTGACTAAGTTTCAGGAAGATTGGGCCAAAATTGTGGCCTCTAGAGTGCTAACGAAGTAATTGTTGACGACGAACGACGGACGACAGACGACGGACATTCAATGATCACAAAAGCTCACCTTTGAGCACGCTGTGCTCAGGTGAGCTAAAAAAAGTCGGATCGTTTTTGGACACATTGTTGACAAATAATGTGTCATTAATACTGAGCAGTAAAAATATCTCAAAACCTGCGAGAATTTTTTTAACTGGACACACAAGTTTGTACTTTGAAAATCGCTACAACCGACATACGAGGTTTTGCATTTACATCGTCGGTATAAGAAAAGAGCCCAATAAGGCGGGTACATACGGCATGCAAAAAACCTTTTGAAAATTGACGCAGATATAAGAATGTTATTGCAAAATATTTTTACAGAATCATGACTATTTTGTCCGTAGTTGTTATCCATCCTATGATGCACAATCTCCACCGTGTAGATGGACACCGTTAAAGTAATATCCAACGGATAGAAGGTCTGTGTACGAGGACATGGAAATAGTTCATAGAATAAAAATGAATCGTTAACTGACATGCTGTTAAAATGATTGATTGTTTGATAGCCTTTCAAAACCTGAGGCGCGTTCTTTAGAGCAAGATTTTTAAGATTTCCTAAGGATATAATAGATAAAAATGTCTTTAAGACCTAGATTCTGACCGAGGTGTTTCGAATGCTACATGCGTCATACAAATGAGGTGATGATGGCGTCATTTTATGAAGTATGGAGTATTCGGAACCTCGCGGCTTGTGAATCATGGTGCATTCGAAGCAAATTCGACAATGTTTTCTTATATTGGTTTTACAGAATTGACCAAGGCGATCCGCAAGAGGTACATGAGGTACGAAGCATAGGATAACGGTGCCTCCCATTGAGTGTCATAACAAATTTGCTCTGAAAAACGCTTTATCCTAAAATATCTCTAAGAAATCTCAAGATATCTTAAGAACCCTCGCTCTATAGAACGCAAATATTGTTTTGTTGTAAAATTTCGTTTTCAGCTTCAACGTCACAATTTGTGTTGTCGTCTGCAACAACTTTTCAAATTGCAGTCTAAAATTTTGTCCTTTGGGAAGAGTCAAGCTAGTGTTAAATCAAAGTAAAGGCTTTGGATATTGAAGTTTTTCCTCTAAATGTACATCAAAATACAAAATATTTGCTTCACAAGACACCACCATATACAACCGTAATCCATGATTCGTATTATGATATAGACGTGAATTTGATATTGTATTATAACTATACTTGTATTACCGGTATATTTGATAGGCTAATATTAGAATATTGAATGATATGTTAGTGCCAATGTTAGACATCGAAATCAGATTCCATTGACATGAAAACAAATGATTTATGCGATAGCAATAACAATATTTCATTAAAGTGACATTTCACATTTATTTCATTTTCTAAAAGCATGTCTTGGTCCAAAGATTGATTATTCTTATGCGTAGAAATGTTATCAGTTTTTTGAAGTTGTTATTTATAAGCGAAAAATACGCCTTTGAAGTTGAGACAGAAATGACATTCTATATAAATCTGAACTGTTGTCCACAACAATTTGTTTAATTTTAGCACAAAAAATGTATATTTCTCGTAAACAGTTCAATATTTTGACTTGAAATTTTCAGAATTTTCATAAGAAAAGGTGCTCTTTCAGATAGAATAAAAGTCAAATACGGTATGTAAAATTGATCGTGAAATGTCACTTTAACATACATTTATGCCGGGATCTTGAAAAAGGCCCATAATTCTCTTTTGCTAGCTAACATACGTTTGTATACAAACTTGGCGATTTTAGTAGGATTTTCTTGGTACCGAGATACGGCACCTAGCGGTTGAACTGCTTGTTGTTAGGAAGTAGAAACCAATCTAACGTCATGCTGTAAACTCTTCTGACGTAGCCCGTTATCAATCACGTCACTACCACACGTTCTCTTTCTATTTTAAAAGATTTAACCGCTTTCATGCTTGAGTTGTCAGAAGAACAGTAAGTACTAGTATATTGGGGACAAGAAATTAAAAAAAGTCTACTACAACAAAAGAGTGAAGATTAAATCGTACATTTCAAAGTTTCAGATTTTCCCACTTTACACATGACGTCAGGAGGTAAAGGGCCAATTTATTAGACTCGTTTAGGTCTCATCGTACCAACTGTAAGTGTTTATCACGACAAAAAGAATATCGGACTCAATCTGCGAAATGTGAATCACGGTGGGGATTGTGCGTGCTGGGATGGATAACGAATACGGACAAAAATAATCTCGAATCTTGTCAAATAATTTGCAATAACTCCTTTATTTCTTTGTCGATTTTCAAAAGGTCTGTTGCATGTACCCCGCCTTGAAAATCTCTTTCCTCGGATACATGGATTATTTGTGGTATCCATTTAACTTTTCCAAAAAATGATCCCAACTGACCAGAAAACGAAATGATAACGACTACGGCAAAATAAGCCACGCTTCAGGTAGGAAATTGTGCAATAATTTTCTTATTTCTGTGTCAAATTTCAAGCGGTTTGTTGCATGTACCCCGCCTTACTGAGCGCTTTCCTCAGGTGTATTACTTATTTGAAAACTCCCTATATTTTCCCCAAAAATTGATCCCAACTGACCTGAAAAACGATCACATTTTTTGTCGTTTTTCTGGTCGGTTGGGATCACTTTTCGCAAAAAGTACAAAAAGGTTTCGTGTAAAATATACATCAGAGGAAAGAGCTCAGTAAGGCGGGGGTACATGCAACAAACCGTTTTTGAATTGACGCAGAAATAAGGAAGTTATTGCAAAATGTCTTACCTGAAGCGAGGCAAATTTGTCCGTAGATTTACCCATCCCAGCATGCACAATCCCTACCGTGTGAATACAGACTCGACTTTATGTCGTGGGTTTCACATTTGGCTAGCGATGTATCATTAAAGACAACCGAGTTTCGAGATCAGCGTGTGCCTAGATCTAGTCTGATCTGGATCTATGCTGCTCATTTGATTTCATCAAAATCTATGGAGAACCACGTGGATCTTAATCTTGGCCAGATTGCGTGTAAAAACAGGTTGGTCTCAACAGTACCTCCAACTTTACAAAGTACCATTTTGAGTGGAAATTGTTAATCGATTTATTTAAAAAAAAGGCTAATGTCCGGTCAATTTGATGCGGGCTAGAATTGTCAACAATGGACACATCAGCACTAATAGATAACACGAGATTTAATCAATACAGATACTCGATGCTAGGCGTTAAACCTTTCCCAAATAGAGGATTAATTCACGCTTTTGAGGTCGTGGACATTCGCAGAGTCCCAAGACATAAGTTAACACCATAAAGCGTAGCACGAGCGCCGTTTTAGTACTTTCAGGGACTCTGTAATGTAAGCGACCGAAATATACGTGAATTGACGCTAATCATGAGTACATGTAGCAAATCCAGTAAAATTGCTATGATAACTTACCTAAAACCTGTTGATAGTTCGAAAATAAGAACCAGAAGGAACGCGTGACGTCAGCATAACGACGTTACGTCATGATTTTGCGTCAAGAGCGAACGGTAGTTTTTTAATACATAGGCGTTGAGAAATTTTTGCGGGAAACAGAACAATTGTTTAATTCTAAATCTCAAATCGAGGATATTTGAGTACAAAGCGGGACGTTATCGGCACGTATGTCGGACCGTATTTGGTAAAAATCATCGTCATCACCATCACCATCATCATCATCATCATCATCATCATCATCATCATCATCATCATCATCATCATCATCATCATCATCATCATCATCATCATCATCGTCGTCGTCGTCGTCGTCGTCGTCGTCGTCGTCGTCAGCGGTAACAGAAACAGCTAACCTAACCACACTTTACATGGATTTTGCTGGTTGCGTAACTGTTTCGCCGGCTAGCTCAGTCGGTTGCGCGTCAGATTGGCACGCAGGGTTCGATTCCCGCGCGGGCCAGATACTTTCGTGGAGATTGGTCACGGAATGATTTCTACGGCCATTTTCCCCCTACCGCTGTTTCAAGTAGGGCAGTTGTCAATTACTGGCGAATGTATCTGCTTAGTACTGGTTACTAAGTACTAGTACTCTAAGACTACATGTAGAGACGTGCTTGCTATAGGTAACCCTAAAAATGTTCTACAACCCATGATTTTGCTATATAATTGCATAAGTACTGTACTAGTCATAGCAAGCACCGAAAATGGTCTCGTTTATAGCGAATTTTTGTTATATTTTCAAAATATAACACGTACAGAAAGAAACAATTATTAAACCTATAGGGTTAGATGTGCATAAAATTCCTCCAGCTTGCACACTATGCATGTGTACAGTAAATAAAAAGCTTAGTGTTGCACGCACAGAAGATGTGTGTACCATATTCGGAACGAATGTGGTACATTTTTCATCCGAATATGGTACAAGTTTGTACCATATTTGGTCAGGCATTTTACCCCAAAACTGCAGACCTATACGTATATGGTACAATTAGACAGTTGTACCATATTCGTTTTTGTACCAAATACGGTCCGACACATGTAAATGTAAATAATACATAGTTTCTGTCGATATCCCCCCGGTTTCTTCCCGATAGTTCATACATTTAATTGCCCGCAAATACAGATCCTATGCATTTATCATAGATGTCATAGTTAATGCTGTGAATTGCATAAAAGGCCCAAAAGACAATCGAGACAAACAAGGATCGAGGTCCATTTGAGGTTAGCCTGCTTGTTGGTACCTTCTGAACAAGATCATTTAACATTCGTTTCTTTATCGCCTGTAGGGCCTACATAACGGGGGGACAATGTGACACAACAGTTTCGACCTTTGTTTAAAAAATCTGATAATATAGATCTACTACCGATTTGAAAAAAAAAAAAAAAAAAAAAAAAAAAAAAAAAAAAAAAAAATTGGACGGGATTTATTCGATGGTGTGTATCTTTAAAAAAATAGCTGATACAAAATATACTGATGACAAAGTAAAATATTACTTGGTCGTCAATAACTTTTTAACATTTGAATTGTAGAGGATCTACAACATTCAGGAAATTTCAGACATTTTCCAACTTTCTCCGTTTAAAATCGAATCTAATTTGTTCTTTTAATATAATTATTGACGAGTTTCTGAAATTGTTGTGTCAGGCGATTCCCTGTCGTGTTTTAGCAACTCTCATTGTACATCTTGGATTATGAACAAACTGCGCTGAACCATGTTGGCTTTGTTATGCCATAAACGTACTTTTCAAGATCAAGGCTCAAATATGTGGGAAAATGAAAAACAATTTAGCGTGAACTGATTATCACTATTTTAATTCAGACCTAATTCATATAGTCCTTAGAGAAACTGTCATTACTCATCAAAGGAAATTTGATTTTGTAGACCTCGGTGTGAACCTGTATCGTCGGAGTTAATTCAATTTTAAAAGTAGACCTTCATTTCTAATGGGGATAGATCTACATTCAATTTGTAAAATTCGTCGTTTTTTCTTCGAAAAACGCTGGAATGGTAAGTCAACGAAGTTTTTGACGATAAGCTACAAATATTCTTTATCTGTGACGATTGCACCCTGCTTTGGATCTTTTGAAAGACGATGTTTTAATAATCCTTTCCCAAACGGGAAAATTTAAAATGCTTCAATTGGAAAGCACAAGTACGAGTATGCAATAAATTTCGCCTTGGTAAAGATATTCTTTTGCAGAGTGGTGTAATTTGGCATTTACGTATTAGATAGAGACTGACAAGTAAATTCTACGCGAAACAAATATCCTTGAATGAGCGCAGCGCATTGAATGTTTATGTCGCGTAGAATCTACTACAGGATGTCCCCCCAAAAACAGAACCCTTTTTCAAAGTCAAACATTTTGAAGCGTAAGTAAATAATCTAATTTTTGAATTTGCAATACTAAAGATACATTATTTTTGCGTATGTGTTATAAATTTCACTTCAAAATATGTATCGGTTCAAAAGTTATATGCATTGAATAAAGACACTAAAAAACCGGTTTGATACGAAATCTATCTTTGCGTCTTGTTTGTTCGTAAAAGCGCGCTAACGATAATTTGTTGAATTCTTTACCGTTGTACACGTACGTACCAATTTTCCTAAAAAAAAAATAGTGGTATATATAGTGGTCCCACGATATTCTGATTCTCGCCAGACAATAAAAGACCATACTCATTTACTATGTATAGGTTATACTGGTCAAAACGAAATCATATCAACGACAATCAGTAATTTTATGTGATATTGACGAGATGATTTGCGCATGCGTCTCTATAATAACATGTTTTATAGGTTCAAAGTTTGTTTATAAATATCTGGGACCACTATACAAGTGTCGCACATGCAAATTGAGTCCATATGATGGTTGTTTGAAATAATTGTAAAGTACTTGTCATTTGAGCGCTGACCGGCATGTTGGTCAGTAATAAAATAAGTGCATATGATTACATGTATTATGAATTCTGTTATACACTTTGATATTGTGTTTGTATTCATTTTTGTGTTGGTTACTGATCGCAGCTCTAACAGCTTATGTATTAGCAGAAAAGATGAGATGAATATGCACTATTGTAATTAAAATGGTTCAAAATCACTCTTGTATTGTATTGAATACATTAAACAATTGTGACGCGTCAATGTATTCAATGAGTGTAGGTGCGCGCTGCAAAACGGAAAAAATCGACATCGTGTTAAAATATCGTGTTAAAATGGTTTTCTGGGTGCATCCAATTGATTGCTTGCCAATATTTTCAAAAGTAATAGACATTTTTCAACCAAATTTTAACTGCTAATAGAAAACTGTCGTTTCTATTGCATATCTAAATTTGGTGGAGACATATTACTTGATACATGATCAATTCACTTTCAAAAAATGGGTTCCGTTTTTATTGGGACACCCTGTATACAGACTTATTTAACTTAGTGTTCGCTAGCGGTTCATTGGAGATGGGGGTGTGGCTATGTACAGACATCACATACATGTAAACTAACTTGTTGTCTCGTTTGTGCGAAATATAGTCGCGAAATTTTAAAATATACTGCTATTTCATAGGTCCAAAAAGTATGTCGAGCACTAAATTATACATGTACTTCTTTTCTGTCAATACATATTATTTCCAACCTTATTAATTTTGAGTAAAATGCACATGTGTCTTGTATTATAAGTCGTAACATTTTTTCTCCATTTTCATAGATTAAGAATAATAGTCTTGATCAATAATAATGAAAACACGTTATATCACTATGTATTGGATAGAGGCTGTATAGTAGATTCTACGCGAAATAAACATTCAAATACGCGTTTAGTGTTCGCTAGCGGTTCATTGGAGACTGGGTGTGGCTATGTATAGACGTCACATAAACTAGCCAGTAGTCTCGTTTAGGCAAAACATAGCGGCGAAATTTTAAAATAAACTGGAATTTCATAGGTCCAAAAAGTAGATCGAACACTAAAATAATGTACCCTTTTCTGTATCATATATGGCCAAAAGAAATAAAATGGAGGAGAGCTGGTCTCTTTTAACAGGATTAGTTTATAATCCAATTTTGTCCATATTTATGATTACTCAAGGGATTGTAGTGCTACTTAAGAAGAAACAGAGGTAAATTGTTGGCCTCCATATTCTGATCACAAGGTCTTCACAAGAAGACCCCCCCACACACGCACACACGCACGCACGCACGCACGCACGCACGCACGCACGCACACACACACACACACACACATACACACACACAAGAGTGCCTGAAAGGCACTGTTATCGCTCACCTGAGTTCGTCGTGTATTTGATTGTGTACAACATTAATTTTGTTGTAAACACATATCACATTAAATTATTATGAATTCAGTTTCATAATTTCCAATGAATGCAATGAAGTCACATTAGTATTCAATTAAATTGCATGTAGTAGCATTTGCATATATATTTACTATTGAATATCATGTGCTGTTCCAGTTTGATTTGTATAATCAAGATTAAGATTTTACAATTAAACTTTGAAACATCAGAATGATACATGACAAGTATCAATATACTTAATATGATGAGCCCCACCTTGCCTTATCAACATTTATTTACATGTACCTATCAAAATTTTACAACAAAGTGTTTGAAAAGAGTCATTCAATGAGCATTTTACTATGCTTTGTTTGAATTGGCCCCGTGGTTGATTTTTAAAGAATTTCTTAGTGATTTTTTTTAGTCTATTTATTTATTTCTCCTTTTCGAATAAGCCCCGTCCTGTCATGCCCAAATTTATGACGAATCAGAAGTCTGAAAAAGAAATTAAAAAGGGGTACCCAAGTTACTTTCCTGGATAATTTGGTATAATTTGGTCCAAAATTGAGGAGAAGAAAATTTTCAAAGAATTGTTTAATGATTTCTCCAAATCTGATAGGCCCCGCCCTGCCATGTCCACATTTTTTGCCAAATGAAAATATTGAACACAAGTTTTGTAAAGGATCAATCAAGGAACATGCCTACCAAGTTTGGTAAGTTTGGTAATTGACCCAGTGGTTCGGAAGGAGAAGATTTTTGAAGAATTATCAAGCAATTTCTCTATGACGAAACAACAACAACAACAACAAAGAAGCAACAACAACAACTCCTTCCAGCCCCCAAAACAACAACAACAACAACAACAAGCTATTTTCTTCCAAATTTTATTTACGGTGATTTGCAAACACAATAAGATGTTTGTGAATTGTACACTCCAAAACACTATCTTCCTTTAACACACAGAAATGGCTGCACACATGTTGAATATCATACGTAGCAACTTTAAATAAGACACGGTATCATGGCACTTATTTACAAAATTTACTTGTGTAAACAACACTATATCGAACTGAAAACTACTGTAATTTTGTCTGCGATGGTTCGAATCTTGCAGGTGTCCCACACATTCAAGATCCAAACCAACGAATGCAAAACTTATATTGTACACTTCGGCCAAAATAGCATGACCGGACTATACACTCGATTACATTTCATTTATTTATGACACTGTATTCTTCTGTACCTTAAAGGGGGACGAGCTAGGCTGTCAAAAATGCAAATGGCACAATAATTACAAACCAGAAATAACGTATGAAATTACCAACCTGAAGGGATAGATCAATTACGTCCATTGTTAGCACTCCACGAGCTTTATTAAGTATTAAAATCCAAGTCAATTAATAACATGCTGGCGTCCTTGTTTTTGTTTTGTAACGGCTACATATGCCCAGCCTTCAAAAATCAATTACGTCAGAGATACGTCATCTGTGCTCAGCGAGATTTAGCACAACGTACAACCGGCTGCGTCGAAAGTCAGTGAAGACAGATTCGGCATCTGATGTCATGTGCATGGTAGATCAAATGAATTTACTTTTGTAAATAAACGAACGGATCTTTGGTATTCTATAGTTGATAAATACGCGTTTAAATGTCCAGTGCTTGTACAAAATAAACCTTTTCACATATTCCTCGCAAATAAGGTCACAGTCATCGACACAGCCAGTTGTACGATGTGCTAATACCTCGGAGGTGTGTCTCGTTGACCTTGACATTGTCTTGTTTTGAAGTGAAAATAGAATGTGTAAACACGCTTGTAAAGGATTGATCTATAGCAAATGAAAGATGGTTATTCGCCGGGATTAAGGTTTTTATGCATTGCTCATTATTTTTCCAATCACAAATATGAGTTACCGAACAGTTCGGAAGCATAAAACATAGAATGAGCCCCTTTAAGAGGCATTTTCGAATAATAGACGTTTCTTCTCAATTTAAGTAACATGCCTGGGGTTAATTGGAATGCCTTTGTATCCAGGATCAAATTACAGCGTTGAATCTGTCTTAACCCATTACTGCATAGTGACGCCTTTAGACTCCTTCGTAAGAAAAGGCTAGGGAAAACATTGTGGAAAATGAAGAAATTGCTTATGACAAGCAATTTCTTCATTCCCACAATATTTTCTACCTAAAACAACCATAGATTTGCACTTGGAATTGTCGTCTGCTACGTTTTTGAATTTGGACCATCAAAGAAATTTGTCGTTTGGTAATGGGTTAATGGAATCTTACGTGCCATTTGGGATTTGTCTATAAGTTGAAAGCTCAAAACTTCCGTTCCTTTTATCTGTGATATTTTCTCAGTGCTTTGCTCAGTTGGAAAAAAGTTGACGTTCATTATTATTTTATCCCGATTGGAAAACGACAAAACATTTGTATATGTTAGCGGCAATACATGTAAGTAAATTTAGGCAATAAGCTTAATGCCTAGGCAATAAGCTATTGCCTAGGCAGTTAGTTATTGCCTAAAAGATTCAGGCATTAAGCTTATTGCCTGAAATTTTTCTCCCCAAATTTAGCCTATTGCCTAGGCAATAACAAACTGTACACAACTAACCATTTAGATTCAGGCATTAAGCTTATTGCCTGAAATATTTTACCAAACTTTAGTCTATTGCCTAGGCAATAACAAAGGGGGTGTTCCATTTGTGCCCACGCACAGATTTTCTTGTAACTTTACACATAGAATACCTCTGACCTATGAACTACAAAAATATATTTCTTTTACTCAAAGAGTGCATATAGGCCTATACGCGGCACCTAAAAATGTTCCAGATTTTCATTAGTACCCATCTTACAAAAACTCGATGTTGGCTATCTAGTTGTGGTATTCATCCACATTTTTTAATCAAAACAGCAAGAAGAGTCCTTGTAGAAACTTTTGATACCAATAATGTTGGTACCAACATGCGCAAATATTTTTTTCAGAAATTTATTTAGTCAGAAATTGTCAGAAAAATTGCCCAGAAAATTTCGAAACCTAAATTTCAATCAATTTTTTTTTGTATGTTCCCGTCTTTGTCAACATATAAAATTGATAAGAAAGTTGGCCGTATATGTCCCCTATTCGCATGAAAAATTCTGTAAAAAATTGAAACCGGTAAAGTTGTCAAATAATGAGAATTGTGATCAATGGCACTACAAAATGTTCCCAGTTTTCAATTGTACATCTCTAGCAAAAGCCTAATGTTGCCTACCCAGTTTTGATATTAGTCCCCAATTTTAATCAGAATAGCAAGAAGAGACATTGAAGAAAAATTTGAGACCAAAATTATTGATACCAACATGCACAAGTAATTTCTCAGAAATTTATTTAGTCAGAAATTGCCAGAAAAATATCGAGAGATTTTCGAAACCTAAAGTTAAATCAATTATTTTTGTATGTTCCCGTCTTTGTCAACATACGAAAATGATATGAAAGCTGGCCATACATGTCCCCAGTTCGTATGCAAAATTTGGTGAAAATTTGAAACTGGTAAAGTTGTCAAATAATGAGAATTGTGATCAATGGCACCTTAAAATGTTCCCAGTTTTCAATGATATCCGTCCAGCAAAAGCCCAATGTTGCCCACCTAGTTTTGATATTAGTCCCTAATTTTAAATCAGAATAGCAAGAAGAGTCCTTGTAGAACATTTTGAGAAAAATATTGTTGATACCAACGTGCACATATAATTTCTCAGAAATTTATTTAGTCAGAAATCGTCAGAAAAATACCTAAAAATTTCGAAACCTAAAATTCAATCAATGTTGTTTGTCTGTTCCCCCCTTTGTCAACCTATGAAATTGATATGGAAGTTTGCCATATATGTCCTTTATTCGTATCCAAAGTTTATTGAAAACTTGAATTCGGTAAAGTTGTCAAATAATGAAAATTATGTACAACGGCATCATAAAATGTTCCTGGTATCCATCTAGCAAACGCTCAATTTTACCTACCTGGTTTTGATATAAGTTCCCAATTTCAAATCAAAATAGCAAGAAAAGGCATTGTATAACATGTTGGTGCCAATGCTGTTGATACCAATATGCCCAAATGATTTCTCAAAAATCTATTTAGACGGAAATTGTCAGAAAAATAGCCCAGATTATTTCCAAGCCTAAAATTCAATCAATTAGAAACCATTACCCACATTTGACTTTGATACAGTCATTTTGTTGGTTTTGGTCATCTGTTTGGAATTATTTACGAAACACGTATATTTCCAGTCACACATATTTCCAGTCACACATATTTCCAGTCGTGATTTCACAGATCTTTACATGTCATAACAAGTATTTTTGTTTTCATTTGTTTATCTTTAAGTAAGCCAGTGGGTTCTAGTAACAGGACAGAATAGTTCACTTTTAAGCATTTGGTATAGCTTACTCCAGTTATAATTTTATGACACATTTTATTCAATACATTAAGTAATACTTTAACATATCAATGCCATTTTTAAAACTTTAACAGCTTATATCATATAATACATTTTAAATCGTTAACTATGTTATTAACTTAAAGTACACTTTGAGACTGTGTGTGTCCCTCTGGACAGAGAAAATAGATGCATTTAGCCAGTTTCCTCTACTATTTGGCATACATGGCATGTGGACCATCTAAATATAAATATCCAAAGGCTTAATAACATACAATTTCACGTCCATTTTTTATCACGTATATGCATCGCGTCCAAAAATATTCTGTAGGACGTGCCATTTGTTGCTGTGCTCCGGTCGTGATGTGCAAGACAAATTTTGTATGTGACCAAGCCTTACATTGAAGAGTTCATTTTCTATTTATCGTTTAGTCTCATGAAAACAGTTATAGCCTATGAAATAATTATTTGAATTCCAAGTGCTGCAAGTGATCTCTTGCTTTTTAAGCCTATTAACTACAGTTTGATGATCTTTACGACGTCAATTAACCGTTATTTTTTTAATGTCGTTGTTTTCGATTACTCTTGACATATCCTTAAAAATGACACTGTTACCGGTTTTATTTTTACTTAGTATTTCAATATAAGCACAAGCATATATGGGGGCAATTTTAATACAAATTTCATATGTTGACAAAAACTGAAACTGTGAGAAATTTAGAATCAAATTTGGTCAAAATGTCTAAAAGCTAAGAATTTTGTTGATGACGTCATACAAAAAGTAATAGCAAATTGTTTTTATAGAGTAATGTATACTATTTTGATAAATTCTTAAAAAGAAATTAATAAACATTATTTCTGGCGCAAAGGAGGGGTTTCCATAAGGCCATTTTCCTGGGACCTAAATTTTCAAATGAAATTTTTACCACAAATAGATACATAAAGGGGACGTGTTTTGCCGAAAAGAATGAATCAAACGGACCTTTGGTTTGGTGTATATTGTATATTGAAAGTGGGTGGGGTAATTCTTTTCAGACGCTACCCAAGGTTCTTTTTAATCAATTTTCTATCTAAATGTAAATAATTGGCGATTTTTTTAAAACATTATGTTTTGTATATGAGCCCATGTTAAGATGACATTAAATCCATTGACTTGCTTATTATAAATATTAAAATATTTGGAATTTTATGTAATTTTCCAATTTTTTGTATATTTTCATCTCCCAACTTTGGGGAAAACATCAACACGTTTTTATAAAGCGACATAATGGAATAATATTTTAGGTGAGAACTTGTCAATAAATCGTCATTGCAAAATTATGAGGAATTTTTGATAGCTAGTCGGGTAAAAGAGTTACGGGCCCTTGAATGCACGAAAACCCATGACAAATTGTGGAATAAATAACAAAATACATTTTTTCTGTCTTTCTTTCGTACAGAAAGTCAGAAATGTTTAATTTGCTTAAATTATAGCTGGCCTCAGCAAAAAGTACTACAAACAAGCTATTACGGACAGTTTCGTCTGTTGTCCGTCCGTCTGTCTGGCTGCCCATCCATAATATCAGGTTTACACTCTAGAATCCACAAATATTATTCGATCTTCACCAAACTTTGTCAAAATGTGTATGGTTATAAGCCCTTGTGTTGGATAAATTTTGGATGGAATTGCTGCTGAAAGTGCTGAGTTATGTGCCCTTGAATATCAAAAAATGCTATTTTTGACAATTTTTGCATTAAAAAAATTTCAAATATTACACAATCAAATGCAAAACCAAGTGAAAATGTTTGCATTTATAATATCTTGGTTGAGTGTGATTTTCATCCAGATGGAAATCGCAAATTTTGAGTTATCCGCCCTTGATTTTGGCAAAATTGCTATTTTTGACTTCATTTTCTCTTTAGCATCCACCAATATGTAAAACATGAAATTAAAACTTGGACAAATTGTTGATGTCTATTAGATCTTTTATAGGTTAAAGTTTTGGCATCATTTGAAATGCTTTTCCCAAGTTATCTGCCCTTAAATTAGGCAAATTTGTGGGTTTTCGTGCAAATCTAGGGCTAATACGGCAATTTTGTTAAATTAAAGGGCGGATTACTCAGGATAAACATTTTCAATCTAGCTGAAATTCTTACACATCTTATATATTATAGACAGAAATAATTTGTCCTCTATCGGTTTTAATTGCTCCATGTTTGTGGATGCTAAAGGGAAAATAAAGCCGAAAAATACAATTTTGTCAAATTCAAGGGCGGATAACTCAAAATATACTTTTACAATCTGGATGAAACTCACACTCACCCAAGATATCAGAAATGCAAACATTTTCACTTGGTTTTGCTGTTGATTGGGTAATATTTGAAAATTTTTAATTGCAAAAATTGTTAAAAATAGCATTTTTGTGACATTCAAGGGCACATAACTCAGCACTTTCTGCAGCAATTCCATCCAAAATTGATCCAACACAAGGGCTTTTGACCATACACATTTTGACAAAGTTTGGTGAAGATCGGATGATATTTGTGGATTCTAGAGTGTAAACCTGATATTATGGACAGGCAGACAGACAGACGGACGGACAACAGACGAAACTGACCGCAATAGCTTATTTGTAGTACTATTTGCTGAGGCCAGCTATAATATAAGCAAATTAAACATTTCTGCCTTTCTGTACGAAAGAAAGTCAGAAAAAATGTATTTTGTTATTTATTCCACAATTTGTCATGGGTTTTCGTGCATTCAAGGGGCCGTAACTCTTTTACCCGACTAGCTATCAAAAATTCCTCATAATTTTGCAATAACAATTTATCAACAAGTTCTCACCTAAAATGTTATTCCATTATGTCGCTTTTTAAAAACGTGTTGATGTTTTGCCCAAAGTTGGGAGATGAAAATATACAAAAAAATGGAAAATTACATAAAATTCCAAATATCTTAATATTATAATAAGCAAGTCAATGGATTTAATGTCATCTTAACATGGGCTCATATACAAAACATAATGTTTTAGAAAAAACGCCAATTATTTACATTTAGATAGAAAATTGATTAAAAAGAACCTTGGGTAGCGTCTGAAAAGAATTACCCCACCCACTTTCAATATACAATATACACCAAACCAAAGGTCCGTTCGATTCATTCTTTTCGGCAAAACACGTCCCCTTTATGTATCTATTTGTGGTAAAAATTTCATTGGAAAATTTAGGTCCCAGGAAAATGGCCTTATGGAAACCCCTCCTTTGGCTCAAATACATATACATATTGTAATAACGATAGATTGGGTTTGCCTTTATGTATTTATAAATCGTCAGTACTGTTATTTTCATAACTACGATTTGAATCAAGTCATAGCTACTTGATTTTGTAACAACGCCTATAATACTAGATACTATTGTTTTCCGAAACTACGCCACAGTCACGTGGATAAAAGAAATAGCTATTTTCAGGAAATATGATCAGCAACGTACCAATATTTGCAGAATGACGTTTAGTTGAAATCATAGTTAAAACACCTGAAATGCGTTCTTCACAGCGAGACTTTAAGCGGATTTGGAGCAAGAGTTTTAAGGGGGAATGCTCCAGTTTTTCGGAACACTCGGTCATTACTCTAGTAAATTAAATGTTTCGTACCTATATGTTTCGCCACCATATTTTCAATAATATAACACATCATTACAATTTACCACTTTCGACGGTATAAGTGTATTTATTATGCAAAACTGATAACCTCAAGATGGAAATCGATTATTTAGAGCAAGACAGTCGTAAGTGTGTTTGCAGTTACCACTGTTTTGCGTCCTTTTATTCATGTGTAGCTGATAAAAATTGCTGTAATTCACCAATAAGTGCGCTGACCTATACATTTTCTTTTTGAATTATTACCAGGACATTTTGCTTAATACAATGATGGAGTTTATCGAATTCTATTATGTAGAACTTGAAATATTTCAAAAAATATGCAAATTTTGACATAAAACACGCCAGCTTCGTTGATCTAACCGAACACGTGAGCTTGCTGTTATTATACATTTACGCGCTTATAATAGAACATATTTTTTTTAGGTCTTCTGTTCTTATTAAATGTAAGACGTTACTTTAAATCCGTTTTCGGGACTAAACGATGCATATACAGTATTTTAATAGCATTTTAGTGACCTTGGACAGGTGCAAGAAATTGTGCATTCTTTCGCTGTAGGGGTATGTGATACGAATGCCTATCAAATTAAAACAAGATCGCTGACCATCCATTTTTATTTTGTTTTTCAATTGGTAATAACATGTAATTTCAACATTCAAAATATAAATAAATTATATTATTGGGAAAAAATTAAGGAAACTGGAGCATTCCCCCTTAAGCTTCTCAACGGGATGCACCATTACTCTAAACTTCTTGTGGAGCAACGGCGGCCCTTCTGTCAATTCTGCAGAGGCAATATGACAGAGATTTGATTGAGTTTTTGGAACTGCTCCATGATATATAATGATGTCATTTGCATAAAGTGTGGAGCATTTGGAATACCTTGGTCAGAATTTCGGTTTTAAAAACGTATAATCAAAACATCAAAGTCAGAGTTTGCACCGTTATCGTAATATGGTACATCGAATAATTCTAGAGTCAAGAAAATATAAATTTCGCACCACGGTTTCCACTTTCTATACTAAGTTTTGACTCTCTACTTTTGACTTTCGACTTTGCATACACGCCTTGTAGAGAGTCAAAACTCAAAATGCAAAATGACCCTTCGGGGCTTCCATTTTCAAAAAGTCGAAAGTCAAAAGTAGAAAGTCAAAACTCAAAATGCAAAAATGACCCTTCAGGGCTTCCATTTTCAAAAAGTCGAAAGTCAAAAGTAGAGAGTCAAAACTCAAAATGCAAAAATGACCCTTCAGGGCTTCCATTTTCAAAAAGTCAAAAGTAGAAAGTCAAAACTCAAAATGCAAAAATGACCCAGTGCTTCCATTTTCAAAAAGTCGAAAGTCAAAAGTAGAAAGTCAAAATTCAAAATGCAAAATGACCCTCCAGGGCTTCCATAATTTTCCCCTACTCTCTACCAGGGTAAACCGCCCATATTGATATTTTCGTACTCTGCCGTAACACTATCAAATATTGAACTATACGAGTCGTAGTGACGTCATTTACTGCGTCACGAAAGTTATTTTGACATTATCCAATTAAAGTGTATCGATCAAGCACTCGGTCACTCATCCAAACAACGATAATCATCCAATCAAAGTGAATGTTCGGATTACGTCGATTCTATTTTGGTTAGTGACGGTAAATTGAGGTAAATTTAGGTTTCAACCAAAAATAATGAAATCTTGCCTGGGCCCAGAGATTAGACGAGATAATGATTCACTATCGTAACACTAGAGCTTGAGTGCTTCGTAGAAAAATCTAGTTAACAATCAGTGATGGAAGCAGAGTACATTTCCCCATAATGATTAAAGGGACATAACATTCCAATTTCATTTTTTTTTTTCAAAGTACGTCTTGATGCAAAGAATGGCTATTCTAATGCATATAAATGCTATCAGTATTTTGAAGTTGTTGATTATATGCGAAAAATACGCAGACCGAAAGACCGAAATTACTAATTCCATATAAATCTGAACTGTTGTGGACAAATATTTGATTAATCTTAACACACAATATATACTAAAGGAAAAAAAGAAATGCAACAACAAATAAATTTGATCATACATTTTGTCTTGTTTTCGTCTTTCTCAAAATCACCCTCATTCGAGTACTTTTTTCAATGCATAGTAAAACTTCATCATTTGACTTTCTAGTGTAAAAATATCATGAAGGTCATAGGTTGTACGTGCCATAAATATGCGTTTAAATGAGAGCGGTTTGGTGTCAACGTTAAATGCGTTCTTGCACGCAATCCAATTTGACGTTAACGATTTCCGGCTGAAAGGAGGGGTTTCCATAAGGCCATTTTCCTGGGACCCAAATTTTCCAATGAAATTTTTACCACAGATAGATACATAAAGGGGACGTGTTTTGCCGAAAAGTATGAATAGAACGGACCTTTGGTTTGGTGTATATTGTATATTGAAAGTGGGTGGGGTAATTCTTTTCAGGCGCTACCCAAGGTCCTTATAAATCAATTTTCTATCTAAATGTAAATAATTGGCGAATTTTTTTAAAACATTATGTTTTGTATATGAGCCAATCTTAAGATGACATTAAATCCATTGGGTTGCTTATTATAAATATTAAAATATTTGGAATTTTATGTAATTTTTCAATTTTTTGTATACTTTCATCTCCAAGCTTTGGGCAAAACATCAACACGTTTTTATAAAGCGACATAATGGAATAATATTTTAGGTGAGAACTTGTTAATAAACTGTTATTGCAAAATTATGAGGAATTTTTGTAAGCTAGTCGGGTAAATGAGTTACGGGCCCTTGAATGCACGAAAACCCATGACAAATTGTGGAATAAATAACAAAATACATTTTTTCTGACTTTCTTTCGTGCAGAGAGGCAGAAATGTTTAATTTGCTTAAATTATAGCTGGCCTCAGCAAACAGTACTACAAATAAGCTATTGCGGTCAGTTTTGTCCGTTGTCCGTCCGTCTGTCTGTCTGCCAGTCCATAATATCAGGTTTACACTCTAGAATCCACAAATATTATCCGATCTTCACTAAACTTTGTCAAAATGTGTATGGTCATAAGCCCTTGTGTTGGATTAATTTTGGACAGAATTGCTGCAGAAAGTGCTGAGTTATGTGCCCTTGAATGTCAAAAAATGCTATTTTTGACAATTTTTGCATTCAAAAATTTTCAAATATTACCCAATCAAATGCAAAACCAAGTGAAAATGTTTGCATTTATAATATCTTGGGTGAGTGTGATTTTCATCCAGATCGAAATCACAAAGGGGGGGGGGGGGGGGGGTCCATAAGGCCGTTTTCCTGGGACCTAAATTTTCCAATGATATTTTTAGTACAAATAGATACATAAAGGGGACGTGTTTTGCCGAAAAGTCTGAATCGAACGGACCTTTGGTTTGGTGTATATTGCATATTGAAAGTGGGTAGGGTAATTCTATTCAGGCGCTACCCAAAGTTCTTATTCATCAATTTTCTATCTAATTGTAAATAATTTGCGAAATCTTTTAAAACAGAATTTTCCGTATATGAGCCCATGTTAATACGACATGAAATTCATTGGCCTGCTTATGATAAATATTAAAATATTTGGCATTTTAAGTAATTTTTCAATTTTTTGTATATTTTCATCTCCCAACTTTGGGGAAAACATCAACACGTTTTTATAAAGCGGCATATTGGAATAATATTTTAGGTGAGAACTTGTTAATAATTCGTCATTGCAAAATTATGAGGGATTTTTGATAGCTAGTCGGCAAAATGAGTTATGGGCCCTTGAATGCACGAAAACCGATGACAAATTGTGGAATAAATAACAAAATACATTTTTTTCTGGCTTTCCTTCGTACAGAAAGGCAGAAATGTTTACTTAGCTTAAACTATAGCTGGCCTCAGCAAATAGTACTACAAATAAGCTATTGCGGTCAGTTTCGTCTGTTGTCCGTCCGTCTGTTTTTTTGCCCGTCCATAAAATCATGTTTACAATCTAGAATCCACAAATATTAACCGATCTTCACCAAACTTTGTCAAAATGTGTATGGTCATAAGTCCTTGTGTAGGATAAATTTTGGACGGAATTGCTGCAGAAAAAGCTGAGTTATGTGCCCTTGAATATAGAAAAATGCTATTTTTGACAATTTTTGCATTCTAATATTTACAAATATGGCCCAATCAAATGCAAAACCAAGTGAAAATGTTTGCATTTATATTGTCTTGGGCGAGTGTGATTTTCATCCAGATCGAAATGGGAAATTTTGAGTTATCCGCCCTTGAATTTGGCAAAATTGCATTTTTCGGCTTTATTTTCCCTGTAGCATCCACAAGTATGGAGCAATTAAAACTGAAAGAGGATAAACTATTTCTGTCTATAATATATCAGACATGTAAGAATTTCAGCCAGATTGAAAATGTATATCCTGAGTAATCCGCCCTTGAAT
Organism: Fragum sueziense; assembly: GCA_963680895.1. Classification (NCBI taxonomy): domain Eukaryota; kingdom Metazoa; phylum Mollusca; class Bivalvia; order Cardiida; family Cardiidae; genus Fragum; species Fragum sueziense. The sequence continues at coordinate 10,221,190 of OY804607.1, forward strand.
TTAACATAATTGTCGTATTAGCCCTAGATTTGCACGAAAACCCACAAATTTGTCTTTTCAAGGGCAAATAACTTGGGGTTAGCATTTCAAATGATGCCAAAAGTTTAACCTATAAGGTATCTTATGGACATCAACAATTTGTCCAAGTTTGGCTTTGAAATTTAAATATTGGTGGATTTTAAAGAGAAAATAAAGTCAAATATAGCAATTTTTCCAAATTCAAGGGCGAATAACTCAGAATTTCCCATTTCGATCTGGATGAAAATCACACTCATCCAAGACAATATAAATGCAAACATTTCCATATGGTTTTCCATTTGATTGGGATATATTTGTAAATTTTAGAATGTAAAAAATGTAAAAAATAGCATTTTTTGATATTCAAGGGCACATAACTCAGCACTTTCTGCAGCAATTCCATCCAAAATCAATCCTACACAAGGGTTTATGACCATACACATTTTGACAAAGTTTGGTGAAGATCGGATAATATTTGTGGATTCTAGAGTGTAAACATGATTTTATTGACGGGCAAAAAGACAGACGGACGGACAACAGATGAAACTGACCGCAATAGCTTATTTGTAGTACTATTTACTGAGACCAGCTATAGTTTAAGCTAAGTAAACATTTCTGCCTTTCTGTACGGAGGAAAGCCAGAAAAAATGTATTTTGTTATTTATTCCACAATTTGTCATGGGTTTTCGTGCATTCAAGGGCCCATAACTCATTTTCCCGACTAGCTATCAAAAATCCCTCATAATTTTGCAATGACGAATCACTAACAAGTTCTCACCTAAAATATTATTCCATTATGTCGCTTTATAAAAACGTGTTGATGTTTTCCCCAAAGTTGGGAGATGAAAATATACAAAAAATGAAAAATTACTTAAAATGCCGAACATTTTAATATTTATCATAAACAGGCCAATGAATTTCATGTCATATTAACATGGGCTCATATACGAAAAATTCTGTTTTAAAAGATTTCGCAAATTATTTACAATTAGATAGAAAATTGATGAATAAGAACCTTGGGTAGCGCCTGAATAGAATTACCCCACCCACTTTCAATATGCAATATACACCAAACCAAAGGTCCGTTCGATTCAGACTTTTCGGCAAAACACGTCCCCTTTATGTATCTATTTGTACTAAAAATATCATTGGAAAATTTAGGTCCCAGGAAAACGGCCTTATGGAAACCCCCCCTTTTGAGTTATCCGCCCTTGAATTTGGCAAAATTGCTATTTTTGCCTTAATTTTCTCTTTAGCATCCACCAATATGTAAAACACGAAATTAAAACTTGGACAAATTGTTGATGTCCATTAGATCTTTTATAGATTAAAGTTTTGGCATCATTTGAAATGCTTTTCCCAAGTTATCTGCCCTTAAATTAGGGAAATTTTGTGGGTTTTCGTGCAAATCTAGTTATAATACGGCAATTTTGTTAAATTCAAGGGCGGATTATTCAGGATAAACATTTTCAATCTGGCTGAAATTCTTACACGTCTTATATATTGTAGACAGAAATAATTTGTCCTCTATCGGTCTCAATTGCTCCATGTTTGTGGATGTTAAAGGGAAAATAAAGCCGAAAAATGCAATTTTGTCAAAATCAAGGGCGGATAACTCAAAATATACGTTTACAATCTGGATGAAAATCACACTCACCCAAGATATTATAAATGCAAACATTTTCACTTGGTTTTGCATTTGATTGGGTAATATTTGAAAATTTTTGAATGCAAAAATTGTCAAAAATAGCATTTTTTGACATTCAAGGGCACATAACTCAGCACTTTCTTCAGCAATTCCGTCCAAAATTAATCCAACACAAGGACTTATGACCATACACATTTTGACAAAGTTTGGTGAAGATCGGATGATATTTGTGGATTCTAGAGTGTAAACCTGATATTATGGACTGGCAGACAGACAGACGGACGGACAACAGACGAAACTGACCGCAATAGCTTATTTGTAGTACTGTTTGCTGAGGTGAGCTATAATTTAAGCAAATTAAACATTTCTGCCTCTCTGCACGAAAGAAAGTCAGAAAAAATGTATTTTGTTATTTATTCCACAATTTGTCATGGGTTTTCGTGCATTCAAGGGCCCGTAACTCATTTACCCGACTAGCTAACAAAAATTCCCCATAATATTGCAATAACGATTTGTTAACAAGTTCTCACATAAAATATTATTCCATTATATTGCTTTATAAAAACGTGTTGATGTTTTGCCCAAAGTTGGGAGATGAAAATATACAAAAAATTGAAAAATTACATAAAATTCCAAATATTTTAACATTTATAATAAGCAACCCAATGGATTTAATGTCATCTTAACATTGGCTCATATACAAAACATAATGTTTTTAAAAAAAATCGCCAATTATTTACATTTAGATAGAAAATTGATTTATAAGGACCTTGGGTAGCGCCTGAAAAGAATTACCCCACCCACTTTCAATATACAATATACACCAAACCAAAGGTTCGTTCGATTCATACTTTTCGGCAAAACACGTCCCCTTCATGTATCTATCTGTGGTAAAAAAATCATTGGAAAATTTAGGTCCCAGGAAAATGGCCTTATGGAAACCCCTCCTTTGATTGCTGTACTGTCCATGAATAGCATGAACAGTTTTCTCGATAAGAGAATTTGTTTCCGTAAAATAAGCGAACGTCATGGTCCTGACGTCGTGACGTTAGACGTTGACAACCGCTTTTCGGGCGATCAATTGTTCTCATCGTTCTAAGACGTTATCTCAAGCAATATATTGTCAACTGATGTGCACCAAAGTCAGCAGCAATTGCGAGTTGAGATGTTCCATTCGTAAACACCACAATTGCTACCACACGACGTCTTTGAATAATTCGTAAAATGATATGACAGATTAAATTGAAACGAAAATCATTGCCTTTTGTCGAGTCGACGTGCATCTACACAAATCAAAAGAGTTTTATGTAAATTATGGGTATTTTAACGGTTTGCACGTGAGAAACGTGTAAACGTCTATTTTGGCGTAATCTCACAAGTAAGACAGGTTCTAACGTAAACAATAAGACCAATATCAAGATACAGTTTTTTGTAATCATCAGTAACAATTTTAACTCAATGACATAAAAGAATAAGGAGAAATAACAAGAAAACAGTTGTTGCGTTTCTTCTTTCGTCAAGTATATATATTTCTCGTAAACGGCACAATTGTTTGGCTTGCAATTGTCATAAGAAAATATGCTCTCTTGGATAGAAATAACAGTCAAATTAACGAAAAATATAATTATGTGAAATGTCACTGCAGAAAGATAAAACATACAGATTTGATTCTGAAAATATCACGGAGCATGATGCCAATTTTGTTGGAAAGTATCTCCTTTTTAACGTATACAACGCATCACTGGCACTATAGAGCCAGAGACGAAATTTGAAAAGTGCCAGTAATTCCTTAACTGTGTGATACATTTCCATTCCAAATACAAACATAAGCATTTTGAACGGTTTAGAATTTTGAATTAATCCACACCTATGGAAATATTTGACAAAAATGTTCAAAATTACCTCCCTTGCATATGAATATAGAGTAAAACAATATTTGTAAGTTATTTTCTTCTTGAAGAATAATCTTCAAATCTGGCACAGTGAATCAACTTATGTGAAATATATTTACGAGGGTTGTTCGGAAAGTTCGTAGAATTTTGCTCCAAAATCCATTTTATTCATTATATAAAGATAAATATCGAGGTATAGATACTTAAACATATATTGACTACATTCCCAAAAGATTTTTAGAAAATATCAACGATAACCGAAAATAGCGGTAACCGTACCAACACCATATCGGGATACCGGAGCAGGTCATTTCTTATTACTGTATAACATTACATAACCGATTTTACATTGTATGTTTTATACTTTTTATTGGCATCAAAATTTCGCGAAAACGTCAATCGAGAACACAACATCATGACGTCGTTCTTGCAGATTTCATAATATTATAGGGCCTTTCAAAACAGTTACACGGTTTTAGAGAAGATATCAGAAAGTCGCTGACCGGAAGAGATGACGTCAACCAGCGACGTCGAATTGCGAAGTGTTGTGAAATTTTGTGTCACGCTAGAAATATCACCAACTGAAACGCTGAACCTGATCAAATATACAGGAAAGTATGAAAACTGCAGCCCAGCTGCTATATATAATCGTCACGCGCGTTCTAGAAGCTGGAATGATTCTATTCATGATGATCCTAGATCTGGTCAGCCGGCCGTCCTAGTGTGTTCAGTTAGGGATCGAGTGAAAGACATGGTAAATTGTGATAGGAGAATTATTGTCAGGAATTAAATGATGAATCCAATGTTTCAGTATCGACGGTACATGGGATATTTACAGATGAATTGGGCATGTCTAAAGTTAGTGCTTGTTGGGTTTACTGATTACTTAAGGAACGTGAAAAGGGATGCCGGTGCGATGTTCAGGAGGTTTTTACCCGCTACGAAACAGCGAGAACTCCATTTTAGACAGGATTATCACCATGGATGAGACATGGCTGTACCACTTTGACCCGGAAACTGCATGTAATCGCATGTCATCGGTGTGGGGAAAAACTCGCATTACCCTCGACCCAAAAAGGCTTGGGCACAAAAAAATGCAAGAAAACAATTCAACGCTTAGTTACAAATGTACGCAGTATACGGGTTAATTCGCCTGACGACCTCACTAAACATGCCCAAGCAGCAGTGTCGTCATTTTCAAAGAAATGGTATAACGTTCACTAAGTGGATATGCAGGCATCGGAAATGCGTCGACCTTGCGGGTGACTACATGGAGAAAGTGTGACGTTCGTTTGAGTTAAATGACGCTTGACGTTATTTATGACGTCGACGTGCTCCGGGTATGACTCACATACTGTTTAATTTCTGTTAGGAACTTTTTGATTTTTAGGAAACGGGTAAAATACACAGATAGAATAAAAGCTGAAATTTGTGCACGTACATTCGATTTTATTATACTGCGATTATAAGTTGTCAAATAAAAAATTCTACGAACTTCCCGAACAACCCTCGTATAAGTGTGTGTAGTTTCAAACTACTAGTTTGATGGATCTCGTATGGCTAGAAAGTGGTTATTTTAATAATGGGCTATAATATTCATTAAGCTTGGTGGTAGTTTTTTTTCAAACCATGCGATATTTCTTCCTCATTGTATGTTCGGCAATCTAGGATTGGTCCCGGGAAAGCTCTTTCTCCTGTAACGATTCATTATGTGTTATTTTTTACGTATTGTTTGATGTTATGCAACCTGATTTAAATCTCTCTTTTTGTGAGGCTCACCAGTTGAAAGTTGAAGGTAGTCTTCATTGACTCCGGGATTTCCAGAAATATCTGTTTTAATCTATCTATTATCAAAACTCTTGTTGTGTATGGTTTTCAAAGACAAGCACGTACAAACACATAGTTCTGCACTGAAATAACATTTTACAATGCCAAAAGTTTTACTCATAACAATCTTCAACCAATTTAGAACAAGTCGGCGAAATTCCATTGGCATCCATGCTCTACTTAACCTTCCTTTCAACAATTCAATTCAAAAGGGGTCAAATTGAAATTTCACAGCTTCAGCAGTGACTTTTTGTAGACTCTAAATTCCTGGTAATTGACATGAAAAGGCGATCTTTTTATCGTTACTTTGTTGACTGTGACTAAGGAAACTCCTTTTTAATGGAATTTACAGTAAATGGGTTACAGTGTGGTCGATTTTCAATGTTTATGTGTCAGATGGGACGTGACGTAACGTGGTAACGTCACAATGAACGTGAATTACAGATATTCTGTTTTCAGGGGTATCAATGACCAAAATTTCATGCTTGTGCCCATTTTTGACAACAGCTACCCCAATACTACAAACTGTAAGCTCTTACCAAGTTCAAACTGTAGAAGACTGCCAGAGTTTGTAGGCTAGGTTTCCAAAATTGTCATTTTTGACGAAATTGATTAAGCCAGAGTGCTAAAATCATGTAGGCTGGTATCAAATTTATTGTGGATTTTTTGTATCTGGGCTATTGTCTTTCAATTGCATACAATAGTTTATGAAAAAGACTTAAGCCCTAACTGCAGCAAGTGCACCTGTCGCATTTCGAAATTATTTAAGTGCAAACATAACAAGAGGGCCAATGGCCCTGAAGCGCTCACCTGATATAATAACTTTTTGTATACCAATTTTCAGGTTGATTGGACAAAAAATGTGACCTCTAGGGTGCACACAAGGTTTAACTAAGATTTGACCTCGTGACCTAGAATTGATCAAGACAATCGTTCTGAGCAAATTTCAGGTTGATTGGGCAAAATATGTGGCCTCTAGAGTGCACACATGGCTTTAAAAAGATTTTTAAAGATGACCCATTTGACCTCGTGACCTAGAATTGATCAAGACAATCATTCTGATCAAATTTCAAGTTGATTGAGCAAAAAATGTGGCTTCTAGAGTGCAAACAAGGTTGTTTTAAGATTTGACCCCGTGACCTAGCTTTTGACCCCAGATGACCCAATTTCGACCTTGTCCGATATTTTATCAAGACAATCATTCTGAGCGGATTTCAGGTTGATTGGGCAAAAAATGTGGCCTCTAGAGTGCACACAAGGTTTTTCTAAGATTTGACCCCGTGGCCTAGTTTTTGACCCCAGATAACCGAATTTCTAACTTGCCCGAGATTTCATCAAGACAATCATTCTGATCAATTTTCAGGTTGATTGGGCAAAAAAATGTGGTCTCTAGAGTGCACACAATGTTTTTCTAAGATTTTACCATGTGACCTAGTTTTGGACCCCAGATGACCAAATTTCAAACTTGTCCGAGTTTTCATCAAAACAATTATTCTGAGCAAATTTCAGGTTGATTGGGCAAAAAATGTGGCCTCTAGAGTGCACACATGGTTTTACAAATATTTGACCTCATGACCTAGTTTATGGCCCCAGATGACCCATTTCGAACTTGTCCGAGAATTGATCAAGACAATTATTCTGATCAATTTTCAGGTTGATTGGGCAAAAAATGTGGCCTCTAGAGTGCACACAAGGTTTTTCTAAGATTTGACCCTGTGACCTAGTTTTTGACCCCAAATGACTCAATTTTAAACTTGTCCGAGATTTCATCAAGACAATCTTATTCTGATCAACTTTCAGGTTGATTGGGCAAAAAATGTGGCCTCTAGAGCGTACACAAGGTTTTTCTAAGATTTGACCTCGTGACCTAATTTTTGACCCCAGATAACCCAATTTCAAACTTGCCCGAAATTTTATCAAGACAATCATTCTGAGCAAATTTCAGGTTGATTGAGCAAAAAATGTGGCCTCTAGAGTGCACACAAAGTTTTTCTAAGATTTGACCAGGTGACCTAGTTTTTGACCCCAGATGACCCAATTTCAAACTTGTCCGAGATTTTATCAAGACAATCATTCTGAGCAAATTTCAGGTTGATTGGGCAAAAAATGTGGCCTCTAGAGTGCACACAAGGTTTTTCTAAGATTTGACCCCGTGACCTAGTTTTTGACCCCAGATGACCCAATTTCGAGCCTGTCCGAGATTTCATCAAGACAATCAATCTGAGCAAATTTCAGGTTGATTGGGCAAAAAATGTGGCCTCTAGAGTGCACACAAGCCAAAGGTTGACGCACGACGCACGACGCACGACGGACGACTGACGACGGACGACGGACGACGGACACAGCGGTATCACAATACCTAACCATGAGCACTATCGTGCTCAGGTGAGCTAAAAACTTAAACTTTGCAACATTACTTGTAGGTCTTTGTTATGCGTCGATTGAACAAAATTAATATTGTGTGAAATTCTACACTGACATATTGTATTTTGGCGGAATAATTGACCATCAAAAATACTAACTAAACTTTTTCTTTTGAGTATACTTTAGAACGGTCAATATTGCGTTGGTTATACTACGTTCGTAAGACCTAGCGTCCACTAGGGCACGGACAATACGCCGAATGTATTCGGACAGAGCAAATAACGTTCTGCAGACCTTCCGCACGATCCTAATGCCTTCTTAAAGTTATCACCAAACCTTCAGTATGATTCGTAGCCTTCCGGACCACCAATTTTGTCCGCGTCGAAATTTTGATCGAGAGCAAAATTTCGACGCGGAAATGATTGTCCGTATGTCTTCGGCAACTTGTCTGCGTTGTCGTAAGGACATCATCATGATATCCCAAATCTTTCGCGATTGACCCGGACTACTTCAGTCACGCGGACAGCTAGCAGACACTCAGTTGATTGCACGGAATATCTGGGTTAACGGTACGGAAGGGTTTCGGCACGAATTCAGGACGATGAGAATGGTTTCGGTATACTCACTGAACTCACGGGGAACACCCCATGATCTTTTAAAAAATATATTCAATGAATCACAGTCATTTTCGGCTAAAGATTACATGCTACGCAATTTATTTTCTAATTCTTATTATCATTAGTTGTATAAAATCATCGAGGAATTTTCTTCATTTTACCGTTTTACATTTTGATCTAATACCAAAAACAAAACTAGCTTGATAGTTAGCCAATAGCTAGCCAAATCCTTTCCAGAAACGTGGCGTCGTTTGACACATACATGTAAATGTTATAATGTCGAAATAATTGAAGAAAATGGAGAATATGCTGATTAACAACGCTTTCTTCCTCAATCTTTCCCATCTCATCGCAGAGATTGTTCATTCTGGCAACACTGCAACGCCTTTGAATTTGGCCTATTTAATGTTTACTTTTTTGCATAGTAGAGTTTATAAGATAGTTGGTTCCAAGCCAAAGTTGGTTTGAGGAAAGAAACATCAATTGAATTCTTCTTAAAGTGACATTTCAGAATTTTTTCTCATAAATTTCTCTTATTTTTATCGGATAGAGCATATTTTCTTATGAAAATTCTGAAATTTTCAAGCCAAAATATAGCGCCGTTTACGAGAAATATATATTTTTGTGTTAAAATTAAACAAATTGTTGCCCACAACAGTTCAGATTTATATAGAATTTGTCGTTTCTGTCTCAACTTTAAAGGCGTGTTATCACTTATCATCAACAACTTCAAAAAACTGATAGCATTTATACCCATTAGAATAACCAATCTTGGCATCAAGACATACTTTAAAAAATTCAAATGAGGATGAAATGTCCCTTTAATTGTTCCATGGTTACAGAAAATCGTATATAAACATGCATAGTACAGGGGGCATTCAGAAAAATAACAATGATAATAATGTCCTTTAAAATTGATATAGATCCACTTTTCTAGTATAAAAAATAAAAATTAAAACATACGAAAATCTGCGATGTGTTTTATATACCTTAGAAATAATAGTGAAAGGAAAGAAACAAATGTCGTAACCAATATGATTTTATATGTTTTCAACAGTTTTATTCTCTGAAACGACTTCAATCCGTAGTTCGCACGTAACGGTTTCATATTGCCCGAACTAACGCCGTCTTTCAATTGTAAGCCATGGCCAAATGCACCATCTATATGGCGTCGTCGACGTCTATAATTTTAGCGCATGACATTCTCATAGAAGATGTTATTCAATAGGGAAGCAGTCTTAATACATTCGGCGTCTATGATGGGACTCCGTCTAACGAAAACGAAAAAGAATACGTGTAACATTGGCATTTCATTTAACAACCAAATTGTGCATGTTTGGTCTGGATCCCCGAAACCTTTCCGGAAGCAATCCTAAACTAGTCTGCGTTGTCTGGAATATGTCGCCGTTTATTCGGCATCATCACTGCTTGTATGTGCGGACAATACTAGGTATGAATGCGTTAAGTTCATGGACAGTACGCTGATAAATTCATAACGGTTAAAAATGGATAGTTTCGTCGCGGAAGATATGCCGAAATAAGATTAATTGATTCCGCAATCCTTCGGCGTCCTAGTGGACGCCAGGTCTAACCACAGCTTCAATAGCTCTTAGTTAAGACATTTCCTACATACGCGTAGGAAGGTTTATAATATTGAGGGGGGCAAATGTTTAAGTTTATCGACCCCAACCGAGCGTAGCGTTGCTAGGGGTGTAAGAATTATAAGAAACAATTTCCTGCAATCTGGGCACTTTCAGACAGCATTTTATACCTAGGCCTTTCTTGAAGAAAAATATTTTTTATGGGTAAATTATTTGGGGGGGCAAAGTATATGCTGGCCCCCTTCTAAATTATTGGGGGCATGCCTCCCCCCCCCCCCCCGTTCCTATGTCAGTGTTCTAACGTAACCGACTAAATCTTACATCAATGGCAGAGGAGTTTCATTTTAGAAGGCGTCTAAGTCGACTTTGTTATAAGGAAACGAGTCGCGTGTTTCTTGATAGCCAGGTTTTCATGCACATTGGAATTTTTGGAATAGTAATATTTTACGATTAAAGGTGTTTTGAGACAATATCAAACGAGTCATAACAACTCAATGACGGGTTGATTTTACACCTCTGTTTAACAAATGATCGTTGTCCCGGATTAATGTTGTCTTCTACGCCAGATAATACACTTAATGTTGTCTTTCAGCGCCACACATTAATTGGCATATCCCCCGGTGTCGTTTGACGAATCAAAAGAGGCATCCAGGCACTTATATCCCTGAAACGGACACTTTCATTCGTAAACAATGTCCCGTTGAGAGAAATAAAGAAATGTTATGCAGATCGCAAAATGACTCTACTCACGCCTTATGTGGTAGAAAGTTTACGTTGTTATGCAGTTTCAAGCAAAAACGTCGCTCGCAACATCTTTTAATTTTGGCCACTCTAAAAGTTTGAAATGCCGTTCGGGAATATGTTGTAATGGGACATTGCTATAGATAGGGTAATTATATGTTTCTACTAGACAAGCGAGCTATTATTCAGGATATGCAAGATGCAGCAGACAAGTTTTGATATCAATGTTCTGCTGAGTTCCTTAAATTACAGCAAAAAATCCCAGATGCATATGATAAAAATTGAATAATTTTCTGGACTGACGAATTTAATTATCTAACCAAGTTTTTATAACACGCAAACTAATTCTTGTAATTATATTCATCATATGGAACATGATAAATTACTTTAGAACTTTTAACAAAATTAAAATATCAAAATGCAACACGCTAGAATATACATGTATAATGAAGCACAAAAGAAAGTGTGTATTTGGTTGCAGGGAAATATTCTACATTTATTAAAGCAAAACAATATCATATTTGGTATCAAAATTTACAAAAATGAATCAACTATAATTATGATGTTTTACATTTGACTGAAATTCGACCATTTTGAAACGTCTGTTTTACGTTTAAACAATAGATAGTGAAAAATAAAAGATGATGACTCGTGTCATTTTGTTTGTTTTTGTCTTTGATACTTGTCTATCAATTTGATATAAACCCAGTTTCTGTCATGCAGGCTATAGACCAATTCATGCATTGGAAACCGCGTGGATCTGACATGTATAACAAATTAAGGTAGAAGACCCATAATTGGCACCAAAGAGCCAGCGGCGAAAATTGAAAAATGCCAGTAATTCATAAACTGTGTATCATTTCCATTCCAAATATAAACATAATCATTTTGTACGGTTTAGAATTTTGAATTCATGCATACTTATGAAAATATTTGACAAAAATTAAAAAAAATACCTCCCTTGTCTATGAATATAGAGAAAAAATGATTTGAGTGTGTGTATACTTAACAAAAGTTCTAATCGGTCACTTTTAAAATTGCAATATCTCGATTATCAATCAACCAATCAGTGTAAAATTTTACGTGTGTTATTTTTTCCCATATCATTGACTATGCGTATGTTTGAGAGCGCTGAAACATTGAGGGGTGGTTAAGATGTCCGTGTACATCATTTTCACGATTTGCACGTGAAAATTTTTCGTGCAACAAAAGCTACGGTCCAGTTTATACACGTGAGGTCTCTATCGACTGTATAATCAGAAAAACACATAACATGACCAGAATAACACACGAAGTGCGAGGCAGGGCCGTCGAAATGCTACAACGGGGCCTTCGTTTACGACAGGCAAAATTTAGTTGAAGAGAAAACCGGAAGTAGGTGGCAATCGAAGATTGTTTTCTTTTTTGCAGTTTTGACAATTTATTTCCATCCATTTCAAGTCGCCAGAACGTTTACGTAAGCCTATTTTAACCATCAAGGCCTTACACATGAAATTTCAAGCCACCGGAAGTGCTGCAGTTCGCCATCGGAGACGGAGACGACGAGTTACCTTACATCGCAAGGACCATTATTTCCCTTTGTCATATGAAAGGAACAGATTCCTCCCGGCTTCAATCACTTCAGGTTGACTGTGGGGTCGACATGAACGCAACATTACACCCCAGACTGTGCACAGTAGGCTGTAAAGTGTTTGAATTCGTTGAAAGAAGCCACTCAGGTGTTGTTATCTGTAGACGTCATAGAAATGTCCGTCTAGTTTTGGCGCGACGCTACCTTCTCTTTACCAGGGCTGCCTTGGCCAACGTCTTCTTAACAATTTTGACCACAACTTTGCATCAGTTTTCAGACGGACGTGTGCTCATTTATCGCTGTCACTGTGAGTTTCAGGGTGACGAATTTGATTGTGATTGACTTTCTCGACATTATCCTTTCCACGAAAAGCTAGTGTGTAGCTTTTATTGAAGCTAACGGTGACCACACACATTACTAAAACTGCTCTTTTTGATTTGTGAATTTTGAAATCGAGGGTACGTCTTTAAGAACTGTTGTTAGATCTTTCTAAAAAATCTTAAAATAATGGAATTGCAACAGTCATGTTGGAAATTGATTTCCTAAACAGTGTTCCAGAAAAAAATGTTTGGAATCGTTTGTTTATTGATTTTAGGGCGCAAAGTATAAGGTGACCGATTAGAACTTTTGCTGAGTTTAATTTGATACATTTCGTATGGCTAGAAAGTGGTGTTTTTATTATGGGTCTTCTACCTTAAATTACAGAAAGGAATATCTTGAGTCTGAAACTTTTACTCGTCACCTTCTTGTCATTTATACGCATAACAATCGCATAGTAATGGACAAATCAGACAAACTAAATTATCCTTTAGTAAATACATTTTGGAGGTTTTGACATATATCAGTTTGCATAAATCAGTAACCAATGTTTTCCGGTAAACAAATGCACACTTTCTCTTACCTTTCAGTATAGATCTAACTGAGCGTATGCCAAAAGAATCTCTATAACTGCCGGAAGAATTGTATTACAGCTTAAATTTGACATGACATCGACCTATATGGAAGAAATATTCATATTTGGCAAACAACCTAACATACCTCTAAAGGAACTGAAATCTTAGTGCACATATTTATAAAATATGCAAGAAAATATGCCTACACCTTTTTTAGGAAATTACACATCCTTTCAAATCAAGATTTCCAGGTCAATAGACTCCCATTATACAATGAATGAGCCGGGATCTGGACAAACGTCCCTTATAGCATTTTTAAAAATTGAGTTTGAAGATCAGCCTGTTGTCAAATGCAGTCCAATATGCATCTATGATGCTCTCTTGAAGTTACTGTAGGCCACGAAGAAGCTATTAGAGAACAACGTGGATCCTAATAAGACTGCGCGTATGCACAGACTGATCTGGATCTATGTTGGGCTCAAAAGCCTTCAGGGTTGTTTTTCCATATTCTGGCCCACTCATTGTTCTTTTTACTACTTTTTTCTCTGCTGTCGATGTCGTGTAAGGGTAAAAACTTTAATGTGTTCTATGTCTTGACTCTGTCCCAGTTGCATATTTCAGGTAGTGCCATTATAATTATGGAAATCTGGCATATATATTGTCTCCACATATACTCTTGAGGGTCTTCAAAAGCGCCAATGTGTGGCAATAGGCAACTAGACATTATTTGCAAATTCCCTTTCCTACATTTGTGTTTTATTTGTAATCTGAGTACACTTAGTAATCTTAATATTAGTCCATTTACGCCGTCCTAGCTAACCGTGTCGAAATCACATAATCAATTAGGAGTTCAGATTAATTTTTATAAAGATGTAAATGCAACTTGTACAGACTTAATTAAACGCACTTCAGTTGAATATTGTGGATACAGAAAGGATTAACGTCACTTTTTTCCAACTGAGCAAAACACTGAGAAAATATCACAAGTAAAAGGAACGGAAGTTTTGAGCTTTCAACTTAGAGACAAATCCCAAATGGCACGTAAGATTCCATTAAGACAGATTCAACGCTGTAATTTGATCCTGGATACAAAAGCATTCCCATTAGCCTCTAGCATGTTATTTTAAACTGAGAGAAAATTCCTTGACTTGAAAAAGCTTATTCAGATCATTTGTCTTTAAATATAAAATCAAGGTATCATAACGAAATATAATGATATTTAGCGATTAAATTGTACGTGTATATGCCAAATTTTGACGTCCCTAATCAGCTAATAGAAAAGGCTTTCAGCACTTTCTACTTCTGCCTCAGTATTTTCCGACCTATTTTGTATGCTTTTCTTTCGTTGCTAAATTCTTTTATGTCTTCTGCAAATTTGGACAAACCTAAAATTGATTTGTTTTTGAAGGATTAAGAGTAGCGAACGCTAATGTGAGGATGGGGCTGACTGTCGTATATGAAAAGTCATAGACTGTGGCCGATTTTGAACGAGTATTTTTTTGATTGAATGGAACATTCTCCAACGATAATATAACAGATTCAAACATGGGTAAATTCTTCACCTCTGTAAATAAAAGCTTCTTTCTTGAGTCAAATGATCGTTTGTTTACTAGATACAGCTCTTAAATATTATCTTGCTGTCTCACGCAGAAGTAACGCGTCTGAGAGACAAAATGCAAGGTGCATCACTGCCTTTTTGTGATACCGGTATAAAGTTTCATATGAGTTCCACAAAGTGCAACACTTTCTCCCTGATATGTAAAATAACGGGGAAAACAGGCTGAACAAACTCATACGTTTTACAGATCAAAATGATAAGAAAAAAAATCCTTCCATAATATACAGATAAAGCATGTCTAAAATTAGGGATTTTTGATACAAAAGTTTGGGTGTAAAAAGCATTGTTACCATCCGTTTTGAAATAAAAACCCGTTTTGAAATAATTTATTTTAAAATGGGTTTTTATTTCAAAACGGGTTTACTCATGACACACACATATATCGATCAATTAGATAGGTTCCGGCGAGGTCTCGCTGGAACCAATGAAAACGCTTTCCAGGACACCAAGAAAATCGAACTAAATACGCCAAGGGTGAATACAGAAACGACGTTACGCTGTAGATTTCACCCTTGGCTTCCGAAGATGCCAGAGCATAGGATTTGATTATCAATAAACGAAATATTGCATTTTGAAAAACAGTGACCCCTCATTTCTTCAGCTCTGTCCCAACCTAAATATTGTTTATATGCGAATGCCTCTTTAAAAGTTGAATATTGTTAGACTATAAAACTCAAATCAAACATCATAACTACACTGTAAAAAAATCCCGTAAAAATTTACGGGAAAAAAACCGGCAGCTGGTTTCCAGGACCGTATCGTAAAATTACGCTCCGCCCATAACCATGTCTTTCCGTAAATCTACAGCATTAACCGTAAATCTACAGTGAGACAGTTACAGCCAAACCGTAACTTTACGGAAATGTCCTGGAAACCAGCTGCCGGGTTATTTCCCGTAAATCTACCATGAGGTACCGTTACGGTGATACTGTTCTTGATGTTTCCCTGTAAGAAATTACTGAAAAAGGTTTTAAATTAAGCTGGTTTATTGTCCTTTAGAAATGTGCACGAATGAACATGCTGATCTGGGTTAAGATGTTTCACTTTCTGTTGAAAACTGATGGTTCGTTTTGGTTTAATTTCTATGTTTGCTAACAAATCGACATACAGACAAATGCCTCAAACCAAGGCGCACATTGAATAAAACTATTCTGAGCACCTCGAAACTTATACAGATGGCAGTAGGGATGATAATCAAGCTGTCTCTGCAGCAATGGTTTTATCTGCAAAAAAGGTCAACACACAAAAAAACTATAACAATTCATCAATTATACTGCAGAATAAAGAGTTATCTAATATGCACTTAATTGGATGATAAATAAATCGCGCAACAGTTGCTGTTCTATCCAACTCTCTCTTCCTTACAATCTGTACAAAACAAAAACAACTCCATCTAGTAGAACTGATCAAGGCACGAAATGATGAGTGCCTCTGGAATGGAGCCGAGGTTACGAATGTGTCGTGTCAGAGCCGTGATGTGTTGTAGTACCTATCTCGTCCAAGTATTTTTGTGGCACTGTGGCAGTCATCCATCTGCTGGGACAAAACCTCAAATCCAAGTTCTAGACTCCTGATGTTCTATTCAGTATGAATGATATTCTTTTCCTTTCTAAATGAAATCAAAATCCCTGGCAGTCTATAATATTTTCAAGCCACCACTGATAAAATTCAATCTCTCAGGGTTGTTTTCTCCTTCTTTGGACGGGTCCGTAAAAAGGACCCGTTCCCAATGCCAAATAGGGTAATTTTTTCCCAAAATCTTGAAAGAAAATTCCCAATGCAAAAGTTAATCCTTCATTTTGTATGAAAATTCAATCATTCCCTTTCATATAATGAGAAAAAAGTATCCAGAGACAATCTGAAAGTCCATTCAGTTGATTATACAACTGACTCAATTTTTGTTGGCGTCTTTGATGAAAATGTTTTCCCAATTTTTGACAAAACAACATATTTTTCCCAATTTGCCTGGTTCCGGACCCGTTCCCAAAACTATGAGAAAAAACGCTGTCTCTTCAGGTAAAGTTCAGCCAAATTGTCAAAGGATACCAATAAGTGATGTAGGATCTGACTTACAAAGAGGTTGACAACCGATACAGACAGTATGTTATAAAATCTGCATGCACCGGTCGTCAACCATTTCGCGTCAGTTTGTTCATGGCGGGTCTATACTGTAGTTGATCCGTCGCCGGCTGGTGCAAAATTTTGCCCTCTTTTGTCTTGTTGGTCCATTTCTTTTTTGTCATTGCAATCCTCTTCTTTGTTCTTCCAATATGTTCGTTTGATTTGTTGGTTTTCTACTGAAAATCATACATCTAACTATTCTACCTTATAACCTAATAAAGTAAATCTACCAACAACAATAATGCAAAATCTAAATTTTCAATAAAAGTACAGTTCTTCTCCTTTTCCTGTAATATTGCTGTTTGAACACTTACAGATCTAAATAAAACATGCAACAACATGCAAAAGTTTAACTTAATTCCTTAAATCTAGCTAAACATATAAAAACAGAAAAACAAATGGTTACGGAATGAACAAAAAAAATTATACTGAAAGTTTGGGAAACCCCCGTCTGCATCAGATCCCCCCCTCCCTCTGGATACGCCACTGGAGTGTTTGAAAGTACAAATAGGGGGTCATTTCCTAGAATTACAATGACATTCTGCATGAAAATGAAATAATCAGGCTTCAGGGGGGGGGGGTTGAAGATCTGTTTGTGATACAATGTAAAAGATGGTGGGTGGGGTAGTGTTCAGAAACACATGACCGAAAGGTAAATATTGCTTCTTATTTCAAAAAATGCAAAAGCCAAGCATTATATCTAGAACAAAAATACTAATACCGGTTGTATAATGTCAAAAATAGGCCGAAATAGAACAAGGACGAGGCAAAAACGGACTCTTTCAATGGGAAAAATACCTGTCTGCTTGCAAAATGTCCACGCTTCAAATTTACTACCCACAATGCAACACGTTTTACCCATAATGCAACAGATTTTACGGTTCGTCCAGTGATTTTTCGCTACGGCTCAATACCGTTACAAATGCACCGTAAAAGTGATAAAAAATTACGGTATTTTTTTACAGTGTATAGGAGTTGCGCTCACAATATATACCATGTAATAAAAGTTTAGCAACACTGACTTTGTTAATTGAAAACATGTACTTTCTGTGATATTTATTTCACAACCGTTATACATTATAGCATATGCATTAACGCACATCATTCAAAGGTCGCTTTGTGGTAACGTTTAATATTGTGTGGAAAACATTGTCTTGACGTAGGTGAGGGGTCAAAACAATAAGTCACAATATAATTCGGTATCGATTATGAGGTCATTTTCGAGCAAGAACAGCAGTGAAACGATTTATAATCCACTCAAATTGTTTGTACACAGTATCAACATTCACTACTTTATCAAGAGATTGAACGTCATTCGCGTCATTGCGATCACGCACACGTCTTCCTTAAACGCATCAATTGTGCTCGCTCTATGGGTGACAAATCAGAAAAAGGGATGATTATTGGAGTACATCAATGTGTTTTCGCTTAACGTATACAACCCATCATGAGCACAGAAGGGCCAGAGGCGAAATTTGAAAAGTGCTAGTAATTTCTAAACTTTGTTATATTTCCATTCCAAATACAAATCTAAGCATTTTGTACGGTTTAGAAATTTGAATTAATGCATACTTATGGAAATATTTGGCAAAAATGTTCCAAATTACCTCCCTTGAATATAGAGTAAAATAATATTTGTAAATTATTATCCTCTTGAAGCATAATCTCGAAATCCGGCACGGTGAATCACCTTATGTGAAGTATATTTACAAGTGTGTCTAAATTGATGCATTTCGTATAGCTAGAAAGTGATTTTTTTAATGATGGATAATATACCTTAAAGCATTTTGGACTCTATGCCAGTCAAGTCTTGTACATTCATGGCGTAGCGTCAGGGAAATTACAACGTATGGTCAACGTCTAATAACCCTTCATCTGTGGAGACGATTACGGATGGTAGGCCTAAGTGTGGATACTCAGTGTTGAAATTCCTGAAGAAGCCACTTGTAAGTTTTGGTGCTGATATGGAACATCTTTGCCGTGACGTTACGAAATTATGACGGTCATCGTCTCGTGGCGTTTTTCTTCGACGTCCTTGACCAGGATTATCTCAAACCACAAAAATTGGCTCACATAGCATCTTCAAACAGTTACTTATGCTTTGAGATACGCCATAAGTCCATGGCGTAGTCCCACAGCGTTGCAGAAAACTCTTTTTAGTGGCATTTTTCATACTGGGCATAGACAATTATGTTCATACCTAAATGATTCTAGAATTATGCTCCATACACATGAATACCATGGCAGACATGAAAACCGGAAATGCGCACCTGGAGTGCAAGACGCACGCAATGGCGGTAAAAAATTAATCTGTTTGTGTTCTCTAGCTATAATATATTGTGTAAATGTTTAATTTTATGTTGAAACAAAAGTAGTTTGGCTACTAAAGATATTTACATTTTGTTGCTAAACTTTTTTATTATGTATATTTTACGTTTAGTTTTTTTCTGTCCCAACATAATACGGATTAACAATAATGATTGGTAAATTCATGCCACAGGCTCAAAATTTATATATGACTTATACCATCATGCTACGTCCAGTCATTTTGTACGTATATGAACATTACTGAAAGCGTATTTCAAAACGGTCGTCAGCTAATTCAAATAAGGCTTTTGGCAACACAACCCGTTTTAAAATGAATTATAACAACATGATTTGATAAAGAATCATTGTGCCTGTGACCTCAGATGTCACGTAAAAACATACAAGAACACGTTCTGGCCGTAAATACTACATGCAGAGGCAAGTTTGAGATCAATTTGAACGGCACGTTACCTGTCACATATTAGTTTCTATTTCAAACAAACTTTTTTTTTCAAAACGTGTTTGCAGCGAATGGAAATCGGGTTTTTAACATCGCAATTCGCTTTGAAATAAGTACTTTCAAAACGAGTTGTAACATAGCATTGTTATCTTTTCTGGAATGTTTGAATACTGTCCATTTGAACATAAACATAGGGAAAACACAGATACGGAGGTCAGCAAATATTCCGTGATAGAAGATCCTCGAAGGATTGAGTCCGGATGCTAATCTGTTCATTATCGTGTTCTTGTTTGTATAAATCCGGAGTAAGCACGCTATCAGACAGATATATCATATGGTCATCTATTGAATAGATGTGACCAAGTGATACTGATGTCCGTCATCAGGAGGGGGTGCAGACACAAGGCAGAATACACCCCACATAGTGACCAGGATCTGTGAGTCCAGCTCATACTGTAGTCACTGTACCTAAGTACAGTCTGAGCATGACCCTTGTTGCTCCCGGAAATTGTAGCTAGTAAAAATGGTAAACTGAACATTGTAACGATCCAGGCTCATAATTATCGGCGAATGAGTAAACTTTGTGTTATCGTCCATGGCGGATAAACGTTTCCGGACTTTATACATGTATGTAATCGTATTTACTATCATTGTACATGTTGTACATGTATAACCAAAAGCATAAAAACGGACACGATTATCTTCAGATGCAAGACTTCTGTCTAAGACAGAAAGGTTGGCTTGGTAAGCATGTATACTAATGGACAAAAAGTCTTGTCCATGTCTAAAAGTGTAATTAATTCGGTAACCACTTGAGGTAAGTCGATCAAAATTTACATGCATCATGTGCATTATATATTCCGTTTTTATTCACCTTTCAGGGTGTGGCTAAGTAAAGAGGTTATTCGACGAGTTTACTTCACGAATCGATACATTGGTCGATATAAGAGAAAAACGTGCGGCACGAGCATGAACACATTTCGAAATTGAAAGAATGTGCAATTGTTAAATGTGTTGTTATAAAACCTTGTAACTATAAATAGACATCGAGTCGTGAGCCGTGACGAAAGGTTACGGTATATTCCAATACATGTAAATAGGGAGGAGCACATATTTTCCACTGAATAAAAGAGAGCAATGACAGGTATTGCGTGCTGTCCGCGATGCCGCGTGAGTTCAGTAGCTGTATCCAGATAGTACTTCGTCGATTTATTACAGGGAAACGGGTTCGAGTCACATATTTTCATAATACGAAATCCTTCTTCCCCCGTCAATTTAGACTCGCTGATCTTTGATCATTCACAGGTCGTTGTCTATCTATACAGCTTGATTAAGGCTGTAGTTATAATGTTTTGCAATAATACCGACTATTTACCGCAAATCGAGAAGACTGTTTCTCCTCACGCTTAAATGTAATGAACCGTTTATAGGCTCCGCCCTGTCTCCCGAATAAAAACAGAATATACAGCTACACATGTCACAGCAAAAATTTCAGTATTTTCTCAACAAACTTTGTCATATAGTGCCCCCCGCTTTTTTCACGTTTTGGCACGTGCAAAGCGTGGATGTTTGGGGATTTCAAATTTCTTTTGTCGTCTGACAAACCATCTATCGGGAAACAGAAACACATAAAAATAATTTTAATATCATTATCCGCTGCTATGCGTCCTTCAAAGGAACAACGCTTATAGGACGTTTGCAAGCTGGAGATACAGTTGCAAACGTAGCAAACCTTTTAGGCTTTTAGGTTTCAATGCGTACTGTTAGGAGGTTGCGTGCTAAATATGCTGCCACCGGGTCCGTTCAGGACCTTCTAAGGTCCGGACGTCCCAGAGAGACGACGTTACGTCAAGACAGGCATATTAATTTGACGCACTTGCGTAATCAGTTTACTGTTCCCCGTCGTACAGCCATGAATATACCACTTAGAACCGTCAGTCGCCGTCTTCGTACCTCAGGGCTTCGTTGCCGACGTCCATATATCGGCCCTCGATTTACCAACGCTCATCGGCGTAGACGTTTAAACTGGATATGCCATAATTTGATAAGAAATAACTGAAATTTTTGCAGTGACATGTGTAGCAGTATATGCACATGATGCATGTAAATTTTGATCGACCTACCTCAAGTGGTTACCGAATTATTTACACTTTTAGACATGGACATGACTTTTGTCCATTAGTATATTTCAGTATAAACTGAAATACACAAACGCATCCTTTACGATATAAGAAGCAGTTTCCGAAACAAGATCACGCGTTTTTAGTCCACTGGCTGAATGCCAGTCGAGCTATTGTCATGGCGTTGTGTCCGTCTTGTGTTCGTCCGTGTGTATGTGCGCTCTAGAGGCCACATTTTTTGTCTGATCAATCTAAAATTTAGTCAGAATGATTGAAATCTAAGACAAATTTCAAATTGGGTCACCTTTGGTCAAAAACTAGGTCACGGGGTCGAATCTTGTATGCACTCTAGAGGCAACATTTTTTGCCCGATCAACCTGGAATTTAGTCAGAATGATTGTCTTGATCAAATCTTGGACGAGTTCATGGGGTAAAATCTTAGAAACCTTGAATGTACTTTAGAGGCTAATGTTTAGCAGGATCAACCTGAAATTTGGTAAAATGGTTTTAAAGGGTATATAAAAAAAAAAAAAAAAAAAAAAAAAAAAAAAAAAAAAAAAAAATAGGTCACAGGGTCAAACATTCGAAAAACCTTATATGCACTCTAGAGTCCATATTTTTTGTCCGATAAACCTGAAAATTAATCAGAATGATTATTTTGATGTAATCTTGGACGAGTTTAAAATTGGGTTAACTGGGGTCAAAATCTAGGCCATCAGTTAATATCCAAGAAAAACTTGTATGCACTCTAGCTGCTTTAGTTTTTGTTTAATCAAAATAAAATCAAGACAGAATAATGTCTGATGAAGTCATGGAGTTGTTTAGAATTAAGTCATCTGGTGTCAAAAACTAGGTCTCGGGTCAAATATTATAAAAATATTGTATGCATTCTAGAGGCCCTATTTATGAGGTAATTCTTTAATTAAAGCCAATGAAGGGTAATGTATTACAGACCTTATCTTATACCTGGGTGAGAAAATAAGCAAACATACGTGAGAGAAAACATACTAATTAATTCAATTTTTCCAGTTTCCAATCATACAAATCTTATTTGACTATTGAACGAGAAATGAAAATGGTCGAAACGCAATTTGCGGTTTGTGAATGCACAAAGGCCTTCGACAATGCATATAATGACGTAGAATATAATTGACCAAACGCCAATCGATAGATCGCTCCGCCCCCAATATCACGTGACGTATCGATTCGGAATCTAGGACAACGAACACATGGCGGATGTAAACAAGCTGAAGGATTTACCGGCCGGTATCGGTACTTTCCAGCTATTTGTTCTAATATCGACGATGTTTCGACAACCCTGATAGGGAATGGAGTTTTCAAAAGAATTAAGCTACGTTCATAAGGTTAAATTTCGAAGAAAAATGACAACAACATCGCTATAAAGGCGAGTGTGATACGGAATGCAGATCAACACAAAGCATTATGAATGTGTTGGTTGACACACAAAAGAAAGCTGTTACAGAAGCTTTCTTTGGCTGCAAGGGTTGTTATTATTTCATTTCAATTAAATGAAGATTTTCCTTGCGCTTCGCCCCAATATTTAGGGCATTAAGCACGCATACTTTAACTGTTTAGGGTTATTTTACAAGTGTACCTTGGTTCGGCAGTAGAGAAATTCGGACATCAAAATTCCTCCACTATGTAGACTCTACACGTATTTGTGTAAGGAATCAGTGAAGCGTAAACGTCTTATCATATAGACTAAGCATTTCATTTAACTCTTTCCCAAACGACCAAATTTTAGGGTGATCCATTTCAAAAATTCCATAAATGACAAAATGGATGCTAGATCTATTAAAGATAGGATTTGTGTAAAAAATGGCACAGAAAATATTGAGACAAAAGGAGAAACTGCTGGTTATCAGCAGTTTCTTCTTTTGTTTCAATGTTTTCCCGAGCCTTTTCTATTGGGGACGTCAAAACCAGGAATTAACCCTTTCCCAAACAATGACGCCTTTTGAAAATCTTAACAAGGTTTGTGAAAACATTTAGACAAAAGGTGAAAACCCTTTCCTCAAAAGCAAAAATTTTGGATGTGCCAGTATGATAAGTTCCTCACTATCAATAGTTTGATTTTTTCATCAGCATATTTTCCCAAACTTGTCTTAATCAGGTAATGTTGGCTATAATGTGTGTTTGGGAAAGGGTTAAAAAATATAGCCCTCATTCATCTTCATAGCAAATTCCAGCTCTATCATTTGGCAGGGCTGGGGGTGAGGGGGTAGGGTAACTGGTACAAATGACTACCTTTATTGTTCAAAATAGAAAAAAATATAAGAAAACAATGAGGCAACAGAAAATGCTGATAACCAGCATTTTTTCCCTTTGTCTCAATGCATTTTACTTTTATTAAAATTTTATAAATTTTGTCATATGCAACAATGTTCAAATTGAACCAGTCTGAAATTTTAATGTTTGAGAAAGGTTTAATTCACTTGACCCACAAAATCCTGTCAGAGAAAACAGGCCTGTAGGAAGCAATTTCATATGGGGGGGGGGGGGCTAAAGCCCTTGTCCTGAATAGGGGGGGGGGCTAATTTGGATTTTCCCAAAATTTTCAGTGTAAAATTAAGAAAATTTGGCATTTTTCGCCAACTTTGGGGGGGGCTTAGCCCCCTAGCCCCCCTGTTCCTACGGGCCTGGAAAGCGACTCCTGCACAAGTCCTACACAACAGTGACATAAACCAAGGGGGTCAAGGATTAAACCAGAACCTGTTTCAACAATGGTAATTGGAAAACCGGGTACCCTGAGGCCTGAACAGAAAGAGGCGGTATTTTATGACTGATTTTGGTGATAAATTTTTTGTTGGAAATGAAACTGACTTTTTATTCAATACAAGTAATTGAATACATATACAAAACAAGCAATATTCTTTTATTTTTAATACATGTAGGTATTGACAGTAACAAACAGACAACAGAGACACTATGATTTTCTTCTGTTCAGAATGTTCTTTATCTTTAACTGTTCTCCTGGCATCTTCATAACCCAGTATTTATTGAGCCAATTTCTCCTTTCACATGCTGTTTTAGGCACCAGGGACAGAAATTCTTCTAGTGATACAGCTGGAAGTAAAAAAAAAAAGTTTTAATTCTTGATGTCATTCATTCTTGTAGGCATTCCATTTTTTAAAAGGCTTTATAAACATTTAGACAAAAGAAAATTATGCAGATAATTAGCATTTAAAATTGGGATACCATGATATTGTTTGCTTTTTGTTTTAATCAATGCTTTCTGAAACAAGACATGGTTTTGAGATCCCTAATAAAAATGGTTTTCGGAAAACATTGAGAGAAAAGAAGAAATTGCTTATAACCCACATTTTCTACTTTTGCCTTGACATTTTCTGTGTTTTTATAGATTTTGTTCTCTGCATCAGCTTATAAATTGGAACAGTCCAACATCTTTACATCTGATCCCTATAATGTTTTAGTTATGTTAAGGTAGTCCATCCCGAATGAGATTCATGCAAGGTCATAATTTTTCGTGACATCGTTAAAAATGTTAATGAATCCCAATCTATTTGGGCGCTGTAAAGATCTGACAGTTTATATTGTTCCACCGCCGAATGTTTATACCACAGCCCGAACAATTCCGATGTTGCATAAATCTCATTAGGGACTGACAGTGACTACCTTAATACTAGGCTTCTTTGGACTTAGGTACTTATTTACAAATTAATCATATTCAGTCCATGGCTCAGACACAACATAGCTGTCTCAGTCTGTTTGTAGTGTCTTAACAAAAGGATAAAAAGTGTATAGCTTCATATTTTTTTCAAAACATTGCCTGATCTGATCACCTAAATGAAATAAATTTTCTTTTATATGCATAAATAATTATAAAGCATTCATTTTTTTTTCTTTTGAATACATGTTCACAAATGATATAAATATGTGTGTATACATCAAGCGCGGATCCAGATATTTTTCCCAGGGGGGATTCCGATCTTTAACCCCTTTATTCGCCAAATTTCAGGGGGAGTCAGGTCCCTGACCACCCCTGGATCCATGCAGATACATACATGTCATACCATGAAGGACTAAATATAACAAATGGTTTGTCGTGGCATACAGGGACGAATGGCGCAGCATATATGGGACCGACATAACCAGCAATCTTTTTGATAACCCCTTTTTTCGCCAAATTCTAGGGGGGGTCATGACCCCCTGACCCCCCCCCCCCCCCCCCTCTGGATCCGCGCATGTACATGTGATTGGGTTTTGTCCTAGTGTTTACCTGAGTTGTGATTTCTTCAAGCCCAAGCCTCTTTTTTATTGTCGGTTCTGAAAGGGCTCGTTTCTTCGCAGGCAGCCTTTTAGCAAAATTCTTCAGTCAAATCTTCTGGTAATGAATCTGGGTAATAATTGTCTTTTGGACTGCCCCCTGTGAAGTGCTGAAGATAGAAAGAAGGGAAACATTAAGTAAAAACGCTTTCCCAATCAGCAATGTTTTATATGGTTCTGACTTGAAAGCTAAAGTCGGAAAACAAAAATAAGTAGTTTACTTTAAGCTCATTGTATATCAGTCCAAAACTGCTCGTGTTTAGGAAATGGTTAACCAATTCTAATTCACAACAAAAGCCGAACTTGAACCGACACCGGGGGGGGGGGGGGGGGGGGTAATAAGTCGACGATAAATCTGCTCACCTTCGCGCAAACAAACAGCAATGTGATTTTCCTGAACAATTTTCAGGTTGAGCCTGTCATGAGGACGTCCGTATGTTTAAATCCATCCGATTCTTATGCATTTTTCGAGATTTTCCCCGAAATCTCGGAACGACACACCTTGAGTACGATCCGTTAAACGACAGTCTGGTTACAAATGCACAATCGGAATCGCTTCACAATTTTCCATCGTCGAATTTACACCATAGTAAACAATATGTCCAAACAAAAAACAGTATATTACTTTTTTTGCTTTAAAATTGCGTATTATCGATATCGATGATGAAATGTCCACTGTCCTAGAAGCGTGGTTTGTTTATTTTACGCTGAGGTCGTGACCCGGTCGTGACCTATTTCCTGGTCATTCATTGGCTAATCGATTTTTTAGACTGGGAGTCGGCGTTTGGTCAATTCTTGCAAACGGCCATTGTAACGGAGCATTCCATTACTTGGATGTTGCATTCATTGCTTCTTTTGTTATAACAAATTACTTTTTTTGTTTATAGGTAGTTTGCACAAACAAGAGTAAATGAATAAGAAATTTACTCATTTCGAATCCAACTTTTTTCATTTTAAGGCATATTCTTGTGATACTAGGCGGTCATTATTGTGTAATATTAAAAATCAAAGGAACTCACAAATTCAACCCTTCATATAAACTGACTTAATTTAAAAACGCAAAACACGTTTTCATTAACCATTCCTTTCCTATTGCCTCGATCGGCACCACATTTGGGGACATGTATGAGACAATATATACACTTCACGCACAAGCAATTTTGTCGCGTTTTCTGTAAACTATCCGGACATCTGAACCGCCCATCACTAAATGCCCGTGTGTCTCGTGCATTCAGACCGCGTGTTAAATCACTAAGATTTTTTTTGTGTACAAATTGCCAATATGATTTACTTATTGAAAACATACGAGAACAACGAAAGAAAATTGTGTATAAAATGCTGAGGCTTACTTTGCGAAAAAGGAACCGAGTTTTTTTGCTTTTGGTTTGCCGTGTTTCGCAAATGAAGGTAGCTAAACGCTTTAATGTAGCCGAATCGACGGTTCCAAGGTCAAGGAGACGTGTAAACAACACGGGTAGATTTACAGACCACCCACGTCCCGCTAAGCTGCGTGTAACAACTGTACGTCAACATAATTGCATACGTCAACGTCACTAACTCAACAGATTTCTAACAGCTCAGTCTACAGCAAATTCTATGGCTGGTAATCGCGGGCGGCCTACACATCGCGACATGGGGATAAATCGCCTGTGAAAACACTGGGTTCGCAGTCGTCGATGTTCGATGCCAGGCTCTTGACTCAACGTGCATGTTGGCATATTCTGACGTCCATTCAGGCATTATTCGTGGCTTTAAAGGTCATTTTCTGTCCTGTTATGTTAACAAGTGTAACATTTACACTTTTACATGGCTATACATCGGTTTTGTAAGATGTAGGAGATACCATTTGTAAAAGTACTTTTTTGCGTTTTTAAATCGTGTCAGTTTATATACTGGCCAAAAGTTCTAACAGGCAACATTAAAAATGACTAACTTTCTTGAAAAGTATTACATGTTAATGAAATTTGATATGTGAATTTTAAGCATAATGAACGTGGATTTCCATGCTGATTCACCAATTATTATCAAGTTAGGAAGTATAATAGATAAAAAGCACTAAAAGCTCTAAATCTTAATAGAGCTCGAGATATTACATTTTCAACCATTCGAAGTCCACAAATGGTAAGCTGCAACCAAGACTAACAAAAAAATTGGAAAAAACTATCGATTCTGTGTGACTTTTGACTACAGAAGAAACAGAAGTATAAGAGGCATGGTAAAATGTTTTTTAAATTCAACCGGCGCAACGTTTTATCTAGCAAATAAATGCTAAAGTATGGTCTGGTGAGGAAAAAAGATGCAACAAATTGGGTTTTTTTGCACATATCTTTCATTTTGTAGCTCGCCGAGAACCATCAGTCTGTATTTAAAGCATTTCGAAGAAAAACGTGTTTTATGTGTTGTTTTTATTAACCATTTTTCTGCATACATAAGCTCTTTCATTTTCTTCTAGGGCCATATGCCGCGCACAATTGTCAAATATTTCCATTTTTTTCTTAGTCTTTGTTGCAGCTAAGGATCCATGACATCAAAATCATTTTGACAATATTTTGAGCTTTGTGTGAATTTAGAGCTTTTTGAGCTTTTCTAATGTTGCGCTTTAAATTCAAGAAAACAACGGCAACTTTTCAAATACCGTTTTACGCCATGTCCATTCGAGGAAATAATAGATTGATCTTGACCAGTGGATGACGACCAATCTATGTATAATCTATATATAGTAACGATAAATAATTTGTACAATCAGTGTCAGACGTAAGACAAACAATACCCAAATATCGTCCCTTTCATCAAAAACCTTGTAACTGCAGCTTGTTTTAAGCTGCAGTGACATGGTTTTCGATGAAAAGCAGCAATATAAAAGATTGTGATAGCCACTTTGTAGCAATGAACTTTTGTTATCTTGTATTCAGTAATTCGTCATTAGAATTGGTTTGAAATAACAGTAGACTAGTTGCAAATTTTATGAAGGTATGTCTCAAATATAGTCTGGACCTATTCAACGAGAACAGAACGAGACAGTAATTGTGCCCGCGTGCGACAATAGCTGACACAAACTATTGTGCAGAAAGATATATCACTCGTAATAATTTGTCATTCGGGACATCGTCTATAGCTAAGTAATTTTATTTAGTTTTTACAATGCGTAGTAATGTTCGCACTCTTAAACACTGTCCATAACGAACTATATGTGGCATAAACCATAGAGTTCATTTTGTACATTGTTTTTATCGGTTAAAACTAGCGAGTCGATTTACACAAAAAGAACATTCCACAAGAAAAGTAAAGACACGAAATCTTTGTAAGCTCTGAGTTTGAAAAAAATAAATGAACTCATCTTTATCACGCTTATCTAATCATGGAGTTTTTCGTTCATGTATGACTGCTATAATTGTCGCTGAGTGATGTAATATTGATGTATCAGGATCTAGGGATGTAATACCTGTCCGCTACCACATCATAGGTTACATAAAGCGTCGTAACCATAAGTTGAATAAGTGGATTATTTTCTCCCCAACATACGCTAATTACAAACATTCGGTACAGTATTCGGACAGGAAGCACAATGTTGTCCAAATGATCACCACTTTAAGGTCCACCGTCTGGTGGACTTCTCTGTTCCACTAATAAACATGTCAGCGTTTTTTTGCAGGAAAAAAGAACAGAACGCGAAACATCTTCATGGCTGCCATCTCGAAATTCCAAAATCGTCTCAAATTCATTTTAAAATGATTTCATTGGAACAATAGCTTTTGAAAAAAAAGTAAGAAAATCACTTAAAGTCAATGAAAATTCATTGGTATGTGTCGTTATTCGAAAGATATTAGCAAAACAGTTATTAGTGGCGGCCATCTTTAAAGTCCAAGATAGCGACCTCAATTGTATATTTGAATCCGCTAATACTTTAAATATGGCTGTAGACGTAAAAAGTAGGTCTATATTTACCATAATATTGGATATATACTCCTCACAAAAAGTTAAGCAACACAAATAATTTTCTCAATATTCTTTTTATCCTCACGGAATTTTTTTTGCATAAATTTGTTATTCGGACAGCTACATCTATGTTAAAACACAATTAAAAGAATATTCAATGTTATTGTATCCAAAAACGGCGATCACGTGATATGAACACACTCGCCCCCAAAACATGCATGCAAAACGTGTCGCATATACAGATTCCAAACTTGGCATTAGCACCGTATGTGCCTAAAAATGCGCCAATTTGACATATTTGATGTCATTAACATTTGGATCATGCCGACAGGTCACTTGCTGTCAAATTACGGACGAGTCAAGAGTATGCATTGATTCATTCTGGCATGACACGTGTTTGGAGAAACGGTAATGAACAGTTTGCCGACTGTACCATCGCTGAACAGGACCAGTATGGACGTTGGAGTTTGATGGTCTGGAGAGGCATCAGAGTTGGCAACAGAACAGGGTTAATTATCATCATTGTTGTGTAAGGTGCATGAACGAGATGTTGCGCCTGTTATCATCCTATTGACACATTAAACAGATCCAAATGTTATGTTAATGGATGGTAGTGTCCGTCCTCATTGTTCTGGAATTGTGACTGAAGTTCTGTGGGCCAACAACATCAGACATAATGACTGGCCTGCTAGGTCTCTGGACCTAAATCCAATAGAACTCGATTGGAACAGTCTTGAAAGGTGTGTTCATGGTAAGCTTGTTCGCCCACAGACTTTAGATGAACTGCAACAGGTTTTGCAGACAGAATGGAGGACTATGCCACAACGGACATTAGATAGAATAATTTCGTTGGTACCAAGGTGTGGTCGTGAGTGTGTTGAATCTCATGGGGGCCATACCAGGTACTAGACTCCAAATCAGTGACTGAAGTGGCCGGAAAACGACTTTTTACAAATTATGAACTGCTGATGAGTGACATTTTGCACCATTGTTTCGTCGGGACGCTTTTCATGGATTTGTAACTCTGTTACTGTTCGATGGTTTTCCCAATCATTTAACGTAATTGGTGTGATAAGACCCTAACTTTGTATTGTACAAAACATAGATCATGAGTTGTGATAAAACACATTTGAGAGAGAAATTTTTCTTTGTTGCTTAACTTTTTGTGAGGAGTATATTACACTATAGTTGTCGCCACATCGTATGGCACGTGTTTATGTTTTGTTTAGCGTTCAATTACATTTGAACAAAATATAAACATTGTGCCATACGATGTGGCGACAACTGTAGTAGCTTAAACTAGGCGACCATATTAAATTCAATATGGCGGCTATTAGGGAGATTAGATTTTTGGATCTACCTACAAAATCTTTTGTGTGGGTTTATACTAAACTCAGCAAAAGTTCTAATCGGTCACCTTATACTTTGCGCCCTAAAATCAATAAACAAACGATTCCAAACATTTTTTTCTGGAACACTGTTTAGGAAATCAATTTCCAACATGACTGTTGCAATTCCATTATTTTAAGATTTTTTAGAAAGATCTAACAACAGTTCTTAAAGACGTACCCTCGATTTCAAAATTCACAAATCAAAAAGAGCAGTTTTAGTAATGTGTGTGGTCACCGTTAGCTTCAATAAAAGCTACACACTAGCTTTTCGTGGAAAGGATAATGTCGAGAAAGTCAATCACAATCAAATTCGTCACCCTGAAACTCACCGTGACAGCGATAAATGAGCACACGTCCGTCTGAAAACTGATGCAAAGTTGTGGTCAAAATTGTTAAGAAGACGTTGGCCAAGGCAGCCCTGGTAAAGAGAAGGTAGCGTCGCGCCAAAACTAGACGGACATTTCTATGACGTCTACAGATAACAACACCTGAGTGGCTTCTTTCAACGAATTCAAACACTTTACAGCCTACTGTGCACAGTCTGGGGTGTAATGTTGCGTTCATGTCGACCCCACAGTCAACCTGAAGTGATTGAAGCCGGGAGGAATCTGTTCCTTTCATATGACAAAGGGAAATAATGGTCCTTGCGATGTAAGGTAACTCGTCGTCTCCGTCTCCGATGGCGAACTGCAGCACTTCCGGTGGCTTGAAATTTCATGTGTAAGGCCTTGATGGTTAAAATAGGCTTACGTAAACGTTCTGGCGACTTGAAATGGATGGAAATAAATTGTCAAAACTGCAAAAAAGAAAACAATCTTCGATTGCCACCTACTTCCGGTTTTCTCTTCAACTAAATTTTGCCTGTCGTAAACGAAGGCCCCGTTGTAGCATTTCGACGGCCCTGCCTCGCACTTCGTGTGTTATTCTGGTCATGTTATGTGTTTTTCTGATTATACAGTCGATAGAGACCTCACGTGTATAAACTGGACCGTAGCTTTTGTTGCACGAAAAATTTTCACGTGCAAATCGTGAAAATGATGTACACGGACATCTTAACCACCCCTCAATGTTTCAGCGCTCTCAAACATACGCATAGTCAATGATATGGGAAAAAAATAACACACGTAAAATTTTACACTGATTGGTTGATTGATAATCGAGATATTGCAATTTTAAAAGTGACCGATTAGAACTTTTGTTAAGTATACGTGTGTACCAAATAGGGTGCTTTCCTCATATGCCGTATCCGCCTAACTACTTCGAAGTGGAACAGCATAAAGGTTCATTATTTGTGAAAAGGTTGATGTGTTAGGTTTATCAACATGTAGTCGCTTTTCAACGAAAACCTCGTAACTGCAGCTTAAAACTAGCTGCAGTTACGAGGTTTTCGTTGAAAAGCGACGATGTCTCGGCCTTTGTCCCCAATCCGGCAGCCACAGGCAACTACATGGTCATATACAGATGTTCTTGAAATAACAATAATGAATCTAATATTGTATAACACGTGACCGGAATGGAAATGATGTTCGGCTTTCCTATTACTATCGTGCAAACGGGCGCAAACTTATTAGGGTTCTAGAGCTGTGTCACAATTAGTGATGGATAATAGAAACAATGATATCTGCTCGAACTAAATTGTCTGTCTTTGTGACCTTGGCTACCTCGTACAATGAAAATATTTAAGTTTCATATGGCTAACCTACCTTTAATTATTATTGCCATTTATCATTTCGCTCCACAACATACAATAAAACAGTTCGTTTACCCTACACGTGAAAACTATTTGTTCGCAATTCATCCATCAATTCTATATTGGAAGGGGAGATAATGCATTTTATTACATTCCTAGCAGTGATATCCTGGAATTTCTCAGTTAAATAAACTTTGATATTTTCACTGGAGCGACAATAACACTTTTCAGTTTCACTCTAGATAGCCGGGACTATTTTCAGATGTTGTGGCCACTTAAAAACTATACTGAATAATTGTTAATCGGGCTACTCAACGTGACCATGAAATAAACAGATATGAAAAACGTAAATACCTTTCCAAGCATCCAGGCAGTGATGTCAAAGTGGAAATCACAAAACCTTTAGACGAATTTAAACTGCGATATATTCAAATCACTAGAATAGACTGTTTGTTTTCACGTCTGGTCAAAGCAACCGAACGACATATTGCAGAATGCAAAAAAATATTGTGAGATTTATCATAAAACCTACGAAATACTATTGTTTGTCCGAAATTACGCCACGGTTAGCTGGATAAAATCGTTCCCTATTCTATCGATATGTAAATTCTTATAAAACCTTTGTCAGAACGTTAAATCTTAAAGAGTTGTGAAAGAAAGAAAATATGTTACCCAGTTAACAGTGACGTAATTTCAGACAAACAAATACATGTAGTATTTCGTGGGTGTTGTTATAAAATCTCGTAATTACGACTTCATTCAAGCTACGAGATTTTGTACTAACACCGACGGTTTATTGATATATAATGATAAACCAAGTCTATTTTAAAAGAAAAATCATCGCTATTCAGTGTACCGTTAGCTGAGCTAGTCCAATGTTTTAGTGTGGTCAGAAGAGAACATTATTACCCTTTGTGGCTTCATCTAGCTCCCAAATGTCAATCTTCCTAGTACTTTATGGGTGGGGTAATGATCTTTTATTTGTTATTGTCGCCACAAAAAAGTTTTACAGCAACGATGAGGCTAGTAAAACTCTGTTTATGTTGACATCAAGTCAAGTCTAAACTGTTACCGACTGAATAACAGGTACCTTTGTTCGTGGTTTGATATAACGTCTGCTTTTGAGGGTGGAAAGTTTCCGGAGAATTCAAGCGGATCTAAGTTTAGATAAAATTGAAAGACATTTTGAAAAGTTTAATAAAGAAATTAAATGTTTCCTACCTAGACTTTATTTCACCACGATTCTGAGTTAAGAGAAACAATAAGACCGTGTCTTAGAATGGTAGTTGGTATATTTCGACCCTAATATGAAAGAACCATAAATCCTGAATAAACGCGAATGCCACCCATACCATTTTAAACAGCATCTGGATCAGTTCTTGAAAACAAAATGACCTTCAACGTAAACAAAAGTCAACAAACAAGTAAAATGTCCACAGCCCGGTCAAGATATTATGGCGGATTTTTTTTTTAAAAATACATACGTGTATACGTTTGTAAACAAGACATATATCGGCCTGTAAACCAATGTAATTGTGCAAATGATGGTTCGAATCTTGCAGGTGTGTCACACCTGTAAGATTCGAACAAACGCATGCAAAATGAAATTGAGATTATGGACACTCTCACCATTGTTAAAATTTGAAAATATGTCAACTGTCACGATAAAAGGGACCTTATGGAAAGTTTAACAAGTATCGACCCTAGTCAGTCTGCGCAATCTACACAACCTGGCTAGGATCGACATTTTTCATCCTAATAAAACTTTCTGAATCTAGAATGTTTTCTTTATCTTACAATAATTTCATTTTTACACACGACATCTTGCTGACCTCTGCTGGATCTGGTCCGTTTCCTGAAAATTGGTTTTATGGACTTTGCATAAGGTCCCATTTAGCGTGTCGGGTCACATATATGCCATGATATCTTGTCTGGACTATGTAAGTGAAAATATCTCTTTGAATGCGAATGACGGGAAAATACGGACATCAAATATTCCGTGATAGAAGATCCTCGAAGGATTGAGTCCGGATGCTAATTGGTTCATTAACGTGTTCTTGTTTGTATAAATCCAGAATAAGCACGCTATCAGACAGATATATCATATGGTCTTTTGACGGTTCAAAATGTGTACATGTGTACATATTTTACGTGAACTAAGAGAACATGCCTAATTATTTATATAATACATTGACATTTGATGTTAAAGTCTTTGACTGCAGAGATGGCATCAGATAAAAAGATGCACAAAACTGCTCTGACCATCATCATCTATGATTTTCTATTTTAAGGGATAATGCTCCAGTTTTTGGACCACTCGGTCTTTACTGTAGAAACTTAAATGTTTCGCACCATGTATGTTTCGCTACCAGATTTTCGACAATAGGACACGTCTTTACTATTCACCATTTTTCGACTACATTGGTATGTGAAACTGCTTTTCTCTAGATGGAAATCGATGATTTAAAGCAGGGCAGTTGTAAGTATGTTTGTCTTTACCACTGTGTTGCATCATTTTATTCGTGTGTAAATGAAAATAAATATTGTAATTCACTTATACGTATAATGACCTATACATTTTCTTATTGAATTATTACAATGACATATTGCTTACTACATTGAGGGAGTTTTATCAAATTCTACTAAGTTTAACTTATTTTACAAAAATATTTTCAAAAAAGTGCAAAGATATAAAACGCTTCTGCTTCGTTGATCTAATTGAATGCGTAAATATGCTGATTTATACATTGACGCATTCTTAATATCACCGTGGGCGAGCAGCTGGAGGCTCAATTAGGGTGTTGCGGTAGTACTGGTTTGAGAAACAACAGGAATCCATGGATAGGTGCTCCAGTCGCCAAGATATGACCCTGGTAATTGAAAACGGCGTAAAACCCCAATAAACTAAAACTATTAATATCACATATTTTAGATTTTTTGTTTTTGATTAATGTAATACATTAATTAAAAGCCATTTTCGAGAATAAGCAAAGCTCATTCAGCATTTTCTGAGTATTTTGTGACCTTTTAAAGGGACAAGAAATCGTATGTTTTAACCTGTAGGGGTATACTAAACGATTGCCGATAAAATCCAAACAAGATCGATGACCATCCCTTTTTTCATTTCACTGCTAAGCTGGTAATAACTCGTAACTTCGACAGAAATAATATAATTGAATTCTATTATTTGGAAAACAATTAGTAATACTGGAGCATAAGTCGAAACAAAAAACCCACATTTCAAAAGAACAAATATAGGTAATCGACCCATTGCGTCTTTTTTTCAAAAATGGCTTATCATTGAAAATATATGAATTACGTTTGCAGCTTTCTGAGTTATGTTTATTATGAATTTGGGACGAGCAAAACTTTTGTTTTATAACAAACACCACCTGTACTGAAATAACTATGAATCCTAAAGGATTGGTTGCAACAAGTGTCAATTTACCCTGCCCAATTTGTCAGCCATTATCTCAAAATGAACCTTCGTCATAATTTTTAGACATACCAATTAAATGTATTGTCTAATGCTATCGATTTACATAATTTAAAGAAAATCTATATTTTGTGATGTTGTTGCAACCCACCCTTTCAAATCTTTTTCCATTTTGGTATGGCAGTGTGTTAAGAGTTGATCATTCTATGTTAGTAGTCAATTCCTTCACATGAACAGTGAAGCTAATTTACATGTTTTTTCCAATAAATTATGGATTTGACGTTCCCTACAAAAAAGCTTGAGAAAATATGGAGATGAATGCAGAACATTTTCTAACTTTGTCCCAATATTTTCTGTTCTATAATGCACACAAATCATATCTGTATCATTGTCCATTTTGTTTCTGCAGCAGTTTTTAAATAGCACATATTAAGCAGTCGTCAACTTCTTTTACGGAAACTGTCATCGATATCGATGTTATTATACTAGATTTGAGCGTTTGTCCTGCTATAGCATATTCTCAATGTCTGAAAACGAGAATTGCCAATACGATGACTTTAAGCATTAAGATAAACAATAATGAGAGAAATAAGAAGAGTCTCAAGGAGTGAGATATATTGTCGATCAATCGTCCAGCTACTACATCCTGTCTCCAGGGAGGGGATACTGTCAACAACAGTTAAGAAGAAAGAGTATATATGTTGTGCCGATTTTAAGATTCTTGCCTAAATTCGAAATTGGGCATGCCCAATTTCGAAATTGGGGACAGAACTTTGCCCAATTTCGAAATTGGCCATCCATTTTCGAAATTATGATTCAGTAAGTTCCGTGTGTTATGCAGAACTATTTCTGTCGATCTTTTTCGACGATTTTTTGATAATTGAATCATACAACGCCCGAAATGTTAATATTGTTTACGGTTTACTGTGAAACTGTCATGCAGAAATATTTCTGTCGATTTATTCTCGTTTTTTCCTCATCGATTTATTAGTAATGAATCGAACAACGACATAATGATTATTTTACGGTTTACTTTGATTTTTGATACTTCCTACGTACTCGTTGCTGCCGCGGATCCAGGATGTCTGTGATGGGGTTCGAATTTACAAATAGAGAGGTTCGTTTTCCCAAGTATTACACAATTTTGACCGAATTTCTGCATTGAAATGAAATAATCAGGCTGCGGAGACACTGGCAGATCCAGAGGGGGGTGCAGGAGTCAAACGAACCTCCTCTGAATCCTAATTATTTCAATTTCATGTAAAAATCCAGTCAGAATTTTGTAATAATAAGAGAACGAACCACCTATTTGTAATTTCGAACCCCCTTACAAAGTATGGATTCGCCGCTGAGAGGGGTTTCCTTTGAACCTCGAAAACTCCCCTACCCATTGGATACGCCGCTGCATTGTAAACGTGTACACCAGAATGTAAAAACTTCAGGGTCCCAGTCGATATCAAAATCCAGTCTATTTTAAAACGAAAGTACAGTGGCATTCAAGGATAAACGAAACCTGTCTCATGGTGTATAGATATTTATCCACATGCGAGAAAGAAATACAGCAACATTTTATCTGAATTTTCCGATAGAATTAGGTCATAGGATAAAATTAATGATGTCATTATGACGTTGCGAGGTCGTACTGTAAGCGGAATCATGCATACTTAAATGATTATAATAGTATAAGATCCATTTCTCGCTCTGATTTTATTATCATTAATGTTCCAATGCATTTAAGCCGTGCATTAAATCAACAATTTACCAATCATTTATCTCTCATAAATCATATTTAATTTCAAATGTGATATACACTTTTGGGGTATTTTTTATCAATTTAAAAAGTGGGCCTTTTTTGAACTGTGCCTTTTTGGTCATTTACACTAGAACTAGGCATTTCTGGTTTCAGGGGATCAATTAGTTTGTCTAGGTTTGTCGCTTTTTCTGGCCGGCATGGTGGGAAGAATCGGCTTGTTCGGCTGGGTCGGTCGCTAGTTCTGGCCAGCACGGTGGGAAGGATCGGTATGTTCGGCTGGGTCAGTCGCTAGTACTGGCCAGCATGGTAGGAAGAATCGGTTTGTTCCTCTGGGTCGGTCGCTAGTTCTGGCCAGCACGGTGGGAAGGATCAGCTTGTTCGGCTGAGTTGGTTGCTAGTTCTGGCCAGCACCGTTGGAAGGATCGGTTTGTTCTTCTGGGTCGGTCGCTAGTTCTGGCCAGCGCGGTGGGAAGGATCGGCTTGTTTGGCTTGGTCAGTTGCTAGTTCTGGCCAGCACTGTGTGAAGGATCGGTTTGTTCCTCTGGGTTGGTCACTAGGTCTGGCCAGCACGGTGGGAAAGATTGACTTGTTCGGCTGGGTCGGTCAGTAGTTCTGGCCAGCACGGTGGGAAGGATCGGTTTGTTCCTCTGGGTCGGTCACAAGTTCTGGAGAGCACGGCGGGAAGGATCAGCTTGTTCGGCTTGGTCAGTCGCTAGTTCTGGCCAGCACGGTGGGAAGGATCGGTTTGTTCCTCTGGGTATGTCACAAGTTCTGGCCAGCACGGTGGGAAGAATCCGATTGTTGAGCTGGGTTGGTCACTAGTTCTGACCAGCATGGTGGGAAAGATCGGCTTCTTTGGCTGAGTCGGTTGCTAGTTCTGGCCAGCACGGTGGAAAGGATCGGTTTGTTTGGCTGGGTCGGACACTAGTTCTGGCCAGCACGGTGGGAAGGATCTGCTTGTTCGGATGGGTTCTGTCGCTTGTTCTGGCCAGCACGGTGGGAAGTATCGGCTTGTTCGGCTAGGTCAGTCGCTACTTCTGGCCAGCACGGTGGGAAGTATCGACTTGTTCGGATGGGTCAGTCGCTTGTATTGGCCAGCACGGTGGGAAGTATTGGCTTGTTCAGCTAGGTCAGTCGCTAGTTCTGGCCAGCACGGTGGGAAGGATCTGCTTGTTCAGATGGGTCGGTCGCTAGTTCTGGCCAGCATGGTGGGAAGTATCAGCTTGTTCGGCTAGGTCAGTCGCTAGTTCTGGCCAGCACGGTGGGAAGGATCTGCTTGTTCGGATGGGTCGGTTGCTTGTTCTGGCCAGCACGGTGGGAAGTATCGGCTTGTTCGGCTAGGTCAGTCGCTAGTTCTGGCCAGCACGGTGGGAAGGATCTGCTTGTTCAGATGGGTCGGTCGCTTGTTTTGGCCAGCACGGTGGGAAGTATCGGCTTGTTCGGCTAAGTCAGTTGCTAGTTCTGGCCAGCACGGTGGGAAGGACCTGCTTTACGGATGGGTCGGTCGCTTGTTTTGGCCAGCACGGTGGGAAGTATCGGCTTGTTCGGCTAGGTCAGTTGCTACTTCTGGCCAGCACGGTGGGAAGGACCTGCTTGTTCGGATGGGTCGGTCGCTTGTTCTGGCCAGCACGGTGGGAAGTAATTGCTTGTTCGGCTAGGTCAGTCGCTAGTTCTGGCCAGCACGGTGGGAAGTATCGACTTGTTCGGATGGGTCAGTCGCTTGTATTGGCCAGCACGGTGGGAAGTATTGGCTTGTTCAGCTAGGTCAGTCGCTAGTTCTGGCCAGCACGGTGGGAAGGATCTGCTTGTTCAGATGGGTCGGTCGCTAGTTCTGGCCAGCATGGTGGGAAGTATCAGCTTGTTCGGCTAGGTCAGTCGCTAGTTCTGGCCAGCACGGTGGGAAGGATCTGCTTGTTCGGATGGGTCGGTTGCTTGTTCTGGCCAGCACGGTGGGAAGTATCGGCTTGTTCGGCTAGGTCAGTCGCTAGTTCTGGCCAGCACGGTGGGAAGGATCTGCTTGTTCAGATGGGTCGGTCGCTTGTTTTGGCCAGCACGGTGGGAAGTATCGGCTTGTTCGGCTAAGTCAGTTGCTAGTTCTGGCCAGCACGGTGGGAAGGACCTGCTTTACGGATGGGTCGGTCGCTTGTTTTGGCCAGCACGGTGGGAAGTATCGGCTTGTTCGGCTAGGTCAGTTGCTACTTCTGGCCAGCACGGTGGGAAGGACCTGCTTGTTCGGATGGGTCGGTCGCTTGTTCTGGCCAGCACGGTGGGAAGTAATTGCTTGTTCGGCTAGGTCAGTCGCTAGTTCTGGCCAGCACGGTGGGAAGTATCGACTTGTTCGGATGGGTCAGTCGCTTGTATTGGCCAGCACGGTGGGAAGTATTGGCTTGTTCAGCTAGGTCAGTCGCTAGTTCTGGCCAGCACGGTGGGAAGGATCTGCTTGTTCATATGGGTCGGTCGCTAGTTCTGGCCAGCATGGTGGGAAGTATCAGCTTGTTCGGCTAGGTCAGTCGCTAGTTCTGGCCAGCACGGTGGGAAGGATCTGCTTGTTCGGATGGGTCGGTTGCTTGTTCTGGCCAGCACGGTGGGAAGTATCGGCTTGTTCGGCTAGGTCAGTCGCTAGTTCTGGCCAGCACGGTGGGAAGGATCTGCTTGTTCAGATGGGTCGGTCGCTTGTTTTGGCCAGCACGGTGGGAAGTATCGGCTTGTTCGGCTAAGTCAGTTGCTAGTTCTGGCCAGCACGGTGGGAAGGACCTGCTTTACGGATGGGTCGGTCGCTTGTTTTGGCCAGCACGGTGGGAAGTATCGGCTTGTTCGGCTAGGTCAGTTGCTACTTCTGGCCAGCACGGTGGGAAGGACCTGCTTGTTCGGATGGGTCGGTCGCTTGTTCTGGCCAGCACGGTGGGAAGTAATTGCTTGTTCGGCTAGGTCAGTCGCTAGTTCTGGCCAGCACGGTGGGAAGGATCTGCTTGTTCGAATGGGTCGGTCGCTTGTACTGGCCAGCACGGTGGGAAGTATTTGGCTTGTTCGGCTAGGTCAGTCGCTAGTTCTGGCCAGCACGGTGGGAAGGATCAGCTTGTTTGGATGGGTTGGTTGCTTGTTCTGGCCAGCACGGTGGGAAGTATCGGCTTGTTCGGCTGAGTTGGTCACTAGTTCTGACCAGCAGGGTCGGAAGGATAGGTTTGCTCGGCTGGTTTGGTCGCTTGTTCTGGCCAGCATGGTGGGAAGGATCGGCTTGTTCGGCTGGGTTGGTCACTAGTTCTGGCTAGCATAGTAGGGAGGATCGGCTTGTTCGGCTGTTTTGACAGTTTGGCCTCTACACCTTATGCAGGGAAAAATGCAGGGAAAAATGCTGAATATTGTATTTTTCACAGAAAGGGATTCTCCTGTTTAAATGGTTTTACAATCAGCTCACTATTTTGAGTTAGTTATCTTCAAAGTCTAAACGAAATTACAACATATCAAATTAATTAACATAAGTATGCAGATCTATGGTAGATCACATATATTTAGCAGATGAAAAGCTTCATAATAAATCTTGTTTGCTTTAAAAGAACCATTTCTAAAATGTCGATATTTAACTTTAAGTAAGTGAAACCATTTTAATTTCGGTGGTTAGAAAGCCCAAAGCAATGGATCTAATTCAGGCTCCGAAAAAATATGGAACTGCAACTTTTTGAATAAATAAATGAAATCGAGTGTAGATATGAATTTTATGGCAATATTATCTATAAATTTGATGTCCTGCTGAACGTGTAAACGAATTGATAAAAGCAGAGACATATAATATAATGTTTATCTATGTCTCTGATAAAAGATAAGGTGCGAATTGCTTAGGGTACGCATCAACTTCCGCGCAAACGGAAGAAGAATGTTCCGTATGTTCTGTTCGGTACGGAACTTTAGCTGTTCCGTACCGAACTTTTATTGGACTAAAACGGCTTAAAATGATTTTGTAAGTGCTAACTGTGATACCTCCCTAAAAACGGATATTTTGAAGATGAGTTCTGCACAGAAAATGGCCCGATATACCATAAACTAATTATAAATAAGCTATTTCGCCGAGTTTCGAAATTAGGCAAATGAGTTCTGCAGGGATTTGCCGAATTTCGAAAATAGGCAAAAACGAAAATCGGCACAATATATATAGCGGTACGACTTGGATCTTGACAAATTACAATTACATACATTTTAAACGAGGTCACTAAAATGACATAAAGTTCGATAGAGGCATGTTTATAATCGATTCTCTATATAAATATCGTGAACTCGATACATGATTCGTTGGGAAAGTCATAGGACATATAACAACATTGTCTATAAAGATACCAGTGAAATTTTAAGTACTAGGCAACCTTCCTTGTTAAACATGTAACAATTTCGTAAAGCAGACTTCCGACGTAAGTAAGCGTGACACCAGTAAAAGTATAACAAGTACCGATTGTGGAAAGGGGGCACGAATGAATTTTTACATCTGTGGTGCTAGAATTGCTTCTACGTTTTAGAAAGGTACAATCTTAAGCCTTTGTTTCATTTGAAAGAGTGCAACAGGTATTAAAGGAATTGATGAATAACAAAATTAGATCAGAATGTGTATCTACGTATCTATCTATCCATCTGTATCCCTGGACAACACAACTTTACATGAATAAGCGCGGATCTGGAAACGGATCCCTAACAGCATTTAAGATAGCCACATTTCAAGATCAGCCAGTGACTGGCAGACATCCATGCTATTATTTTACAATTGCTACTAGCTGCGATATCGTAGCCACAAACTTGATGATGAGTACCTAGATCAAAATTTAAAAAAAAAAAATCGATTGACATTATTGCAACTAAATTGCTACAGGCCACGAAGAAGATAGTCGATAACAACATGGTTCCTGATCAGACTGTGTTTATACGCAGGCTGACCTGGAACTATTTTGGGCTCTAAAGCCAAAAGGGACTTTTTTCCAGATGATGGCTGAAATATATATTCTCGTCCAATCATTACTTGCCGATGACGGCACCTATTATAGTGGTCATCTCAAATTGACAGGCTCTCGCTCGATGTGTCCATTCAATAATATCCATAAATATTGTGAAACTTAAAGATACACATTACTGTTACTTACTTATTTTCTGGATAATTTACTGTAAAAATAACTGTACATAAATGAAATATGGCCTTTAATTTTCATCTGTGCCAAATGTCAGCTCTGTCTGATCTGTATTGGCTTAGATGACGACGGATTTAAAACCCAATATCACATCATTTCGTAAACACTATCTGGCAGATAATGCCCACTTTGAATATTTTACATATCTTTACACCGCTACATGATTATCGATTTATGTCATTTGCTGTATGAATCTTGTATTCTGTCTTATAAAGTCTATAAACGGTGCGACAACATGCTAAAAGCCAACTTCTGAGGATTATAAGGGATTTGGGCCTACGGATACTAATGTCACTTTAAAATGACGTTTAAGTCAATATTTGCCTTTGTTTATACATCAGTTGTACGCACGGAAAAGTCACGAGCAGAGGCTGATCAAGAATTCTGCTGACGTTTTCTATGAAATGTATAAATTTCTATGAAATTTCTGATGGGAATACACCTGTTT
This sequence comes from Fragum sueziense, assembly GCA_963680895.1. Taxonomy (NCBI): domain Eukaryota; kingdom Metazoa; phylum Mollusca; class Bivalvia; order Cardiida; family Cardiidae; genus Fragum; species Fragum sueziense. Next base: position 10,265,114 of record OY804607.1, read on the forward strand.
TATAGACAGAAACAAGTAATGTTTCAGTTATGTGTCAAGATAACTACTGTGATTATTTTTGACTGATGTGTTCTTTTAGTCAAATCGGGAAGGACCTAGATTCTTTTAATAACGGAAATGTTCTATTACTTTATCGACGATAATGGTCTGAAAAACGAGTTGTGTGACACTTTAAGTCAGGTCCTATACCGGAAATGTTTTAGCAGAAGAGTAGACCGTTTGACAGTTTTTCAATTTTGACGTCCTTTGACTTCCGGAAGATAATCCTCGTATCAACGAATTTACATCGCGTTTAATTTCCTTCGGCTTACAAGGCAGATGAGTTTCCTATAGCTTTTAGCATTCCGTCGCTTCTCAACAAAAACATCGTAACTGCAGCTTGGAACAATTTGCAGTTACGAGATTTTTGTAGAAGATCATCGACCTAGGTCACAGATGATTCTTATGGCGAAGTTTAAAAGATGTTACTGTTATGAACATATGGACATATGACTGATTACATGAACCTGTAGTTGGCAAATGTCTTTTTTATGAATTAACGACTTTCAAAGGTCAGCATGTATTTTATAATCAAAATACTTATAAAAGAATAATATTGCATTTCAACGACATCTACTTACCTTGTTAGTTTGATATAGCTTGCCTTTTTTCAAGTTGTATTTGTCTGTCAACTGAACTTATTCGTTTTTATAAATTAGAAATCCTCTTACTTCAAATCGTTTCAACTTAGAGTCATCAATATCATACACAGGTTACAAGTGATCATACAAGGTTTAAGAAATATCCTTTTCAAGCATTTACCGTCACGATGATTTAGTTTTATCCTTTATTTCCGCCATACAGGCGAGCAAGAAAAGTTTACAAACAATAGAAATGAACATGAAGAACAAATACAAACATGAAAAATATCAGACATCACACATACAAGCATTCTCATACATTGTTCATTAGCCTTTTCCCTGACAGCAAAAATCTAGCCTGATCCTATTTGAATTAAGATGATATTAAGTTTTTATGAAAAAAAAAAAAAAAAAGAAAACGTGAATAATATAGAAGATATGTAGAGCATTTTACGGAAAAGTTGATTATCAGTATTTTCTGTTTCTTAATGCATTACTAAACTACGTTTTTTTCTATTAGGTCTGTTATGTCAAAACCAGGTCTTGTTTTGGAAAAGGCTACTTAAACAGCGCATTGACAATCTGCAAACACTCTCATTTACAAAACAATCGGAACATAATTCTATACAATAAATCATAGAAAGCAGTCCCCAAATCCTTATCGCGGCCAGAAAACGAAAAGGGTTGGTCGAAAAAGCCGACTACAAGAATAAAGTGGATGCTTGTCTGATCATTGTAAAACAATACTTTAGAGGCTTAGATGTGCGGAGTCCAAAGTATCACAATGAACTTGTGTCTCCCCACATCCAAGGCTCCGAGCTAACGCTTGCAACATATAAGCCTTGGTTAGTCGAAATAAAAATACAAGACTTTTAGTCGCAGCTGTAACCCTTTACCAAACGGCAAAATACTAGACTGGTAACTTGAGAGCTGTTACATTAGAAACATTATAGGCTGGTTTAAATGTCATTTGCGTATCCTATAGAACGAAGAACACTAAGGCAAAAAGAAAAAATGCCAGTTATTAACAAGCACTTATTCCTTGTGCCGCAGTGCTCTCCGAGTCATTTTCAATTAGGGACAGCTAAATTCATGTTAATGTCTTGTCTGGGAAAGGGTTAATACAGTAAGACAATGGAAGAAAGAAATACATGCTATAAACAAACGGATATTTTGAAGATGAGTTCTGCACAGAAAATGGCCCGATATACCATAAACTAATTATAAATAAGCTATTTCGCCGAGTTTCGAAATTAGGCAAATGAGTTCTGCAGGGATTTGCCGAATTTCGAAAATAGGCAAAAACGAAAATCGGCACAATATATATAGCGGTACGACTTGGATCTTGACAAATTACAATTACATACATTTTAAACGAGGTCACTAAAATGACATAAAGTTCGATAGAGGCATGTTTATAATCGATTCTCTATATAAATATCGTGAACTCGATACATGATTCGTTGGGAAAGTCATAGGACATATAACAACATTGTCTATAAAGATACCAGTGAAATTTTAAGTACTAGGCAACCTTCCTTGTTAAACATGTAACAATTTCGTAAAGCAGACTTCCGACGTAAGTAAGCGTGACACCAGTAAAAGTATAACAAGTACCGATTGTGGAAAGGGGGCACGAATGAATTTTTACATCTGTGGTGCTAGAATTGCTTCTACGTTTTAGAAAGGTACAATCTTAAGCCTTTGTTTCATTTGAAAGAGTGCAACAGGTATTAAAGGAATTGATGAATAACAAAATTAGATCAGAATGTGTATCTACGTATCTATCTATCCATCTGTATCCCTGGACAACACAACTTTACATGAATAAGCGCGGATCTGGAAACGGATCCCTAACAGCATTTAAGATAGCCACATTTCAAGATCAGCCAGTGACTGGCAGACATCCATGCTATTATTTTACAATTGCTACTAGCTGCGATATCGTAGCCACAAACTTGATGATGAGTACCTAGATCAAAATTTAAAAAAAAAATCGATTGACATTATTGCAACTAAATTGCTACAGGCCACGAAGAAGATAGTCGATAACAACATGGTTCCTGATCAGACTGTGTTTATACGCAGGCTGACCTGGAACTATTTTGGGCTCTAAAGCCAAAAGGGACTTTTTTCCAGATGATGGCTGAAATATATATTCTCGTCCAATCATTACTTGCCGATGACGGCACCTATTATAGTGGTCATCTCAAATTGACAGGCTCTCGCTCGATGTGTCCATTCAATAATATCCATAAATATTGTGAAACTTAAAGATACACATTACTGTTACTTACTTATTTTCTGGATAATTTACTGTAAAAATAACTGTACATAAATGAAATATGGCCTTTAATTTTCATCTGTGCCAAATGTCAGCTCTGTCTGATCTGTATTGGCTTAGATGACGACGGATTTAAAACCCAATATCACATCATTTCGTAAACACTATCTGGCAGATAATGCCCACTTTGAATATTTTACATATCTTTACACCGCTGCATGATTATCGATTTATGTCATTTGCTGTATGAATCTTGTATTCTGTCTTATAAAGTCTATAAACGGTGCGACAACATGCTAAAAGCCAACTTCTGAGGATTATAAGGGATTTGGGCCTACGGATACTAATGTCACTTTAAAATGACGTTTAAGTCAATATTTGCCTTTGTTTATACATCAGTTGTACGCACGGAAAAGTCACGAGCAGAGGCTGATCAAGAATTCTGCTGACGTTTTCTATGAAATGTATAAATTTCTATGAAATTTCTGATGGGAATACACCTGTTTTATAGACAGAAACAAGTAATGTTTCAGTTATGTGTCAAGATAACTACTGTGATTATTTTTGACTGATGTGTTCTTTTAGTCAAATCGGGAAGGACCTAGATTCTTTTAATAACGGAAATGTTCTATTACTTTATCGACGATAATGGTCTGAAAAACGAGTTGTGTGACACTTTAAGTCAGGTCCTATACCGGAAATGTTTTAGCAGAAGAGTAGACCGTTTGACAGTTTTTCAATTTTGACGTCCTTTGACTTCCGGAAGATAATCCTCGTATCAACGAATTTACATCGCGTTTAATTTCCTTCGGCTTACAAGGCAGATGAGTTTCCTATAGCTTTTAGCATTCCGTCGCTTCTCAACAAAAACATCGTAACTGCAGCTTGGAACAATTTGCAGTTACGAGATTTTTGTAGAAGATCATCGACCTAGGTCACAGATGATTCTTATGGCGAAGTTTAAAAGATGTTACTGTTATGAACATATGGACATATGACTGATTACATGAACCTGTAGTTGGCAAATGTCTTTTTTATGAATTAACGACTTTCAAAGGTCAGCATGTATTTTATAATCAAAATACTTATAAAAGAATAATATTGCATTTCAACGACATCTACTTACCTTGTTAGTTTGATATAGCTTGCCTTTTTTCAAGTTGTATTTGTCTGTCAACTGAACTTATTCGTTTTTATAAATTAGAAATCCTCTTACTTCAAATCGTTTCAACTTAGAGTCATCAATATCATACACAGGTTACAAGTGATCATACAAGGTTTAAGAAATATCCTTTTCAAGCATTTACCGTCACGATGATAAAAACAAACATTCAAAAAATATGATAACCATAGTGTAATGTTAAGGTCCAATCTAGACAGTCAACCACTAGGTGTGGATACTGGACCACATGGACGAGGTTTGTGTGTGTTAATTAAGAGAATCTACTGGAACTTTCTATTGAAAACATGAATATGCAGAAATGAAGTAATTTTAATTATGTTTTCTATGTCATCCATTTCTAGAAATTCATCAACAAGACAAGTGCCATGTGGCAAATTCCGATAAAAGAGTAGTCTAAGGAAACAATAGGTCTACAGCCGCTTTGATAAAGATAACAAACAACCGATCTCTATCCGCACCTAAATAAATCCATTCCTTAAATGTTTCCTGTTGATCCTGTTGTAAACATAAACATTTTTTCCAAGTTCCAACTGTCACAGATAACCGTGTGTGTCACGCCATCAAAACTTTTTACGTCACCGACTTTTGAAATACTACAGACGACCTCCAAACAGTGATTACGTCAGAGGTAGGTAATCTCATCCTAATTCATGGTAACTGCGAGAGAAGAATGTTCTACAGGATGTGGCCTAAATGGAGTATTTATACACTTATTGATAATGAAATGAAAAGGTGTCGGCGTTGTACTCTCTATTTCCCGTTTTCTGTAGATCATTCGCATCAAATTAAGAGTAAATCGCAAACTTGATATTGTTGTTTATTTTTTTTATTAGGGTATTGGATATTGCGCGCAAATATTTTAAATTGAGTTAATTTTCGTCGTTTAAGCGAGGAAACTTAGCTAACAATTGTAGTAGACTAAATGGTATTAAAGCGGCGATTTGTATATGGATCGAACCCACGCCCGAATATCATTAAAATAGTTTCTACAGGTTATATGATCAAGTAACATGAAAAAGCATGTCACGTGTTCATACAGCATATTGTACCCCTATTATTTGGCATACTATTTAGCAAGTGATAGAATAGATATAAAATATTAGTTAAGAAATCTAATATCAAGTTGTTGAAGATATGTTGTGTGTATAGGTTAGAAAATATTGAGGAAAAAAAATATTGCTGACCCTATACCAACAGTTTACTGTCAGTACGTTTTCAACGACGTACATTTCTTACCGACCTGGAAAAATCATCGTTATTAAACACGAGAACACGGACAAGACAACAGTCAAACATTTCGTGATAGAAAATCCTCATAGGTTTGAGTCCGGATGCTAATCTGTTCATCAACGTGGTCTTGTATTACATGCTATCAGACACATATCATATGGTCTTTTGATAATTCAACTCGTGTCTATCTTTCATTTATGAGAACTAAAAGAAGACTAATGTCTGTTGTTTTTCAGTTATCAGTTAACTTTTAGATCTACAAAAAGTATTTTGCACTTATGTATGAAAGTATTTGCGTCTTGTAAACATATAACAGAACTTAACTGTTGCAGACATGTGTTAATTAATGTTCTTTAGAATTTTCCTTTTGAAATCCCTGGTAGATAGTCGGAACGATAATAATAATTTATAGATATTGCAAGTAATGGATGATTTCAAAATTGTGACGTAACGAGTTATGTATGGTGTAAATAATTCTAAAAATATTCTGTAGTAAGACACAATAGACTAATCACCAACAGCCACAATAAGCTAAATTGAAACTTGTCATCTGTATCAAATGTTTGCTAACATTAACATGTGTGTGTTTGTTTTGATTATACGTAACGATCAAAGTAGTGTCAAGCAGATACCTTTAAGCTGGGAGCCATTCTACTGTAGAGAAATATATCAGGACTGAGAAAGTATTAAGCATCGATCAAATTGTCCAGCTACTAGAACCTGTCCCAAGGGTGATGGTTCTGTCAGCAACCATCACTGTGGATGCGTTTGTACAATAATGGTGAATGGTAGGTAATAATGTGGTCTAGACAAATGACAAACCATTACATTAATGAGAAAAGTATAACGTTCTATTTACATGTATTGCACTTGATGCTACATGGTTGGTAACGGTAACAGTGGCTGCTTAAACATGTGTAAGAAGGTAGAATATCATTCAGCTAAAATCCAAATCAATAATTTTAAGCAATTATACGAACTTGTGAAGTATCTGACTTGTGCATTTCATTACCAATTTACCATGTTTCAAGAACTTAGAAGTAAATTCATTCTGTCATTTGTTTAAAGGGACATTTCATTCCGATTTCATTTTTTAAAAATATGTCTTGATGCAAAGTTTGGTTATTCTAATGCGTATAAATGCAATCAGTTTTTTGAAGTTGTTATTTATAAGCGAAAAATATGCCTTTAATGTTGAGACAGAAATGGCCAATTCCATGTAAATCTGAACTGTTGCCCACAATAGTTTTTCTAATTTTAGCACAAAAATATATAATTCTCGTAAACGATGCAATATTATGCTTGAAATTTTCAGAATTTCCATAAGAAAATATGCTCTTTCCGATAGAAATAAAAGTAGAATATGAAAAAAAAAAATAAATGTGAAATGTCACTTTAATGAATTAATTTACAGTTATTTCAGGTAATGATGTAAAAAACTCTTTTATTGTCTGTTAAAGAGGTTATTTGATATGTCGAATGTGTTGTAATTACAGTATATTAGAAAATGAAAAAAATAATTTAGATAAACCTACGGAACATGTCTAATATTCATTCATTTCGTTGAACTTTTTTTTTCGAGAGTACAATGGCAGGGAGAAAGCCAAAAGTGAAAATTACGTATATGATGCGACGTATGCGTCGTCGTTACGTACATTTGTATCCGAACCTTCTCGGGTGCGGTCTTAAACATTCGGCGGTGGAAAGTTCTACCGGCGAATGTTTTTGAGGTCGCCCGAACAATTTCGACGTAGCACGAATCTCATAAGGGGTTGACTACCTTAAGTTACATTGAGTGTAAGAAATATTATATCAATTCGAAAAACGCCTAAACGAAACAGAAACTATTTTACCTACAATGGTTATAAAACAAGACAGCATATATCAGCGATTCTTATCATATCCTTGCTTTATTATTCTTTAACAACAGCATAAAGACTATTTATAGACAATAATCTCAGCTTTAACTGATTAACGTTGGTCGACACTGTCCATATTAAATACAACATAAAGCAAGATTAACGAAATAAAATGTAATAAAACATCAGCTCATTGTTATTGCAGACAAAGTCTCTGTAATAACTAACTGTAGGCGATATTTATTACCGTCTCCAACAGTGGGTTTCCTTATACACTTATATTAAGTTCATATATCACAAAAAGACACAGACTGACCACCACAAAAACACGTTTTCTATAAAACCTTAAATTCAAGGACAACAAAGCAATCAATTTCTTTTTAGTATTATTTGCATGCAACATTTGAGGTTTCCAATGTTATATATATGTTTCACTTCTTCCATTCAGTACATTTCAGGCCCGTAGGAAGCAATGTAATATTGGGGGCTGAAGCCCCTGTGCTTGAATATTGGGGGGGGGGGGGCTAAATTGGATTTTCCCCGAATTTTCATTGTAAAATAAGGCATCTTTAGCCTAGCCCCTGTTCCTACGGGCCTACATTTTTGTAAAAACTCTACAAGCACCACGACACGTGGGTATGTGTGATAAAATCGGTTTTCGCTCTTCACCAAAATGACGATTTAAAGTGATTTGGATTGGAAATTGTCTACAATTTCGTGCACAGTTTTAGCATATTAGTTTTTGCTTCATATCACGTAATTGAATCTTGAACTTTTGGACTTATTGTGACTTTATTCGCATTTTTGTGATATTCCTTTGTCTTCTGTTGTGTATTAAAACTTTCGATGGTGAGCACTTTTCAATGTGTGTAATGTAAAGTTGTAGGGATTAACGGGTAGCCCTAATTATGGAGGGGCTTACACCTGTGCACTCAACTCAAACCTATGACACGAAACAATTTACCCAGCTTACTCCGGCACAGAGACGAAAGCCGTCTGAAGATGAAACCTATGAGCTTGACAGCTCTCAAACTTGTGTCAAACAAGTATACGTATCTATGCATGAAAGAATACCTGTAACTCCAGATAATGCCGAGGATCTGTTTAATGAAATATGCAGATCAGATTCGCCACCGGAAAATACGAACTGGCCATTGTTGGATAAAGTACACGATTTGTATCGCAAGTCGACTAAAATGGATTTCATATCTGAAATTATTATCGAGGCTGATTCTCGCGAGGACCGTCTGGAAGAGATCAGAGGTACGTTACTTAAGTCTTGTCAAGATGTCAGTGCGTATCCCTTCCCCAAGGACGCAGAGTTAAAACGTAGGAAGAAGACTGCTAGTGGTAAGAGTGTTTCGCATAAACTTGCTTATGATATTTACACTCTAGCATCGGCTATTGAGAACAATTCCTACGACAGTTTGAAGGATTTACTCAATTTTCCAAGAACTTTCAGTAAAAGTGATTTAAATGCGTCCATGTCGGATAGTCAAGTCAATATGTGTGTACAGCAAGTAAACCTGTTACAGAGTCAGTTGGCAAAATGTCAGTCAGACATCGTTGCTTTGAAACAGGATCGGGTTGACTCAAAAACTGCCCTTGATAGTGAACTAATGGCAATTCGCTCAGAAATAAACAAAGTGAAAAGAGAGACTACGGATGAAATGCGTAAATTGAGAATTGACATCCAAAGAATTGAAGACGAAAAATCTTCTGGTTTAACAAGTGTAAAAACCCATATAAAACTTGTGTCTGAGGATATTAGACAGAATAAGGACAAATGTGATACAGAAATAAGTGATATTCTAGAGAGAATCACGCAAGTCTCAAAAATTAATGACCGTCAGTTTGGCAGAATCGAGCCGAAGTTGGTAGAATTATGCAAGAACTATAAGACATTAGGAAATAAGGTTAATTCTGTGGATACCGTGAGTCAGTCGCATCCTGTAGGTCCAGATCAGTCGGGTGAATGCTCGTCTAATGTCTCGTCGTACAGTGGTACCGTTACTAGTGTGCCATTTACCGCTGCGTGTCCGCAACGTCAGAGTGACCACGTGATTATTACCACTAGGCCAGACGAGTCACGTGCTGGTCCGTCTGTACCATTGTCTGAGCAAGGATTAGCGGCTCCGTTAGATCGTGATGAAAGCCAATCTCGTGATAAAGTGGACAATGTTTATACAGTGGGCAGTCATAGCGGGGTCGCACGTGACCCCGATCAAAGATCAGAATCGATCCCCGTGCAAAAGAAGATACCAGTGCGCATCACGAATAATACTACGTCACAGTCGGGTAAACAAGAACGCGATAATCGTGATAACATGCGTGTAAAACGAGACACGAACACAAATAAACAAGCCGTTGGGTTAAGCAATGTGCAAAATGGCGAAAAAAAGAATGATGGTGTTGTTGTTGTTGATGATGATGACGATTTTATCGAATGTGTAAGAAAGAAGACTAAACGCTTCTACTTAGGTGGATTTAAATCTTCCATTAATATTGTGAAGTTAAAAAACTATGTCAAGAATAGAGGATTGAAAGCCACAATGGTTCGTGTATTTCCACAAAGAAATTCGCGATTTGTAGTAGTTAGGCTCAATGTCGAAGCACCGAATTCTAGTAAAATGACTGAACCGGGCTTTTGGCCCAAGGGTGTTATCTGTAGACCTTGGCTATCCAAGAATAGCTACCTAAAAACATTACAAAACAAAGGTAGAGATAGAGACAATTATGATAATGATGATGATGATGATGACGATTTGTCAAAAGATGTGGCCAACAACAACAACAACAGTAGGTCTTACGGTGGTAGACATTACCCTCGCAAAGATAATCAGCATGATAGGCGTGGTCGTGATGATCATCGCTATGGCTATGGTAGTTACCGTAACTATAACGGTGATCACAACAACTTGCCTACAGCACAGGGCAAAACTACAGACTATTTTCAAGGTCAATCTCACGAGAATCAAGGTCACTGGCGTCAAGGTCAGGTCGATGGAATAGGTCATTAGCCGGTCAAATAGTTGTTACATAATGTCTATCACAATACTTTGGATAACTGTCTACATTTTGTCATTTATTATTATGTCAGGAAATTGTATCATTTAATGTTTGTTCTTGGAATGCGACAGGTATCATGTCGAGTGCGTATTACCTGAGTAACATGCTTGAAAATGAATCTATTGATATATGCGGCTTATCAGAGCATTGGCTCCGTCCATCTGAGTCCCATTTTCTGAATAGCATACACCCAGACTATAACGGCGTGGGTGTATGCGATTTAGATCTGAGTATCTACAGCAATAGAAAAGTTGGTAAAGGAGGTGTCGCTATCATATGGAGAAAGGGATTAAATGATCTTATAACCCCTTTATCCATTGACAACGACAGGATAATTGGCATTCAACTACAGACTTCACGCGATACCTTCACATATATTATACAGGTCTATCTTCCTAGTCGCAATCATACCATTGCAAAATTTCGAGAGTATTTAGAACAGCTGTTTGATTTGATTAGTCTTTATTCGCCTTTAGGGCATGTAATTTTGATGGGCGATTTCAATGTCCATTTAAATGGGAAAACATTTATTAAGCAAATTGATGGGAGAGGTAATGCGCTCAGCGAAATTGCCTCTCTCTTCAACATGTTTATAGTAACCACGTCAAATAAGTGCACTGGTGCTGAAACGAGCTATGTAGCCCATGACAATGTATACAACACGTTGATAGACCATATCATTGTTTCTAATAATTTGTCTGAAAATGTACATTCATGTCACATTCTTGATGACAATTGCCTCAATGTTTCGTCACATCGACCAATCAAATTAAGGATTACCCTTCATACAATAGTATATACCGATACAACCTTTAATAGAATTAAACCCATTAAATGGTCGGCGGTTACAAACCAGCAAAGTTTGCGCTACGAGTGTATGATTCATGATCGTCTCAAAAACGGTGTTGATCAGTTACCGATAGGCGATGAGCGCTGTTTTATTGACGATTTGTATAACTGTATTGTTACAACTATTAATCATTGTTCAGAGCAATGTTTCCCAACTTCACATTATCGTCCCTACTTAAAACCATACTGGTTTGACTGCCTCAAGCGTAGTCATGCGTTTATGAGATCAAAACGCAGGGCTTGGCTCGAAGCGGGCAGACCGAACGGCATCGATTTTACTGAATACAGGGAGTATAAGATTGCCAAAAGCGATTTCCGTCGAAATCATAGAAATATAGCTCAATCTTATTTAGAGCATGTAAATGCCGAAATTGAAAGCGCCGCTGGCTTAGATTGTGCTATGTTCTGGAGATTATTCAATGCTCGTAGGAATAGTTGTAATTCAAATACTGCTAATGCTATTAAATATGATGGGACTGTATTTCGTTCACCTGATCTGATTTGTTCTGAGTGGGGTCGATACTTTTCACAGCTTTACTCTGATACAGACCACGAATCGTATGATTCGTTTCATTATGAATTAGTCACCAATCAAGTTAAACTGTTGAAGGATGAGTCCATTTTACCAGATGGGGATAATATATCCCAAACCGAAGTACACTCCGCAATCATTTCATTAAAAAGTGGTAAAATGTGCGGTCTTGACAATGTCTACAACGAACATATAACATATGGTGGGCTTATGCTTGAACATTATTTGACACTTTTGTTCAACTTAATGTATTGTTTTAGTTATGTCCCTTTGCAATTGAAAGAGGGCTTGATCATTACCCTTTACAAAGGGGGTGGCAAACCTAAGAATGAACCGTCAAGTTATAGAGCAATAACACTTTCATCATCTGTTTTAAAACTTTATGAGAAAGTTTTGCTTAATCGCTTAAAAATGGCCATTGTACGACCTTTACACCCCTTGCAAGGAGGGTTTCAAAACGGTATGGGCAGTGCAATGACATCATTTATTCTCACTGAGAGCGTCCAATATTGTTTGGAAAAGGGTAGTAAACTGTTTGCTTGTTTTTTAGACGCCCGACAAGCATTTGATCGTGTTTGGCACGATGGCCTTTTTTACAAACTTAAGGAGCTGGGTGTCCCGTCTAAACTTTTGAAAACCGTTATTGTAATGCATCAAGGTATGTACAGCCGAGTCCTTTATAATGGCCATGTTTCGGATTGGTTCCCGGTCTTACAGGGCACCAGACAGGGCGGGGTCTGGTCCCCATTTCTCTATCTCGTCTTTATCGACGATTTAATCCATCAACTTGCCAATAGTCAATTAGGTCTTCAAATTGAAGGCATAAGTTTATGTGCCCCGTCGTTTGCAGACGACATGACGCTTTTATCTTTGTCAAGTACGTCGTTGCAGGACATGTTAGATATTTGCTTTAATTTTGCGCGTCTTTGGCGTTTTCAATATAATGGTAGCAAATGTGCAGTCGTTACCTTTAATGAATCGAAAATATCTTTTTCGCGTAGTAATCGCTGTTTCGTTATAGGCAATGATATAATTGTAGAAAAAGATGAATTCGTTCACTTAGGCATCTTTTGTAATAAATATAATAATAATACTTCAACAGTTAAAAAGTTAGACCGTAAACTCAGAGGCACATTTTATGGGCTTATCAAAAACGGACTCCACCAAAATGGACTTAATCCTTTGATCAGTCTTAGGATTTATAGATCTATAGTAATTCCAAGGGCCTTATTTGGAACAGAGCTTTTACATTCCCTCTCTGGCCGAGATATGTTGACCTTGGAAAGGTCGCACAGATTATGTTTAAAACAAATTCAAGGTCTTAATATTAGATCAAGATCGGATATTGTTTTAGGTATGATCAGTGCTTTACCTATTGAAGCCGAAATTGACCAGAAAAAGCTTACTTTCTTTGGTCAGCTGTGTCGATTAGAGAGGGATTGCGCGACAAAGTCACTTTTTCTTTTCAGACTTTGCTCATTTCAAAATCAAGTTCAATCCGGGTTCATGCAGGATATAAATGAGCTGTTGAATAAATACAGTTTAACAGAGTATATGAATGTCTTTCTATCAAATGGAACATTTCCAAATAAGGCCGCTTGGAAAAAGCTTACGTATACAAAAATTTGTAATTTTTACATTAATGAATGGGACGTAAGAACGTCTTCGGAAGAGTTTAGACTCTACAGACTTATTCAACCAAATTTCTATGACTGTTCTGTATGGCGCTATGCTAAAAAATATCCCGACATGTTGCGAGTCTGCTTTTCCGTCTCTCAGTTGATTGCATATATTGCGCTTACAAATCGTGTCTGCACGCGGTGTAATCGCAATGATATTCAAACAAGCTTAGCAGAACATATAATTACATCTTGTGTTCTTACACAGACTTGCAAATCTACATTTTTAAACAGTATCTTAGTAGAATTTGGACATAATGTTTCTAACGTGCTTCGTTCGATTAGTCATACTGAATTTGTTGAGGCTATTTTGGTCAAAACCAGAGAGTTTCTACTGTTTTAGGTGAAACATATCCATTGTTCTGTTATAGAGCAGCAAATGCTCACATTATTCATTGATGTATATGTTCACATGTTGCATGTCGCTGATTTATAACTATTTTAGTGCCAAACTATTGTATGTATAGATATAGCTACTTTTGCTCTATACCATGTAAACAACAAATGTACATACAGTGTCTCATCTTCATCTTTCTACTGCACTGAGTACTGCAATGAGACGACGTGCGTACATATAAGCCTTACTGTAATAATTACGCTCCTTCTCAAACTTTAGTATTTCGTTTCGTTAAAGTATGAACATAGGGAGTCGTAATGAATTTCGATATTAAAAAAAATCCAAAACATTTAACTTGTATATATGTTGCTTACAATTTGTTTGTAAATTCTACTTGTAATGTATGGCTATCTATCTTCTCTGTTTGTCTTTCTCACTCAGTCTGTCTGTCCGCCTGTCTGTCATACATCTCTATCTCTGCCCCCTTCTCTTTTGATGCCTTAAGCTTTCTGTATATTCGTTTCACCTATCACGTATTGTAATTTTGTTTGCTGTTATTTATGTACAATGCTTGTAATTAATATAAATCTTCAATATTGGAGGAAATAAAGATATAATAATGTGTGTGTTTGTTTTGATTATACGTAACGATCAAAGTAGTGTCAAGCAGATACCTTTAAGCTGGGAGCCATTCTACTGTAGAGAAATATATCAGGACTGAGAAAGTATTAAGCATCGATCAAATTGTCCAGCTACTAGAACCTGTCCCAAGGGTGATGGTTCTGTCAGCAACCATCACTGTGGATGCGTTTGTACAATAATGGTGAATGGTAGGTAATAATGTGGTCTAGACAAATGACAAACCATTACATTAATGAGAAAAGTATAACGTTCTATTTACATGTATTGCACTTGATGCTACATGGTTGGTAACGGTAACAGTGGCTGCTTAAACATGTGTAAGAAGGTAGAATATCATTCAGCTAAAATCCAAATCAATAATTTTAAGCAATTATACGAACTTGTGAAGTATCTGACTTGTGCATTTCATTACCAATTTACCATGTTTCAAGAACTTAGAAGTAAATTCATTCTGTCATTTGTTTAAATGGACATTTCATTCCGATTTCATTTTTTAAAAATATGTCTTGATGCAAAGTTTGGTTATTCTAATGCGTATAAATGCAATCAGTTTTTTGAAGTTGTTATTTATAAGCGAAAAATATGCCTTTAAGGTTGAGACAGAAATGACCAATTCCATGTAAATCTGAACTGTTGCCCACAATAGTTTTTCTAATTTTAGCACAAAAATATATAATTCTCGTAAACGATGCAATATTATGCTTGAAATTTTCAGAATTTCCATAAGAAAATATGCTCTTTCCGATAGAAATAAAAGTAGAATATGAAAAAAAAAATAAATGTGAAATGTCACTTTAATGAATTAATTTACAGTTATTTCAGGTAATGATGTAAAAAACTCTTTTATTGTCTGTTAAAGAGGTTATTTGATATGTCGAATGTGTTGTAATTACAGTATATTAGAAAATGAAAAAAATAATTTAGATAAACCTACGGAACATGTCTAATATTCATTCATTTCGTTGAACTTTTTTTTTTCGAGAGTACAATGGCAGGGAGAAAGCCAAAAGTGAAAATTACGTATATGATGCGACGTATGCGTCGTCGTTACGTACATTTGTATCCGAACCTTCTCGGGTGCGGTCTTAAACATTCGGCGGTGGAAAGTTCTACAGGCGAATGTTTTTGAGGTCGCCCGAACAATTTCGACGTAGCACGAATCTCATAAGGGGTTGACTACCTTAAGTTACATTGAGTGTAAGAAATATTATATCAATTCGAAAAACGCCTAAACGAAACAGAAACTATTTTACCTACAATGGTTATAAAACAAGACAGCATATATCAGCGATTCTTATCATATCCTTGCTTTATTATTCTTTAACAACAGCATAAAGACTATTTATAGACAATAATCTCAGCTTTAACTGATTAACGTTGGTCGACACTGTCCATATTAAATACAACATAAAGCAAGATTAACGAAATAAAATGTAATAAAACATCAGCTCATTGTTATTGCAGACAAAGTCTCTGTAATAACTAACTGTAGGCGATATTTATTACCGTCTCCAACAGTGGGTTTCCTTATACACTTATATTAAGTTCATATATCACAAAAAGACACAGACTGACCACCACAAAAACACGTTTTCTATAAAACCTTAAATTCAAGGACAACAAAGCAATCAATTTCTTTTTAGTATTATTTGCATGCAACATTTGAGGTTTCCAATGTTATATATATGTTTCACTTCTTCCATTCAGTACATTTCAGGCCCGTAGGAAGCAATGTAATATTGGGGGCTGAAGCCCCTGTGCTTGAATATTGGGGGGGGGGGGCTAAATTGGATTTTCCCCGAATTTTCATTGTAAAATAAGGCATCTTTAGCCTAGCCCCTGTTCCTACGGGCCTACATTTTTGTAAAAACTCTACAAGCACCAAGACATTATTTTATTCTATCAATCACCATTACCATACTACTCTAATCTGTATTCCCGGACAGCGCCACTCGATATAAATATTCTCTCGTCCTTTCATTATTTGCCGATGAGAGCTCTTATTGTCATCTCAATTTAGCAGGCCAATTTGATGGAATTATTTAATAGCGTACATACGAGGGGTCCATCCATATTTTCGCGATCTACTATTCAATCACCCCTTGATGTATTTTCACGAATTATTATGGTATGCTCAAAGCTCATTTACTTTCCAATCGACTCATCTCGATGACATCAAAACAATATGACGTCATGGCAGAATTATGACTTTTCAATAGCGTTCGTTTAAAATGACTTCATTTTGCATTCATGAGCAACTTCTTGTGATTTTTAATCCTTAATAATTCCCGTAAGGACATCCGTTAAATTTTCCACGAATTGTACAGAGGCATTTGTTTATCGAATAACGTTATTTGAAAGCGGATACCATACTTCAGAGACCGCAGAGAGATAAGATAAAATGGGTGATTTTACTAGCAGACCGGAGACTATAAAGTTGAGAAGAAGGCTGCTAAAATCCAAGAATATAGTCTTGTAAATTGACGATTAGATGTTGAAATCATAGTCGGAAAGTAAACAACGAATCGGAATAATTTGGAAGCATCATTCTTCAGTCTCACCCACAAAAGCATTTCCATATGTGCCGGTAAGACAAATGTCATAATTTCCATCTCTCTATAAAGTCGAGTAAGTAGTTATAATATTGCAGCATTAGTCAAATCTGATCTTCTACCGGCTTTTATGAGAAAGCGCGCCAATATTATAAGGTCCGGAATTCTGCCGCGCTGTGACAGCTCGTCGCGCAATAGCTGACGCGTTAAAAAGGCGGTATTGTGTAACTGGTTATAGAAATTTACCAAACCCTCCGCACCGCACAGATTAGGCAATTTGCGACATCTTTTTATTCAGTCTAAGAACAGTATCCATGGTAAAAATGTTTAAATTCTAGAAAACAGCACATTTAAGACGATGATTTACCTTAAACAACATACATCTCAACCAAACTTAAAAGTACTCCGTTTTCTATTTTCACCGATATAGGAATATTAAAGATCGATATTGTTTTTTATTCCCTAACTTCATTACTTGACCGATACCATTTTCATTTTGCAAATTTATTGTGCAAAATGGTAACTTCCGGCAGACTAAAGAAAATTTAAATATACCTCCTGTGTTTCATACAAGAATCCTACTAATCCGAGTCTTCTCTGATGTAAATACGCTTTTTGATATTTTGATT
This sequence comes from Fragum sueziense, assembly GCA_963680895.1. NCBI lineage: Eukaryota > Metazoa > Mollusca > Bivalvia > Cardiida > Cardiidae > Fragum > Fragum sueziense. The sequence continues at coordinate 10,282,579 of OY804607.1, forward strand.
TTTCGCTATTTACTAATATTTACTATTTATAAATAGCGAAAAATCAAAATATCAAAGAGCGTATTTACATCAGAGAAGACTCGGATTAGAATCCTACGTGCTTAATTTACAATTCATTCTTTTATGGATTGACGTGCCAAACTTAAAAACAACATAAAATGCGTCGGAAATCTTTACAACAACAACCAATAACAATGGGTGTTTGACAAGGTGGTGGAATTAAAGCATAGGTAATGTTCTCATACCAACATTTCCAGCCGTACTATACAAATTTAATTCAAGATATCGTTCATAAATGTCAAACATTAACATTTTTGTTACATTCGTGCCATTTTTTTACGAAATGCAATCCGTATCATAAATGTACAAGCAACTGCTGGCACACAATTTGTGGCCGAATACAGACAAACCGGAAGTGCTGCTAACCTACAAAGACAACCACATGATAGGAAATCAAACCGGAATTAGGACCGTAACATTGTTTTGTCTTGCCTACATAAGTTGGAGAGTCCAGTTGCTGTCATAGAAAGGGATACTTTATGCCTTCAAGGGAGACCATTCAGTGCCCAAACTATAACATGTCAATGCTCAGTTGCAAAGGATGCATTAAATTTGCTGATTGTGAAAAAGTGTTTTACAGATTAACGATTTACTGTCCAGTACGATGATGATCTTTCACATGCTTAGCTAGCCTGGGTCCAGTCGTCAATATACAATTTGGTCAGTAAGATAGCGCATAAAAAAACAAAACCTGTTACATATTGCGGCATCCGTTTTTGATCGTGTCGATATTGATCTTTGGACCGGAGAAAGTAAATGAGGGAAAAATGATCAGTCTGGAACCCAGTCTAATGCTTAGCAAGCGTAGAGATTCTTACATCGACTTCTAAAATATTAAGAAGATATCTTTACAGCATATTACAGGAATTACAAAATGTTATGCATTCCTGATACCATGGTATTGTGGGAGCGAACGAGGAACACGCAAAAATTTGACTTTGTGACTTTTGCTACCAACAGTTGTCTCCGTTAGCTGCTTCTTGTTCAATTCATGTTCATGTGAAGTTTATGAAAATTCAATATATGATGGTAATATGGTTAAAGTGAAGTTGTGTCAAATGTGGTTAAGATATGTTATGCCTGTCCAGAGATATGTTTATGATATAGTCGGAGTACTTATAAGTTTTGAGTAGATGTATTTTAAAATAACAGACTCTATTGCCTCTTATCATTCATCCTTTCCCAAACAAGACATTGTTATGAAGCAAATAAAATGAATCATACAAAGATACCGGATTTTTCTCCTTTGTCCCAATAGTTTCTGTACTTCATTGTACATGACATGGTTTCATGTTTATCGTTACCCGTCTCGTCGTCTGCAACTCTTTCTAATTTGAACCACTCTAAGATACTGACGTTTGGAAGAGTCTTTAAGACAACAGTTGAAAAAAACAAAAAAGACAAAGTGAATGCAGAATAGATCCTTAACCCATTACCAGACGCCAATTTCAAGCAAATAAATCGTTACATTGTTTGGTCTTTCTATGAAGAAAATATTGTGGGAAATGAAGCACTTGCTTGTAACAACCATTTGTTCATTTTCTACTATGTTTTCCAAACACATATCTTTCATGGGGACCAAAAGGCGTCAGAATATAGGAATGAGTAAAGCGCACACATTGTATCCATGGAGTGGGCTGGGGGTATGAATACACACTGTGCGTTGCAGGGTTAAGCAGTGACAAGGCGTTACAATTACACACGTGTCAGCCCTGTCACTGGTGGATGATCGTTGAAAAAATCAGAGTAGTAATATTGTAACTGCATGGAATTTATCTGACAGTTACACTATTTTGCATTTCAAGCTCCTTAACTCAACTGAAAAGATTGTAAAAACACTGAAAAAACTGATAAGTATTTAATGTAAGCGAAAATTTCATCAAATGAAATTATTAACCTCGACCTTATTTGTCGCAGAAGTGAATAAGATGAAAAAACGTTGAAGATTGTGACCGATTAAGGCCGTTTTTGCAGTGTTTGAAAACACATAGTTTGGCTTGAACACATAGCTCAGCGGATAAGACGCAAAAAGGCAATTGTCCAGCGAGGAGATTACTGAAAAACTGTACAATAAATAGGGCTCTGCACAATTTAAAAAGTATAGTTGGGGCGTGCCAATCACAGATGTTTGCGGGTCGTGTCATGTGATTGGCTGCAACACGTGTCACAGGTGTTGGTCGGTGGAATGGATGCAAACTGTTCAAGGGATGTTACTTTTATAAGAAATGAGGAATGTATCTAAGGTTGTCAGCGTATTTTTTTTTTATAAAAGATTAGTTCGCGAAATTATTGATGTGCCCTCGTATACGAGTAGCAAAGCTGTTGAAAGATCGCAAGCGTCATTGTCACTTTTTCTTGAGTGTCCGTTTATGGTAGATACTTTTGTTTAGCCGATAATGCATACACAGGAAGGTCAAATATCTTTGTATATTCTTACCAGAGATTCGAAAGTAAATTGCTAGTGGTGACAAGAATGACAATCTTTAGGACATACAGTTATATATACTAGAGGAAAGAGGAAACGCAACAACTATTTTTTGTAATATTATATGTGTCATTTCATTACAATTTTTACTGGTGGTAGCTGACAACTTTTCCTAATCCGAGTTTTCTCTGATGAAATTCGCTCTTTGATATGTTGATGTCGCTCTTTTACGATAAATAGCGACATTTAAATATCAAAGAGCGAATTTTCATCAGAGAAGACTCGGATTACTTTTCCTTGAAATTTATGTTAGCTTTTACGGTAAAATCAGTCAAATGTGTCCGATAACGTCCACGTGCAAATCTTCACTTACCAAATTTATAAGTCAAACTCTTCAAGGTTGTGTAGAGTAACGTCGACTTTACAAAAGGCAATGCGTTTCGTTTGGGATCAATACCCCGTACCCCGTCATACAGCGATTAAATCAAATACGGATGAGTAATGGGTAATCTCAAAACCGCGGCTGCTGCTGACTTTGATGCACATCAACCGACAGTATCTCGTTTGAGGTAACGCCTTAGATCTGATAGAACAACTGACGACCGTCCGAATAACGGCGGTCCACGAGTAACGTCATGATGTCAGGACCGATACGTTAGCTTGATTTACTTATGGAACAAAATCTGTTTACCGAGGCAGATTGTCAAGTCTATACGCCTACAGGACAACAATCAAATATCAGCTAATAATCATTTGCGTTTCTTTGGAATGATGCGAGACGCCGAATAGGGTCTATTGACGTTAACGCACAAACGATCACATTTAACCGCATATTGATATTGACACACACCCTGTGACCTCAAAGAAATTTTGATACTCGAAAGTCAACTAACGAAGTATTTCAATGTATTATAATATCAATATTCAAATTAAAGTGATTTTTAGAAAAAGAGATTATCAAAATAGCTGCCGTGTTTCTTTTTTCCTCTAATATATCAAACAAGAAAAAATAGATAAAAAATGAATGTTCTGTTGTTAAAAAAAGGTTGAATGACATATTTAGGTTATAACCGGAAATGTTAAACCTAGAGAGTTGGCTGTCTTGACAGTTTTTCAATTATGACGTCGTGTGATTTCCGGTAGAAGAGCCTGACATTAACAAATTAGCACCGTGTTCAATTTCCCCAGACTTATAAAGCACATGTCGTCGGTTATGTTTTGTGTCTCCTGCATTTAGGTCATACATGATTGGTTGTTATCACAAAATGCGAAAATTTTACCAATAAAAGTTTCTCCATATTTTGATTAAAACCTTTCATGGTATATTGAAAAGTGCACACATATATTTTTTATGCTAAATGTATATTTCGACGACATTCTTGAGAAAGAATGAGGAGCTGGGAGAAGAACCCTTAACGCCCGGTCAAGTTCCAGGTTAGTATTAATAAATGTCTCGAGGACACTTATTCCACGACTTTCATCAATTTAAAGCCCGGTCACACCGAGCAAGCGGTGCTATAGCTAAGTTTTGGACTGCCCAAATATCGCGAGCGGTGAGAATGGAGTAATTTTCCGCTCTGGCTCCGTTCACAACCGCTTAAAGGTACTGGTTATGGAATTATTCCAATTGTCAATATATCATAGCTTATATATGTTCAAAATTAAACACCGCTTTATTTCGGGTTAGCGCGATGATCACATAAAACTGTTACTGACAGTGTTTAAAATATACCGAAAACTATCTACTTCATTAATGCCATGTCTTTGCTCTCAAAATTAACGGACTTTGCTCTCCGCTCGGTGTCAAGCGCATGTCTATAAACCCTGTTGTTGTCAGAGACAACAAACCTGCGTTTACAACAAGCGTTTTGATTGGTTGGAGTAAAAATAGAAAAAAACCCGACTTTCCCAGGTCACAGAAGATGACCGCTAATGGGTGATCCTCAGATGTAACATTATGAAACAAGATACATCTGAATTCATTCAGATTGTTTATTACCCTACTCGTTATCACCGTAGGTAACAAGTCGGAAGTTTGTAAGGGTAAAATTAAAGTTCGCAAGCCATTTTCGCGTGATCATTCTATTGGCATCGATAATGCTTTGCAGCAACAAGGCAACTAAACCACACCGTTCATCCAGATACAAAAACACGGATTGGTATTCCAAACGCGGATGTAAACAATTTTATTTTGAACGGCGGGAAAAAAGAGTGAGTATTTATTATCTTTAATTACAACGAATATCGGCTGAGTTGATTTTTGTGTGACATACAATGAAAACGTACATAACTTTGCCAATGTTTACCTAAAATCCTGTCTCATAAAATCTGTTAGTAAGAGAAATATATGCTACTAATTCTGACTTTGATGCATGAAAAGAGAAAAATCTTGGTAAGAATGTCTGTAAATCATTATTAAAGCACATAATTATTGTCAAATTGATGTTTCACGGAGTATCGGGGATAGCTTGAAGTGTTTTCTTTACTAGAACCCACAAAAAAGTAAAGAAAAAGAACAAGAACTTTTTGAAATTGGGTACTGTCAGTTGCTATGGTGCAACATACCACGGTGCAAATTCTCCAGCAGGTAAAACAAACTCTGACCATCGATACAACCGACATGGATAATAAAAAACAAATTCCGGTCTTTTTGTCAGGAAAATTGGCTGCATCCTTGTTAAAACCAATTTTATATCGTTGAGAGTCAATAGATGTTTGGTTTAAGATCAATAATGGCTTATTTTGGCTTACTAAAACTAAAAGGAATGTGGATGAGCATTTTCGACGGACATTAGGAAATCATGTTTACATGTTTTATAAAGCGATAGGCGAATATCAGCTGCATATTAACAGATAAGTTGTCCGTGTCTTTGTTTTCATTCTTTGAATTCTAGGATTAAAACCCTCATGATCATCTTGTTTCATTGCAGTTTGATAGAGAGCTCCAAATGGTTTTCATCTTTGATTTTCAAACACCAACTCTATTACGCATCTCTGTCAATTATTACATGTAAACATACGGTATATGGGTGCATTTCTTTCATGAAGACATTGCCAAGAATATTAATCATGATTGTCTCTCTCACTCTTAAGTGTGGGTTGAAGTGAAAGTCTTTATGAAAGGCCCTCTACGACAGCATGTAACGTAGATTCAAGAACTTGTTACAATGCCTCTGGAAGACTTTGGTTGTGAAAATAAGGACTTGCATTGACTGTTGATCCTGCTCGTAAAAATAACAAAAAACTAATAGCAACCTGGTATAATCTGACTACTGATTCGGCTAGGTGTCGGGGCGGTGGGGTGGCAGCGAACTAGGCTGGCACAAGCGTGTTTGTCTCTGAACAAGACAATTTTAATTTCCATAGAACTGGTACCCAGGAAGCGGCGGCTCCTTCCTGTCAACTTTTGAAGGATAGGACATTGGCACAGTTTGGTACCATTAGCGTTAAAATGATTTCAGTATAAAGTGACATGTGACGTTAAAGGTTGCTATTCCAGGTCAATCATATATAAAGTAAACCGACTATAAAAGTCAACAGGATGCGGTTATAGCACGTCTTTATAAAAATCAAGCATTTTTCATTGTATCTTTATTAGAAAACGTCATTTTAAATGTTTTGCACTATAAAACCTGATTTTTGCATCCGAGTTCGTTTAACCGAAATTATGTGGATCATCCGTGTTGTGTTGTATCAACATCCGTGGTAAGTTGTACCTTGAAGCAAACTAGGTTATTTTTTAAACATGGCTTTAGACACCCTAAAATTATTTCCAGTTTGATGAATGGTATAGATTTATTCCATAGATGTCGAAAACTTATTTTGAAGAGATATTTGCTCGAAACCAGTTAAATAGTTTCTACAAATATAAAACAAAACGGGAAGTAGGCGAGAAAATAGTAATTTACGATTTGAAATCTCTTGTATCTATAGTTTACTCAAATTTCTTGTTATGAAACAGCAGCACCCTCAAGATAAACCATTTTGCATCAGCTCTGCACAAACACTTTTATATGGCAGCAATTAAAAGGCTATATGTTGATGTGTTCTTACCTTGTGTATTCCCACGGTGTTGTTTTTCACATCCGCGTTTGGAAGACCAATCCGTGGTTTTTGTATCTGGATGAACGGTGTGTAAACTGTCAAGTGTTCTTCTTGAAATGTTGACCAATACCGGAACCAAATAGTCATGCGCTGACGTTGAATAAAACATGAATCTACATGACGTTTCCCAACAGTGTTATAGACGAGAACTCGACCATCGTGCTGTCAAGATGTAAACGCGACGTGTCAATAAGCCACAACTTGTTCCAATTGACCTTACGAAAGCGTAAATGTAAGCCACTGAAGACGATGTTGTCGACGACGTCATATCAAGATAAGGCGTATCGCATAATGTCTGAGACGGATGTCGCGCTCCATTGGCCGATCTCTAACTGTTCTTCTGTTGCTACAGTTCAATTCAGGAATCGACCTTCCTGTAACTTTTGCTGTTAACAATATATTCCATAGGTTGTTGTCCCGATTATGGATGACTTGTCAAAATGACGCCACGCGTGGACGTCTCAAATATGGCAAGTCGCTGGTGTTTCCGAGTTTTTGAAATTGACACAAAAGTGCCGATATCATGTTTCTGTGCACTTCAAATCGCTAGGCGACCTCTTTCTTGGTCCTTATGGGGCCTACTCTCTGAAGCATGCATAAACTTGCATCTTCGGACGGACGTTTCACGTTGTTTTCTGTTAAATTTAACAAATTTACACGTTTTTTCTTGACGACAAGAAAGTTAACAACGGTTTCGCTATGGATATAAATTTCAATCTCACTTAGTAATAACACAGCGCAACAAAACACTCAAACGAATAGCACGTTAACGTCGAACGTCCGTGCATGTATTGCAGTTGATGGCATTCGATAACATATCAGACCCACAACCTCAAACGAAAATATTCTTTTTGCAGAGCATTTCGTGTTTCGTTAGTTTAACTATATCAATCAAGTAATATTTCAATTGTCTGTTGATATCAGACGATGAAATGAACCACAATTGCGTAGAAATTAAAATTTCATGTACCCTTAAAGGGACATTTCATTCCAATTTCATTTTTTAAAGTATGTCTTGATGCCAAAATTAGTTATTCTAATGAGTATAAATACTATTAGTTTTTTTTAAGTTGTCGCCAATAAGCGAGAAACACGCACTTAAAGTTGAGACATAATAGATAAATTGCATATAAATCCGAACTTTTGTCCACAACAATTTGTTCAATTTTAACACAAAAATATGAATTTCTCGTAAACGGCGCAATATTTTGGATTGAAATTTTCAGAATTTTCATAAGGAAATATGCTCTTTCAGATAAAAATAAAAGTAATATTTATGACAAAAAATTCTGAAATGTCACTTTAAATGAAATAGTGTTTCATAAGGATGATGACGAAACATATGGACGAGCTTAGTTGTGAATGTTTCATTGTAATACCTCACAATAAGGCACATGTCGTAGTTTGTGTTTAACAAATCACCAGACATAACCATTCAGTCTTTACCAGACGTTGATGTTTGTTTTACCAGTATAACTACACAAGCGAAAAGAAAGAGTACGGTCAATCATAATATCTTAGTACGAGTGTTGATTTCCTGAAGAACTGATGTATGAATTGTTTTGTGGAATCATTCTAGAAACTTCATTATATCGGTAATATACTGACACACAAACGAAAGTACATTATGTACGTGGTTACAAGTAAGTATTCTTTACTTATAAAAGCAATTAACATGTATACCTAGATGAACAAATGTAGTCAGCATAAAGGTTTTGGTCAATCATTTTGTCAAAAAAGTTTATCAATCCAAGTTGGTGAAATGTCATTGTCATTGATATCCCTCCTTTCAAAATTCAATCCAAACGGGGGTCAAATTCAATATATTCAAAGCTTCCGCAGTGACTTTTTGTAGAGCCTTAAATTCCTGGTAATGGAAATGAAAATGCGATCTTTGTACAATTTCTTGGTATAAAAGAAGGTTTTTAGATTGACTGTGAGGGAGAAAACCCCTTTAAAAGGAATTTCCAGTAGATAATATCCACTTTTGCACCCAGCCTGTTTGTTCCTCATCATAGCATTGACGTTTTCAATCAATCAATGACCGACAAGATCCAAATTGTTCCAAATGTAGCTATATAAAGATATTCAATCCAAAACAGCTAGAGTCCGGTAGTTCTCTTGCTTACCACGACAAAGCCTCAATAGGGAACAATTTTATCCGGTTAATCGTGACGTAATTTCGGACAAACACATATTTTTTCATGTATGTGGTTATAAAATCTCGTAACTACGGTTTTGTTAAAGCCGTATTTACGAGATATTATAACAACACCGACGGTTTATCAAAAAATAACAGTAAACTAAGTCTATTTTAAGCACAGAATTCATCGCTATTCGTTCACCGTGTTTTATAAAAGGTTGACTTGTGATTACTTAAAACCTAATCATTCTTAAAACTTTATATCAGATTGCTTAAAATTTAATCTCATGAAGGGGTACGTTGGGTATAACATCATTTAAACAGGTTACTCATTATGAAATGGAAAAGATGAAAACCGCGGCTATAGACAAAGTGTATCTTTCCAGCGATGTTAATTAAAGATTGCGTAGTACATTGTGAAGTAATATACAAAATTCTGTAATAACATAATGGAGATAACCGTTATCAAAGTCCATTTTGTGTAATTTTGTGACATAAATGTCCATTTACTTTGTCCGCAGGTAAAATATATAATAAAATATAAAATATACAGAAACTTTCTAGGTCAAGATAAAGGCTTTTTCTACGGAAACGTTTTTCTCCTACTTATTCAATTCCCCATATTAGCTTTTTTTCTCGAAAATACTACACAAATAAAAAACTTATTGATCGTAAAAAGTTCTGTCATAAATACAGGGTGTCCCAAAAGTAAGGTAACACTTAAAAATCATCATAGCTCTGTGAATTCCTGGCCGATTCTCTTCAGAAAAACATCATTATTTGCACAATTCATTGAAATTACGTTTCCCGCACTTTTCAACGTTATACAAGTGTTTAAATGACGTCATTGTTGACGTCATTTGTACCCTATCAAAATGGCGTCTCGGCTTATAATTACCTACGCACAGCGTATGTTTGTGGTAAAAACATTCTATGAATCAAAATCTCCAGTATTTGTATAAAGAAAATTTCAAAAAGAATTTAAAACAAGGTATGCACCTAGCAGAAAACACATCAACTTAATAGTTAAGAAGTTTGAACGATCTGGGGCCGTTTATGATGAACACAGAAGTGGAAGACCGAAAACATACCGCTGCGCGGAAAACATCTCGGCATTGAGTGAGACTTTTATTGACAGTCCAGCAAAGTCGGTCCGAAGAGTTTCATCGGAGCAAGAGTTATCAAAATCGTCAGCATATCGTATTTTGAGATTTGATTTAAAACTTTTTCCGTACAAGATCCAAATAATGCGATCACTGTCTTTGAGCGACCAAGTCGAACGTTTAGATTTTTGTCAATGGGCATCCAGAAAACTTGAAGAAAATTCTAATGCATTTTTCAACGTTTGGTTCTCTGATCAATGTCATTTCCAACTATCTGGCCACGTGAACAAACAAAACATGCGTTTTTGGTCTCATGAACAACTAGGCCTACATGAATTTACCGAACGTCCCCTACATAGCGAGAAAGTTACTGTATGGTGTGCGATGTCATCGGTTGGAATCATAGGGCCGTATGTTTTCAACAACGCTATAAATAGTGAGCGTTACTTGTCTCTGCTGAGGTCAAAGTTTATGCCTGCACTTCGAAGACTTGGATGCAACATTAATGAACAGTGGTTCATGTAAGACGGAGCCACGCCCCATACAGCGAATATTGTGCTTGACTATCTATTTGAAAACTTCGGTGAATATGTGATCTCAAGGAATTACCCCAGAAAGAAGGACTTTGGAGTTACATGGCCTGCACACAGCCCGGACTTGAATCCACTTGACTATTTTCTGTGGGGACACTTGAAATCTAATGTGTATTGTCCAAAACAAGAAAACATTGCAGTGCTCTTATCAAACATTAGAAGAGAGTGTAAGAAGATTTCTAGAGACACATGTGAGGCAGTCATTGAAAGCGTGAGAGTAAATGAAGGAAGGAGACAAAAGGGAAGTTATCTAGAAAACGTCATTAATTATTGAAATGACGTCATTGTTAAAAATGGGTGTGTTTGATGAATTGTTGATAAAGTAAGTAAATTATATGATATTTTGATGAAATTTGTTTTATTTATTTCTCCACATAACCTTCTGTGGTAATATCAATATAACGAAAATAGAATTGATATATAAACGAAGATATAGGTGACATTCAGTGTTACCTTACTTTTGGGACACCCTGTAGCTTTCATTTGAACACTGCAAAAATCTAGATTGTATTCTTTGATGATAATAACATTTCAGAAAAGGAACACTGTTCGGTTTTAAATTTCATTTCAATTCAAACACATATCGTACAGAGATAAGGATAGTCTGTGGTTCTCTGCGTGCATATTTTTTTACATTTTTTCCAAGACTTGCAATTTGAATAACTCAGTGCATCATTGTAATAATGATACAACATTTTACTCTCGACAACAACGAAAAAAGATGCAATAATGAAAATGGTCACATAGACAACAATTATGCAGTCATTCACGTACTTGCAAGTGTTTTGTGAAATGGTGTATTGAGGAGATAAATATTGAGAAAGAATTGGTATTGAAACGAACTCGTACGAATTTTTGCAGATTGAAATGTTTTGTTTATTATCGAACATGTCATTAGCTGAAAACAGATCCAAGTTATAACGATTGGAAACTGCTGACCCATATAACCTTTGTTACGTGCACAAATGTTGTAACTGCAACTCAAATGACCTGTATTTGCGATGTTATAGATGGAAGGTAATTTACCATATACGGTATTCCTAAAGCGACATGATGGCGATATTTAGATACCAGACCGGAAACATTAAGACCAACACACGGTCATTACGTCTTCCACGGTGTACATTTCTAGTTTATAATAGATGATAGAAAACAGTTAATGATGTTATTGCCGTTATTCGCCATTGCGTATCAGATTTTCTATGTATCCGATATGTTGTGCATTAATTATACAGATTGAATATGGTAAGTACGGATGTTTTAAAAGTACCCGATTGTTTGTAATGAAAATCAGGCTAAAGTAGAATGATACGATATGTGATGCCCCATTTACTGCGTTTTGTATTCCAAGAGCGACTTTCTGGCGATTTTAGATAGCAAACCGGAAACATTAAAACCACCACATTATGTACCACATGGTGTATATTTCGACAGATAACCCAAAGAGATCTATCTTTTCTTACAGATAAACAATATACGCTTAAAGTCATTGCATACGTTAAGAGAATGGTCTGATAATTACGTCGTACTTACCGTGTATACGTGGTCACTGGTGCTAAACCATCATAAGGCTAAACAGAAGCTGGAAATATCAATGTCTTTCTCGGCCCATATTGTATTTGAATTATTCATACATCAATCACTCATTTACTTAGTACATATAGAATAGATTGAAGTGTTTGTCACGAACCAATATAAACATGGAATTCTTATACCGTACAGAACTACAGATAAGAGGGGGTTATGGCTTTTCAAACTGAAATACATTTTGTTTTGTATTTCACAAACTGTTTAGCAAACCCTATGTTGTGGATACTGTTGTTATAAAACCTCGTAACTATGGCTTGGTTCAAGTTCACCTAAACCCTCTCTCACACACACTATCCTCACTCACACTTTTACTCACAACCTTTCTCACTCACTTTCATTCGCACACTCTCTCACACCCGTACTCACAGCACCCTCACCTTCACTTTTACCCACTCCCTTTCTCACTCACTCTTATTCGCTTACTCTCTCACACACCTATTCAGTCAAGCGCTCAACTTCTCTACCAAAACCTTATATGCTAATTTGCTTACGCTAACAATTCTATTCTTTACCCAAACAGTTCTAATTTAGTCGGCAGAAACTCCTACAGATTTATAAAAATAGGTATGCACATTTAGAAAAAAAAAAAACACAACAAAACAATAGAGGTAAAGGGAGAAATTTTCGACTCTGACGATTCTTTCTTCTTTAGCCTTATTGTTTGCACATACTGCAGAACGTAAGAAGCTGTTTGGGAAAGGTTATGAAATACCACTCCACCCTTGCATACACTATTTTCGCAAGACGAGATCACTTTTTCCACTTTGTTACATTTAGTCGCTCTTCGACGATAACTACGTATATGCAGTTTGTTTCCAGTTGCAGTTACGAGGTGTTCGTTGAAATACAGTGATGTATCCATACCGCAACTCAGAGAGGAAGTACTCTTAGTTTGCGATAATGTCCACTAGCATGCAAACGCTCTCATTCTACCATGTCTATACTACCATAGCATGGTACCCCCCCCCACCCACCCTGTAGGAACAACCTAAGGAAGTTCCCAAAAATGAATAAGCATGAAATATGCCTATTATAATATAGCAATAAGCTGAATCGTTGTTGAAAAAATATAGCTTTTATTTGGTTATATTCTTACTTCTGACAAGGTTTAGTTATTAACATGAGGCTAATTTTCATTTAGCGTCTAAGTTCAGTAATTTTTGTATGAATAATTAAACTAATAAAACCCTATCATTCATCATATGTGTTTAATAACAAAAATCTTTAATTTATTTGATATTTATGAATTATGATGAGGCCATTATTCATAAGATTACCGGAAACAGTAATCCAAAACTGTATAAGATTGAAAAGTCTTAATTCGCACCTTTTTGTATAGCTTGCCGGCCTAGCCGTGAGGGGCTAAGCAGTTGATTTGTGAAACACCATGTCCTGCTAGATTTGAAACAGGTACGTGGTGCAACAGGCACGTATACATTAATGATGAAATACAGTCGAAACTGTCGTATGCAGCCAGCCAAGGGACACACCAAAATTGGCTGCATACGACAGTCGGCTGCTTAACACAGAAAAGAACATTCTGAAGGCTGGATGTAAATGTCTACTTGTATGAATGGCCCTATTGATAAGAAGAAAACGCAAGTGTTGTAAAGTAAAAAGGGTACACATTTAACTGTTTATCACACCTTTTCATGGTTTATGCACATGATTAGGCAAATTGCCAGATGTATTATCAATATTTCACACATTGCCTGCCACCAATTAGATGTGCATGGCTGCTTAAGGGGATATAAATAAAGAACAATTGGGACAATTAAAGCTGACCACTGACCACATTAGACAGTATATTGTTATTCACAGTTACTTTTAAGAGTAAAATCACATGGGAGGACTTGGACTGGCTGCATACGACAGTTTGGCTGCTATACACAGGTGGCCACTAACACAGTTTTGACTGTATACGTCATTAATACTTTTGTCTTTTTTTTTTATTTTTCACATGATTTTTTCGTTTCTGATATCTTAATTGTGTCTGGTCTCATCTGCATTTTGATAATTCAGAATGATATTTTGATACATCACATGTAAACATATTTTCTTAAAAAAAGACTTGATAGAATATTGAGGTATAAAAAGAAGAAAATGCTGATTATCAGTATTTTGCTGTATTGCACGCACATGCTATCTTTCAAAATACTTATTTATACTTATTTTGTCGTCTGTAGCAACTTCCAAATCGGAACAGTCTGGGGGGCGGGGGGGGGGGGGAGGTCTTTTGTTGTTTTATGAAGGATTAAATGGTGAATTGTTTACACACCAAATCTCTCCTTTTGTCTTAATATTTTCTTTGCTACATTGTGCAAAAATCAAATCTCAATTAACCTACAATTTGTAGTCTTTAACATTATTTAAATCACAACTCTTTCAAAACATTTATTTAAGTATACAACCCATCATCAGCACCAAAGAGCCAGATGCGGTTTGAAAAATGCCAGTAATTCCTAAACTGTGTTACATTTTCATTCCAAATACAAACATAAGCATTTTGAACGGTTTAGAATTTTGAATTAATGCATACTTATGGAAATATTTGAAAAAAAATGTTCAAAATTACCTCCCTTGCATAGGAATATAGAGTAAAATAATATTTGTAAATTATTTTCTTCTTGAAGCATAATCTTGAAATCCAGCATGGTGAATAAACTCATTTGAAGTGTATTTACAAATGTGTGTAATTTGATGCATGTCGCATGGCTAGAAAGTGGTGTTTGTATGGATGGGTTATATTCCTTTAACTGGTTCAAATTGAAAGCAATTTAGGTGGAAAAATGTTTGACATGTACACAATATTGCATTTCATATTCTTTATTTGCTCCAAATCTGAAGATTACAAATACATGTATATGTTGTGCCTTTTTTAGTTTTTTGCCTAATTTCGAAATTGGGCATGTCTATTTTCGAAACTGGGCACGGAACTTTGCCCATTTTCGAAATTATGATTCAGTAAGTTCCGTGTGTCATGCAGAACTATTTCTGTCGATTTTTTTTCGCCGATTTATTGATAATTGAATCAAATACATGTAATGCCCGAAATGTTGATATTATTTACGGTTTACTGCGACAGCGTAATGCAGAACTATTTCTGTCTATTTATTCTCGTTTTTTTCCTCGCCGATTTATTAGTAATGAATCGAACAACGACATAAAAAATATTTTACGGTTTACTTTGATTTTTGATACTTCCTACGTACTCGTTACTGCCGCGGATTCAGGATTTCTGTGATGGGGTTCGAATTTACAAATAGAGAGGTTCGTTTCCCAAGTATTACACAATTTTGACATTGAAATGAAATAATCAGGCTGCGGAGACAGTGGCAGATCCAGAGCGGGTGCGGGAGTCAAACGAACCTCCTCTGAATCCTAATTATTTCAATTCCATGTAAAAATTCAGTCAGAATTTTGTAATAATAAGAGAACGAACCACCTATTTGTAATTTCGAACCCCCTTACAAAGTCTGGATCCGCCGCTGAGAGGGGTTTCCTTTGAACCTCGAAAACTCCCTCACCCATTGGATACGACACTGCATTATAAACGTGTACACCAGAATGTAAAAACTTCATCTGTGGGTCCCAGTCAATATCAAAATCCAGTCTATTTTAAAACGAAAGTACAGTGCCATTCATTGTTAGAGGGAACTAATTGTTTTCCCATAGACGACCATTATAAGGTTTTGGCATGTAGCTCAGCCCATGAGTATGCAACAATGTAGAGTCATACTTCAAATTCAAGAACAATCCTTCACACACCCAAAACAATCAATTCTTATATGGGTTGAACCCTTTTATCACTGACTTTTTGGCCCCTTTTTGACATGACCCTCAGCCAACAGACATTTGGACTGGCCTTTTCACAATATGCACCTACATCTAAAAATAGCTCTTGGACTGCCAAAATGTACTAAATTCTTGAAAAAAAAATACTGCAATTGTTTGACAAATTATCAAATTTTATAAATAAAAAAATAATTCTAAATTATTACATTATTGACCAATCAGAGCTCACCTTGATCCTTGTTTATAGCGCGGACGTTCAGTGGACAAAATTTTGACAGATGCCGGGAAAATGTATTTGTTCCCTCAAACCTCATGGATAAACGAAACCTGTCTCCTGGTGTATTGATATTTATCGACATGCGAGAAAGGACATCATGACGTTGCGAGGTCGTACTGTAAGCGGAATCATCCGTACTTATTAGAATGATTATAGTAGTATAAGATCCATTTCTCGGTTTGATTTTATTATCATTATTGTTCCAATGCATTTAAAGTGACATTTCAGAATTTTTTGTCATAAATATTACTTTTATTTTTATCTGAAAGAGCATATTTCCTTATGAAAATTCTGAAAATTTCAAGCCAAAATATTGCACCGTTTACGAGAAATTTATATTTTTGTGTTAAAATTGAACAAATTGTTGTGGACAACAGTTCGGATTTATATGCAATTTATCGATTATGTGTCAACTTTAAATGCGTGTATCTCGCTTACTGGCAACAACTTAAAAAAACTAATAGTATTTATACTCATTAGAATATCCAATCTTGGCATCAAGACATACTTTAAAAAATTGAAATCGGAATGAAATGTCCCTTTTAAGCCGGGCATTAAATCAACAATTTACCAATCATTAATGATAATCTATCATAAATCATATTTAATTTCAAATGTAATATACACTTTTTGGGTATTTTTTATCAATTTAAAAAGTGGGCCTTTACACTAGGACTAGGCATTTCTGGTTTCAGGCCTTTTTGACCCTATGCCCTTGCCAGCATGGTGGGAAAAATTGGTTGGTTTAGTAGAGTCGGTCACATGTTCTGGCCAGCATGGTTGGAAGGATCGGCTTGTTCGGCTTGTTCGGCTGGGTCGGTCGCTAGTTCTGGCCAGCATGGTGGGAAGGATTGGTTTGTTCAGCTGGGTCGGTTGCTAGTTCTGGCCGGAAGGGTAGGAAGAATCGGTTTGTTTGGCTGGGCCGATCGCTCAGTCTGGCCAGCACGGTGGGAAGAATCGGCTTGTTCGGCTGAGATGGTCGCTTGTTCTGGCCAGCACATTTGGAAGGATTGGCTTGTTTGGCTGGGTCGGTCGCTTGTTCTGGCCAGCATGGTGGGAAGGATCGGCTTATTTGCCTGGGTCGGTCGCTTGTTCTAGCCAGCATGGTGGGAAAGATCGGTTTGTTCGGCTGGGTCGGTCCCTTGTTCTTGCCAACAACCAAAACTAGACCATCACAGTTGGGAGGATCGGCTTGTTTAGCTGGGTCGGTCGCTTGTTCTGGCCAGCACGGTGGGAGGATCGGCTTGTTTAGCTGGGTCGGTCGCTTGTTCTGGCCAGCACGGTGGGAAGGATCGGTTTGTTCGGCTGGGTCGGTCGGTAGTTCTGGCCATCACGGTTGGAAGGATCGGTTTGTTTGGCTGGGTCGGTTGCTTGTTCTGGCCAGTACGCTGGGAAGGATCGTCTTGTTTGGCTTGGCCGGTCACTAGTTCTGGCTAGCATGGTGGGAAGGATCGTCTTGTTCGGCTTGGTCGGTCGCTAGTTCTGGTCAGCACGGTGGGAAGGATCGGTTTGTTCATCTGGGTCGGTCGCTTGTTCTGGCCAGCATGGTGGGAAGGATCAGTTTGTTTGGCTGGGTCGGTCGCTTGTTCTGGCCAGCACGGTGGGAAGGATTGGTTTGTTCGGCTGGGTCGGTTGCTAGTTCTGGCCAGCACGACGGGAAGGATTGGTTTGTTCGGCTGGGTCGGTCGCTTAGTCTGGCCAGCACGGTGGGAAGAATCGGCTCGTTCGGCTGAGTTCGTCGCTGGTTCTGGCCAGCACGGTGGCAAGACTCGGCTAGTTTGGCTGGGTTGGTCGCTGGTTCTGGCCATCACGGTTGGAAGGATCGGCTTGTTCAGCTGGGTCGGTCGCTTGTTCTGGCCAGCATGATGGGAAGGATCGGCTTGTTTGGCTGGGTCGGTCGCTTGTTCTGGCCAGCACGGTAGGAAGGATCGGTTTGTTCGGCTGGGTCGGTCGCTAGTTCTGGTCAGCACGGTGGGAAGGATTGGTTTGTTTGGCTGGGTCGGTCGCTTAGTCTGGCCAGAACGGTGGGAAGAATCGGCTCGTTCGGCTGGGTTGGTCGCTTGTTCTGGCCAGCACGGTGGGAAGAATCGGCTCGTTCGGCTGGGTCGGTCGCTAGTTCTGGCCAGCACGGTCGAAAGGATCGGTTTATTTGGCTGGGTCGGTCGCTGGTTCTGGCCATCACGGTTGGAAGGATCGGTTTGTTTGGCTGGGTCGGTCGCTAGTTCTGGCCATCACGGTTGGAAGGATCGGTTTGTTTGGCTGGGTCGGTTGCTTGTTCTGGCCAGTACGGTGGGAAGGATCGTCTTGTTTGGCTTGGCCGGTCACTAGTTCTGGCTAGCATGGTGGGAAGGATCGTCTTGTTCGGCTTGGTCGGTCACTAGTTCTGGCTAGCATGGTAGGGAGGTTTGGCCTGTTCGACTGTTTTGACAGCCCTTAAAGATACAGTACGGCCTCTACAGCTCATTGAGCAGGGAAAAATGCTAAATATGGTATTTTTCACATAAATGGCTTCCCCTGTTTGAATGGTTTTACAATCAGCTCACTATTTTGAGTTAGTTATCTTCAAAGTCTAAATGAAATTAGAACATATCAAATTAATTGACACAAGTATGCAGATTTATGGTAGATCACATATATTTTGCAGATGAAAAGCTTAATAATAAATCTTGTTTGCCATTTCTAAAATGCCGATATTTAACTTAGTGAAACCATTTTAATTTCGGTGGTTAGAAAGTCTAAAGCAATGGATCTAATTCAGGCTCTGAAAAAATATGGAACTGCAACTTTTTCAATAAATAAATAAATGGAATCGAGTGTAGAGATGATTTTATGGCAATATTATCTATAAATTTGATGTACTGCTGAATGTGGAAACGAATTGATAAAATCAGAGACATACAACTGTCAATATATTGTTTACCTATGTCTCTGATAAAAGATAAGGTGCGAAATGCTTAGGGTACGAATCAACTTCAGCGCAAACGGAAGTGAAAGTTCCGTATTTTCTGTTCGGTACGGAACTCTAGCTGTTCGGTACCGAACTTTTATTTGGATATAAACTGCTTAAAATGACTTTGAAAGTGCTAACTTCGATACCATCCTTAAAAAGGACATTTTAAAGATGTGTTCTGCACAGAAAATGGCCCGGTCTACCGTAAAATTATTATAAATAAGCTATTTCGCCTAGTTACGAAATTAGGCAAATGAGTTCTGCAGGGATTTGCCCAATTTCGAAATTGGCCCAAAACGAGATTGGGCACAATACATACATTATACAAGTAATTGTGCTTGCCTTTATGCAGGTGAATACATGTTATAGGGTGAAACAATTCAGCAAAATGTATTATACAGTTCTGTACTGTAGGAACAAGAGGGGGTGAGGCAGGACTAAGCCCCTCCTAAGTTGTCAAAATGCCATTTTTTCCTTACTTTACACTGAAAATGAATGGAAACTCCAAAATATTCAGACACTAACGCTCACAGGGGTTTTAGCCTTTACCCCTATAGCATTGCTTCCTTGCTTGATTTCATATCATATTCAGATACATTAGGGGGAAAATGTGTGTAATCAGTATTACTAACATTGTCTTAATGTGCTCAACCCGTTCCCACACATTGACTCTTTTTGACTCCCCAAAAGAAAAAGCTTTGGGAAACATTTGGGAAAATGAAGGAATTGCTTGTGACAAGCAATGCTTCATTTCTCACATTGTTTTTACCCCCAAAAAGACCAAAAAAAAAGATGTAAAATGTCATACATGAAATTGTCGTCTGCGCAAGCTTTGAATTTGGAACAACTTGAAATATGGGCGTTTGGAAATGGGTTAAGATTTTTTCAACTAGAGGCGTCAAAAACGGGGATACATGTAGAAAGTTGTAATGAAACATAAAACATTTTCAGATCAAATATGACAAACAAAGGCATAACTATTTACGATGACAGTCGCTCATATTTGTGAGACATTATCTGGAAAGTGGACAAATGACGCCTGCGTCACTTTAGAAAACCGTGTTTCCAGATCAACCTGTGATCAAATGCATTATTGTACGGACCAATCGTTACATATTGGCAACGAAGTAGCTATAAAAACACAACATGGCTCTTAACCAAACTGCGCTTACACGCGCACTGATCTGGATCCATGTAAATTACAAAAGCCATACAAACTGTTTTCTAGATATCATCTCAAATATTATTAGACGTACTAACTGTCACAATAAACATAGAACTCATTATTTCGTTTAGTTTTCATACAAGCTTATCTTGAAGGCAGCATGTTCAAGTTTTCATCTGTACCATGTATATTTTAGGTAAAAATGTATAGTCTATGTTTAAATGCATTGTAACTCACATAATATTACGCTATGCACGAAATGAAAATGTAAAAGACAAATTTCTGTGGGGAGTTTAAGAATTACAACCCTTCATTCGAATTTCGTTAATCATCTGGCGTCATCCGTGGCAACAGAGATTAACGAGTTATTCCCTCATCAATTTTCGGGCGTCATCCCTGGCAACGGAGATTGACAAAGGATACCCTCGTCAATTTCCGTTGTAACGGATGACGACAAGAGAAGAACGGAGTGTTTTGTACAGATAATGATAGAATACCTTAACCCTTTCCCAAACAAGACCTGGTTTTGACGTCCCAAATAGAAAAGGCTTGAGAAAACATTGGAACAACAGAAGAAACTGCTGATAACCAGCAGTTTCTCCTTTTGTCTCAATATTTTCTGTGCAATATTTAACACAAACCCTATCTTTAATAACATAAATTTTGTCATATGTGGCAGTTTTTGAAGTAGATAACCGTAAAATTTTGTCGTTTGGGAAAGGGTTAAAAGCGTTCGGTATGTATATCTATTAATCTATTGCAGATATGAAATTATTCAAAGTAAACATGTAGCCTATCTTTTATTGAAACTTGTTGTGTCGAAGTCTAAGGGAACATATTCTATCTTGAAATATCCGAAATTCGACATATTTGGTTTTTTAGCTCACCTGAGCACAAGGTGCTCAAGTGAGCTATTGTGACCACCTTTTGTCCGGTGTCCGTGCGTACGTGCGCCGTGCGTCGTCCGTCAACAATTTCTTTAAATGACATCTCCTCCTACATTACTTGGCCAATTTCAACCAAACTTGGCAGGAATGTTTCTTAGGTAACCCCCTTTCAGAATTGCTAAAAGAATTGAAGTCCATAAAAAACTCTGGTTGCCATGGCAGCAGAAAAGGAGAAATTTGACTGAATCTCAATACTATCTTTGAACGACATCTCCTCCTAAACTAATTGGCAAATTTCAACCAAACTTGGCGGGAATGTTCATTAGGTGACCTCCTTTCAGAATTGCTAAGGGAATTGAAATCCGTAAAAAAACTCTGGTTGCCATGGCACCAGATAAGGAGAAATTTGACTGAATCTCAATACTATCTTTGAACAACATCTCCTCCTAAATTACCCGGCCAATTTCAACCAAACTTGGCAGAAATATTTCTTAGTAGGTTCCTTTTAAGAATTGCTAAAAGAATTGAAATCCAATAAAAGCTCAGGTAGCCATGGCAACAGAAAAGGAGATTTTCTACCAAATCTCAATGACATCGTTGAATGATATCTCCCCCTAAACTAACAGGCTAATTTCAACCAAACTAGGCAGAAATATTCCTTAGGAGGTCACATTTAAAAAAATTGTTAACAGAATTGCAATTTATTAAAAAAAACAACTCTGGTTGCCATGGCAACAGAAAAAGAGAAATTACACGAAATCTGTCAGAAGCAATTGTTCCATAACCGCAGAGCCAAATTTTACAAAACTTAATATTTGCATTACTTATGATATTGCTAAGAGGTATTTTCCTTTGCTTTTCAATATGAAACCTTGTCACAGAAAAAGGGGACTTCTTGTAAAAATCTGCTTATCAGGGGCATAGCATCTACATTTATGGATGGATTTAAAAAATGCATGGGTAAATGTGTTCTTTATCATGAGTAGATGTTGTATTTGAAATATATATTTAGGTAGGTTCAAGGTCATAGATCTAGGTCAATTTGTGACTTTCTGTTTGTTTGTCAGTCTGTATGTTTTATTGTAATTCCATTCTGTCCAAAGCAATTTCTCCATAACAACATAGCCGAATTGGACGAAACTTTGAGTTACATGTGATATTGCACTGAGGTAGCTTTCTGGGTTTTCTATGGTTTGAAATCGCATATCGGCGTTCATATGATCTTTCACACTTTATTGCATTACCTGTAAGAAATCTGATCTGTTATAAAACCCCATCTCAGGTGAGCGACCTAGGGCCAACGGCCCTCTTGTTTATCTCTACCGAACAATTTCCCCCCGTTTTGTAGTTCGTTAATTGCTTTGATAATTGAAATGTAGTAGACTAAGAAAACAAGCCGATGAAAGCAATTTCTCTCCTTTTCCTACTATGTTGAATTGAGTAGCGTATATTATATTCATTTCAAGATAAATTTATTAAGCATTTTCATTTCTGAGGACGGGACTAGATTTTCTCTTCCACTTGAGCAGTATTTCGATTGATCCGATATAGACGTAACGAATATTACAGGTAAGTTTTACGATTGATCGATATGTATCTACTTTTTAGCTTTAGAAATTTAAGATTTATTGAATATGAAAGCTGTTGCAGACGATGATATTACATTGCAAATATTGAGTAAAATGGAGCAAAAAATTAGCATCTCTACAATTATTATCCGAGATCTGGCAAAAGATATCTTAACCTTTTCCTAATCGTTATAATTTTAGATTTATCGCAATTGACCGCTGCAACAGATGTTAACAATTCATAGAAAATAATCAGTCAAAAAGGAGAAAAACAGCAGCAGACAACAAAATAGAAATTTTGAAAGATTCTGTTCATAAGCATGATCTTCTTTTACACCAATGTTCTTCCAAGTTTTATTTTAATATGTGCAAAATTATATGATATTGTAACTGCATTCTGAATTATAATATGCAAATGAAAACCAACACAATTAAGATATCAGAAACAAAAGGAAAATACGCATTAAAGAAAAAAATAAAAAAGCAAAAGGAAAAATATTAAACAGGTTGTATTTTTCATAATTAATGTATACGTGGCTGTTGCACCACGTACCTGTTTCAAATCTAGCAGGACTATGTGTTTCACAAATCAACTGCTTAGCCCTCACGGCTAGGCCGGCAAGCTATACAAAAGGTGCGAATAAAGAATTTTCAATCTCACAAAGTATGGGATTACTGTTTCCGGTTATTTCAATGAAAAATGGTCATATCGAAATTTATAAATATCAAATAAATTAAAGATTTTTGTCGTTTAACACAGCTGACGAATGACAGGATTGTTTTATTTAAATTGTCTATACTAAAACTAATGTTCTTAGATGCTGAATAAAAATATCGCTTTAACTAATGATTAAACCTTGTCTGAAGTTAATTTATTACCAAATAAAAAGCTATATTTTTTTAACAACGAATCAGCTAAATGCTATATCATAATAGGCATGCATATGCTTATTCATTTTTGGGAACTCCCATTGGCTGTTCCTATAGGGTGGGTGGGGTACCTTGCTATGGTAGTGTAGACATGGTAGATTGAGAGCTTTTGCTTGCAAGTAAACATTTCCGCAAGCTAGGAGTATTTTATTCCGTTTGTCGCACGATCTTAAGCAACATAATAGAGAATGTGCTTTAGGCTTGCGAACATAGTCTTATGCCAGAGAGGAGTGAAATTGCATGACTCTTTTCCCAAGCAATCCCGGCTTCTAACGTTCTACAATCTGGGAAAACATAAAGGCTAAAGAAGAAAAAGTTGTCAGCGTGTTTCCTTCTTCTTTAATCTCTATGCTTTTTTTTCTATCTGCAGCAGTCTAATTTCGCACTACTTGGGAAAAGAAAAAAGCAAATGAGTGTGAGTGATGGTATGTATAAGTGTATGGTTGAGGATGTGAGATAGGTTGGAGTTGCATCTGCGGGTGTGTAAGTGAACGTGTGAATCAGGGTATGTATTAAGGTGTGTGAGAGAGAGGGTGTGGTTAAAGGTGTGAGTGAATGTGTGAGAAAATGTGTGTGAGTGTGGGAGAGCGGTGTGTGATTGAGCGTATGTGTGAAAGTGTGAGATAGGGGATGTGAGTGAGAGTTTGGGTGATAGTGTGAGTGAGGGGGTGTAAGTGAAGGTATGAATTAAGGGGTGAGATAGAGGATGAGAGTGAACGTGTGGGTAGGGTGATAGTGTGAGGGTTTGGGTAAATGTGTGAGTGACGGTATGTATGAAGGTGTTAGAGAGGGGGTGTTAATGAGGGTGTGATTGAAGGTGTCAGAGAGGGTATGTTAGAGGGTGTGTAAGTGAACGAGCGACATAACTTGTGTCGGAATTTTCTTTTGTTTTTGAATGGGACAGAACTCTGATGTAAATAGCGACATCCAAATATCAAAGAGCGAATTTTCATCAGAGAAAACTCGGATTTACTTCCTGTGACAAACAATGGGTTCATGGGAAATCAACATTGTATCTATAGGGAATCGTAATGGTTTTAAACTGCATCGTTTATCATTGCAAGAATCGGAAGATAAAGGACGGAAGTACAGAGAATATTTACCTTTTCCGATTTCAACAAGATCAACGCAAACGCCGAACATGGATAAAGGCAGTGAATAGGGACAAATTTCGCCTTTTGTCATCTGATGACGACTTCCGGTGGCTGTTGTGTGTGTGTGTGTGGGGATATGCTAATTATCGCTTACTTTAAGGTATTTTGAGAAATCTGACTTATATTTGTAAACAAAGCCAGTCGGTACATTTTGCAAAAGACATGGCCTCGAACATCATTTCTACCCAGACGATTCTCAGCTTTATCTCTCGTTTGAACCTAGTGACAATTTTTCGAAAGAGGTATGTATCCGACGGTTTATCCGACGGTTTAAGCTATGTTTAACCCTTGCCCAAACGACAAAATTTCGGGTGATCGAATTTGAAACCTGCTGCAGACGACAAAGTGAATGTTACTAAAGGTAAAATTTGTGAAATATACAGCCCGGAAAACATTAAGGCAAAAGGAGAATTTGCTGGTTATCAGCAGTTTCTTCTTTTGTATCAATGTTTTTCCGAGCCATATCTCTTAGGGACGTCAAAACCAGGTCTTGTTTGGGAAAGTGTTAAAAGATAAAAAAAAAAAAAAAAAAAAAAAAAACAAAAAACGGAATGAAGGAACCATACCATGCTCAGCCTAAATGTACATTAAATGATGCCTCTATATCGAAAAAAAAAAAAAACCAAAAAACAACAAAAAACAAAAAAACAAAAAACAAACAAAAAAAAAAAAAAAAAAAAAAAAAAAAACAGAATGAAGGAACCATACCATGCTCAGCCTAAATGTACATTAAATGATGCCTCTATATCGAAAAAAAAACAACAAAAAACAAAACAAAAAAAAAAAAAAAAACGGAATGAAGGAACCATACCATGCTCAGCCTAAATGTACATTAAATGATGCCTCTATATCGAAAAAAAAAACAAAAAAAAAAAAAAAAAAAAAAAAAACATTCGCACCAAATTAAAAATATATCAATTTAAGGCGGTAGTATCAAGGTAAAATCGACGAAGTCGTTCAGAAATCACGACAATTTAAATCTTGATGTTTGTCTTCTTTCTCTGCTTAAAATGATTTTCAATTCGGTCAGTATTAACGGAGCCCGTTACGAAGGGTTTATTGGTCCGGTATACGTAGCGAAATGTTAATTGTCCGTACCGGACGGTTAGCTTTTTACACTATTCGTCCGGCATCAGACGAAAGCAATTAGCCTCGTATAGACTTTTCGTCCGGTAAAATGTCGAGAAAGTATATCTATACGTGTTTTCCACACTTTTCCAATTTAAGGAGATTTAGTGGTAGTCCAATTTGAAAGCTGTGTGTTTATGTCTGTATCTCTGTTTATCTCTGTGTGTGTCTCTGTTAGTCTCTTTGGGTCTCTACGTGCATCTGTGTTGGTCTCTGTTTATCTATCTGTGTGTCTCTGTTGGACTCTCTGTATGTCTCTTTGGGTCTCTCCTTGTTTCTCTGTGCATCTCTTTGTGTCTCTGTGTATGTATCTCTGTGTATCTCTGCGTGTATCTGTGTATGTATCTCTGTGTATCTCTTTGTGTCTCTGTGTATGTATCTCTGTGTATCTCTGCGTGTATCTGTGTATGTATCTCTGTGCATCTCTGCGTGTATCTGTGTATGTATCTCTGTGCATCTCTGCGTGTATCTGTGGGTCTCTATGTTTTGTCTTTCAGGGTGTGCTGTGTGTATCTGAGTAGGTCTCTCTGTCTGTCTCTGTTGGTCTCTAAATGTGTCTCTCTGAGTCTCTCTGTATGTCTCTGTGGGTCTCTGTGTACGAGGGCCCATCAAAAATTTCGAGAACTAAATCCACTATTCAATTACCCGTTGACGTATTTGCATGAAAATTGGTATGCTGAAAGCTTAGTCATTTTCCAACCGACTAATCATATTTAAAAACGATGACGTCTTGGCAGAATTATGACGCCATGTCAATAGCGCTTGCTTAAAAATGACGTCATCTTGCATTTTTGAGCAACCCCTTATGGAAAAGTTTTATGCATTTCTCAATGATTCTTCTACGGACATCCCTGAAATTTTACATGTATTCGAAAAAAAAAAACAAACATATGTTTATCGATTAATGTTATTTGAAAGCGTATAAGACGCTTCAGATAGGGTGGAGAGATAAGAGAAAATGAGCAATTTTACTAGCTGACCGGAGACTATAAAGCTTAAAAGAATGCTGCGAAAATCCTAGAATTTATTCTTGAAAATTGAAAATTATGTGTTGAAATAGTAGTAATACACTTTGATAATTTATTTGATACAGCTAAGTGCAGTAATCTCGTAATGCACAATGCATCGGCAAGATGGGTATCACGCTGGCCGCTTCGTGGCCGAATGGGACAGGGGTCAAAATGTATTATTTTAAGGAAGACCGCCATAACTTTGCGAATCAAATAAATACATGTGGCGTGACGTCGATGCAACATTTTAGAGTTGGAAAAAAGAACAAATTTCAATTTTGGAAGCAATATTCTTCGTTCTCACTCAAAAAAGCACTGATTTCGAATATTTCATAATTTTCATCGAGGCACCACACTGGAACATTTGATGTCTATATAGATTCGAGTAAGTACTTTTAATTTTGCAGCAGTAATAAAATCTGGTCTGCCACTCGCTTTTATGAAACAGCGCGCAAATAATAAAAGGTCCGGAATTCTGCTGCGCTGTGATGCGTTAAAAAGGTCGGTATTGTGAAACTGGTAATAAAAATATTAACAAACCATCCACACCGCACAGATTATGCAATTTGCGACTTCTAGTCATTTCCAAACCTTATAAATAAATCTGGTTAGGTTGTGTCATTTACAGATGTTTGCGGGATATGTCACGTGACGGGCTGTAGCATGTGCAACCGGCGTGAGTCAAGCGGTGAAATGAATGCAAATTGTTGTTACTATTATAAGAAATTGGTATTGTTTCTAAGTTTATCAACGTATTTTTCTAATATAAGATTAGTTTTCGAAATTACTGATGATCCCTCGTACATCTTTGTTTGTCTCTGTGGTTTTCTCTGTGTGTCTCTATGGGTCTCTCTGTGGGTCTCAGTGTGGGTCTCTGTACGCTTGTGTGTGTGTTTCTCTGTTGGTCACTGTGTGCCTCTCTGTGCGTATCTGTGCGTCAGACCAAAACAATGTACTGATTGGGCGGTTGATTCAACTTGAAGACGTGGCACTGATCTCGAAGCAATTACATGTATATTCTTGTCTACCGGTGCCTTGACCAATTGACGATTTATTGCTGATTCGTTTCCAAAGAATTGTCGTTCATTGAAAAATGACGTTCATTGAAAAATGAAAAAAAGTATCTCGCCGGCGCGTCAAAACGTTCAAACACTGATGTACTGGTGGAAGACGTTCCTGGAAACAAACTAGATTTATACTAAAGCAGACGATATGTTTGATGTCGATTTGCAGTAGGAGTATTTAAACAGTAAAAGAAAACCTTGAAATCATTAGGTTTTTTCAGAAGAAAACTAATCTGTATTGCTTCACCTTTTTCAGGTAACATGTTGCAAATGCATATTTACTTATTTTCGACAAATGTCGACATTTTCCGTATTTAATTTTCAGCAATATTTCTAGCAGCAATATTTCTAGCAAAACATTACTTCCCTTTATAATTGTAATTCCCCATGATGCGCTTTTATCTTTTTTGTATGGGTTATCCTTTCAATTTTTCGTGTATTTTATATGATTTTGATCGATAAACGCAGTTCGTTTGTGATTTAAAACTTTGATATTTATTGAAATCTCCAATTTAGGAAACAAATTATAGTATGTATAGATTTCGTACTTCCCTCATGGTGCAATATACTAAAATTCTATGCGGTGATTAAACGCATATCGTCGTGGATCATTATTGTGTAGACACCTGACTATCGTCCGCCGGCGAACCGTATCATCTTGCACATACACGTTGTCAGTATTTTCCAAATAGCAATGTTCAATTGGTTGTAAGGTAAAGGATTAAAATAATGAAAGTCATACGAAATCACAACCGATATGTTCTCATTTGTAAACTTCTGACAGTCGGATACAACATTTCGGTTTCAATTATGAACATAAATTATAATTAAATATGGGTTACGATTGCCTTCATTTGAGACATTGACTGCCTTTTAGGAAAGAAAACGTGCGCTGGACACTAAGAATTGCCCTTATGTATTTTCAAATTTTGGTGGATAAAATGCACATTTGCGGATTTTATCTTGTTCCTACATATCGATATCAGCTTCAGAGAGACCATGAACTTATTTCTGGCACGGTCATTACTTTTTCAGAAGCATAAATTTCAAACTAGAAGATAAAGAGGCTTTACTTTTTAAATAAGCACGCAGTGATTTAACAAAATATATCTCATATGCGCATAAAGGTTATTTTATTTCACACCAGACGATGAGTTAACATGTTTTTGATAATAAAAAAAATTCTAGACACTTTTAATTAATTTATGTCCTTAAACCAGATTCTTTTTTGCTTTGAGTGGTGGCCATCATATTGGCATTTCGTTAGTTGTGGTGGGAAAAGGAAAATCAGTTTTCTAGTAAATCTGTCCTTGACTTTCTTTTATATTGTACATATGGATGTCTGATATAATGTACTATCACACAGACGTGTTTGTCACCCCAACTTCTAAAGTAGCCATTAGGGAGGGGGTTATACCTCAATAAACCTTCGGTTACAACACATATACGTCCAATATAATTGTCCGAAATTACGTCACGGTTTACTTGATGACATCGCTCCATATTGTAAGCAGCATTGTGTCAGCGATGACTTGTGTGATTCCGTGACCATAATTATTGTAAGTGTGAACCGGCTGGCTATAAGATCCTGGAAACAGGCTTTGGGATATTCGATTTATCAACGTTTGTAATCAGTTTTCGTGTGTATTACTACTATTTGACTTCCCGTGACAGGATGTTTTGACATGATCTAGCGATAGTCATGACTAGTGAACCACTCATCATACACGTACCGGCCACAACAAATGCTGCTGTAAATGTACCCGTAATGTCTACCAGAAAACCTACAAGTAAAACATGAAACAAATGTACAAATAAATATATCGAAACGTTAAAGTGACATTTCACAGACATTTCTTCATATATTTTACTTTTATTTTTATCTGAAAGAGCATATTTTCTTATGAAAATTCTGAAAGTTTCAAGCCAAAGTTTAGCGACGTTTACGAGAAATATATATTTTTGTGTCAAAATTAAAAAAGATTGGAACAGTTCAGATTTATACATGGCATTCGTCATTTCTGTCCCAACTTTAATAGTCCGGCAGCCAAATGGCGATTTTTCACCGAACCTTGTTTTGCGGTATATAGAAAATGTTTTTGCTGATTTGAGTAGAGGGGACCCTCTAGATGAAGAATCCGATTGGTGGCGCATTGCCACCATTGAGCATTTTGAAATATTCAAGATGGCGTCCAAGATGGCCGCCGAAATTGCTAAATGCTATATTTCTTTGCAAAAGCAGTAGAATTTTCACATTAAAATGATTGTTTTGGTGTATTTTTGTGGGCGTCACTAAAATGTTATGTATAAATACATTTAAAAAGTGATAGGTTGGTGAGGAAATTTCAGATTGGTTCGGTGAAAGTCGAATTTTAACTAATTTAGACGCACCCGTGTTTACTAGTCATTTCTACATACTACTAGTATTTTAAATACTGATTTTCTTGTTCATGTATAATGAATCTTTAAATTCACTTTTAAAATGGGATATAATATTAATCTTAAATCTGAATAGAATCACTTAGATAGTATCAATCAGTTGCAAATAGCTGCCAAAATGACGTCCAAAATGGCTGCCATATAACTAATTTGGCAATGATCAGTTGAAGAGCGGAAAAAGAGCTAAAGTACATTTGTACTTAGGAGCTTGAACAGAATTCGGTAAATTTTCTGCAGAATATGTAAAACTAACCAGAATTGCTCATTGCACATTCCACAGAAGAGGGAAGGATTCCTATATAATAGAATCTAATTCGACTGGACTTGTGTTAATATATGCGTGGACGAATAATTAACTATAATAATTCCAGTTTTGAATTTCAACCGATTTCTTTTAAAATTGGACGAAACTTAGACAGATATACCTACTAAACCATTTCGTAAACAACAAAATTGTAGGCTGCGTGAATTTGAGAACTGTTGCGGCGGGGAAATATATTTTGATGAAGATTTAACCTGTGTACAAGAAAATTATTAGGCAAAATGATAAAACACTTATCTTTGTATTTTTCTTGTCAATGATTTTTTGAGACAGTCTTTCTTAAATATGTCAACGGCGCGTAGTGATTGAACAAGGGCTAAAAACTCCTATTCTACTCTCTTTTCTTCTTTCGATCTATTCAAGATGACGTTTAATATGGCTCCATGTTTACCTCTATTCTGTACAAGACCACCATTGCTCTACTGGATGTATATAGCACCACAACACGAGACCCCGTGGCAAGTCTCGGCCGACAGAAAATCTGTCCAGCTTGTCAATCTGACCAACAACACAGAGATAACAAATCCAATGTAAAAAAATCAAATCCACTATAGCTTAACAAAGAAGTATTTCTAGACGAAATAGTTTTTATATGCCATGTAACGAAATTATAAAACAAAGAAAAGACTTTTGGACTGATAATCCACTCTAGATCAAAGTACATATTTTGAGATAATTTTACAAATAATGGTAAAGGATGTTTCAGAGCGATACAGACGAGCGATGTAGACAATTGTAAACCGGGCTAGTACCAGTACTTGGCTCTTGTTGATCACATGTCCCACCACAGGGAATAGACTCAGGGGTATTTACATCGAGTTTGGAAGTACATGGACCACCAACCAGGCGCATGCAGTAAATCGAAAGAGGCCATACAAGATGCGTGAAGTGCCCGATCATATCAGAGGAAGGGGTTTGAGACGTCGGCGATGTTTACAAGTCATACTTAGTCCCCAGATTGGCGGATCGCCGACAAGTAGTCACAGAGGCTTTACCAAATATTTCAGACCCTCCCTACCAAAGGGTACGCGTCACCCATCATTAGAACCGGTCGTTTATGTAGATTAATCCGTAGAGAAATCGACCCGTATTACTGATCTTTCTCTCGTCGGTATGTAGTCAACATCGTACATGTGTAAGGGGAACAATTCAACCAACGATCACCGTGTTGCAAGATCGACTTTTAACCTTAAGTGCCTTCTGTCACAGCACCATATCGGCTTTTACACCTACATGTACTAATTTATACACATATATGAAGGAGATCAACGTGGGTAACTTTTTTGCGAAGGAAAATTCCAATGGTGCCACACAATTTGAACCCAGGACCTGTCAATTCCTAGGCCCACATCTTCCAGCTAGACCATGTAACAAGCAAGAATACTGATCATTGCAAACTTACTGACAATTTTAATTGTTAAACTTATGCAACTTGCTGTTCAGAATCATGTCAAATGATTGTGATCATCAATATTTAAACGGACAGACAAAATCGAATTCAGATTTGATTTTAGTGAAGTTGAATCACATTTCTAACATTATAACACTTTTTGTTCTTTTTCTAATAATCACCAACATATAGCCACTTAGCATTTTTTGCAATCCGATCTTTACTAAAAGCTCAAATTAAGTGCGGAAGATGTCAAATTGTTCTACAATAAATGGACTTTCACTATACTTTTGATGATTAATGGGGGTGCTCTATATTTCTGGCACAAGAACAACATGGGGACAGTTAGAGTGTGGGCATTTGTGCAGTGCATCTCGTTATCTAAAATTATCGAAAACAGAGAAATTCTAGCGATTGTTGCATGTTTTTCACTTTCTTTCGACGTTCAGTTTCCTATAAATTTTATCAAATATTAACCATGCGGGTTGATTTAGTTAGATACAAATTAGATTTAAAAGGCCTAAATTAACTCCAATTTTCCTATGAAATAAATGTTCTACACACACAGGTTGACCAATCCTCATGATATTTCTTGAAAACAGTTTCTCCCGTACGTAGGTTCTACAACGTAGCATAGGCCCCTTAACAAGGGAGAATGTTTGTTATTCCGTTTATGTGTAAAACCCTTATTGACTACTTGGTAAAGCTTCAGATTTTTAAGTGTCACAGATAATCAAAAACATTTAAGTCAGAAGAAAGGGCTTATTTATAAACGATATGCATAAGCAGAAAGAAAATGGAAACATAGATAACTTTAAAATATGCTTGATGTCGTGATTTATTATTATATCGTTATTTTGCTAACCGTGACAAAAATTAATTCATGAATACAAACATTTTGACAACAATTTAAATTTAAAATGAATGTGGTTTTTTTTTTCAACTATAAATTAACTAATGATAAGCTGTTCAAATCGAGGAATCTAATACAATTGACAATAATAGTGGTACTTTATATGTTATTATTTAGATTTCAGTTTGTACAGCTCCCAATACCTTCAGTACTTTGATTTTCGAAAAATCTCCAAGAAATGGCTTTACAATAGTTAATGCAATTAAATTTCCTACAATAAACACAATTTATATTTCATTTCTACTGTAGATCTATATACCGGTAAGTTGGTTATCTAAAACCCCTTCAATTGCCTTTCAAAGTTCCCGGAGCGTCAAAACTGGAAATGTATGTAGTTTTCATCATTTCATTCCATTTTTTCACATTTTTTTCAATTGACATTTTGTTTTTACACATAATTCACCTAGTTCTGGTGAAAATACGCGGAAAAGATCATCAAAGCATCTATTCCTACCGAGTTTGTGTCATTTCAGAGTATTCAGTAATTTCGGCGGCCATCTTGGACGCCATCTTGAATTTTTCGAAATGCTCAAGGGTGGCGATGCGCCACCAACTGGATTCTTAATCTTGGAGGTCCCTTCTACTAAAATCAGCAAAAACATTTTCTATATACCACGGTTCCACGTTCAAGCCCCTGGCTGCCGGACTATAAAGGCGTATTTTCGCTTATAGGCAACAACTTAAAACTGATAGCATTTATACGAATTAGATTAACCAATGTTGAAATCAAGACATACTTTAAAAATGGAATGTTATGTCCATTTAAAGAGGGATAATAGCTTGTGTGACACAATTGTGGTCAAACAACGAAGCTGCACATCTACTCGTCAAACACACATTCAGGCCCATATTTATTATACGCCGTTGTAAAACTCTCCGTAAAGGCCTGGTCACATAAACCATATCGCCTTCTCATCATGTTCGGAGCACGTCTAAAAATGAGACAATATGCAGTATTATTTCGGACGTGATGTGGATGTGATATGGACGTATGTGACCGGGCCATCAAATAACGTGTACAAGAATCCAGTAAGTAACGAATATAGTACTACCATGCGAAAGTATTCATCATAATCATTCTAAAATATCTTCTCATGCAACATTTGTTGTTGAGCAGCTATTCTGTCAAAATTTCCCCCGAAAATAAGTAAGTGTGTATCTTTAACGTAATTGTGTCCATGAACCAACAGTATAGCTAACCCTCCATGCATGTAAGTGTTCTTTTCTGTAAAGTCTTAACCAATACAAAGGTATACCTGCGCACGGTGATCCGAGTAGAGAAGCTAGACCTCTAAACAGACATGATATACCAAACGTAGCTGGGAGGATCTCTAACCCTAACAAATCTACCAGTACTACAGGGGTCAGTCCTAGTACCATACCTGTAAACGATCATTAAAACATTCACAAACAACAATATAATAGCGTGGTACACTTTTGAAAGCCATGCTACTGCAGACAACAAATTGGTTTTACTTCAGGTGAAATGTGCGAATAATATAGCACAGAAAAAAATGAGGCAAAGGGAGAAAATGCTGATCATCAGCATTTTTTCTTTTGTCTTAATGTTGTCCCAAGCCAATACGGTTAGAGACGTTAAAACCAAGTTTTGTTTTGGGAAAGGATTAAATGAGCCGGAATCTAGAAAAAGGTCCCTTTTAACATTTGAGGAAGCCATATTTCAAGATCAGGCAGTGCTTAAATGGAGACAGGTAGAGACCCATGCTGCTCTTTTATGATTGCTACATGTCACGTAGAAGCGTTTGGAGAACATCATGGTTCCCCATCAGACTGTATGTATACGCAGGCTGATCTGGAACCACCATGGGCTCAAAAGCCGTTAATGAATTTCTTTCAAGATCAAGGCTCAAATGTATTTCATACTTCCAGGCTGCAATAAAGGATTCATGGATGATGCTAAATACACTCTATTTCAGATATCTGAATAAGAAGGGACAGGCATTCAAAGTTTGCCTAGTTGTGTGGTGCATTGTATTATTTAAAGTCAAATGGAAAGGAATTTTAGCCCTTGTTACAATTGTTCAATTTCTATTAAAGATCAGCGTGCATGGGACTGTAATATGATGAGAAATTAACTTTGTGGGTTTGTAAATTGAGACATAAATGACAAACTTGATTCCAATGTTATTTTGATAGGAAAGATCTACTTATACTGGTTGACAAACCCATAAAATATTTCTCGAAGATATTCCTCACCGGTTTGCATGTTTTACAACCTTTCACTGGTCCCTTCAAAGACGATCGTTAAAGGGGCTTATACTAGATTTTTTACGCTTCCGAACTATTCGGGAACTCATATTTCTACATGGAAAAAACAATTTGCAACGCATAATAACCTCAATAACGGCGAATAACCATCTTTCCTTTGCTATAGATCAATCCTTCACAAGCGTGTTTACAGATTCTATTTTTACTTCAAAACGAGACAAGGTCAAGGTTAACGAGACACCCCCGCAGTATATTTACATTGAACCCACTGGCTGTGTCGAAGACAGACGAGGGTCAGCGATTGTTTGGAAATACGGCTTCAAAAGATATATCGTTGAATGATTTAACTTTATTCGTGTACAACTTCAACTGGCAAATATTGAGAGATATGCGAAAGGTGTGAGGTCAAATTTCGTATTTTTTGAAGGAAACCTCTGAAATAATTAATGAATGTGACCTGATTTGAGAGGGATACGTAGAAAGATTTATTCTGTCGAAGCACTGAACACTTACACGCGTATTTATCAATTATAAAACACCATAGGTCCTTTCGTTTATTTATAACAGTAAATTAATTTGACCTACCATGCACCTGACATCAGATGCCGAATCTGTCTTCGCTGACTCTCGACGCAGCCGAATGTACGGTGTGTTGAATCTCGCTGAGCACAGATGACGTACCTCTGACGTAAATACTGTTTGAAGGTTGGGCACATGCAACCGTTAAAAAAACAAAAAACAAGGACAATAAAAATGGGACGCTCTTTATTCATTGACTCGGATTTGTATACATGATAAAGCTCGA
This sequence comes from Fragum sueziense, assembly GCA_963680895.1. Taxonomy (NCBI): domain Eukaryota; kingdom Metazoa; phylum Mollusca; class Bivalvia; order Cardiida; family Cardiidae; genus Fragum; species Fragum sueziense. The sequence goes on from OY804607.1 coordinate 10,318,623, forward strand.
TGCCTGCTATCACGGGACATAAATGATCTACCCCTTCAGGTTGGTAAATTCGTACGTTATTTCTGGTTTGTAATTTTTGTGCCATTTGCATTTTCGACAGCCCAGCACTATCTCCTTTAATGCATCGTCATGCATACCTCTGTATTCTGCCTCTGCAGTACTTGTTATCAATTATAAAACATTCAAATATTCATAGTGTTCCGATGGATAAACAACGAAAGCGAATACTTAATAACCGCACGGAGTTAATATATTTTTTGGGATATTTTTTATTTAAAAGCGTGGCCATGTTTTGATAGATTTATTATAGGTATCGATATAGGTCTCGAGTAAGCTAGGGATGCTCTGTTACAACCCGTTTTGTAATAATCACCCGTTTTGTAATAAATATAACAAAGTGGGGGATTATTACAAAACGGGTTACAATGTCTAACCCGTTTTGTAATAACCCGTTTTGTAATAAAATGATATATATTCCCGATAACTACTATTTGCAATCAATACTCAATGTTTGCTATTTTAATCATTCTCAGAACAGCTGTGGGAACTTTAAATTGAAATAATTATCGTTTTGCAATGAAATTATCAAATGTACAAAAATGATATAACGCAGTTTGTGATAATGTATTACAAAGTGGGGGATTATTACCAAACGGGTTACAATGTCTAACCCATTTTGTAATAACCCGTTTTGTAATAAATTTATATATTTTCCCGATACCTACTATATGCATACACTACTCAAAGTTAGCTATTTTAATCATTCTCAGAACAGCTGTGCGAACTTTAAAATTGAAATAATTTCAGTTTTGCAATGAAATTAACAAATGTAGAAAAATGATATAACCCAATTTGAAATAATGTATTACAAAGTGGGGTATTACTACCAAACGAGTAAGAACGCCTAACCCGTTTTGTAACAACCCGTTTGGTAATGAAATTTTCACATTGTTTTTAATAACTGATATTTCCATGAATTATGCAGTGTAACGTGATTTTAACACTTTCTGAACTATTTTACGTCTGTAAAGAAAGCAATTTTCATCTTAAAAAGAAAATTCCATCCGCAGATCATTGATATAACGCAGTTTGTGATAAAGTATTACAAAGTGAGGGATTATTACAAAACGGGTTACAATGTCTAACCCGTTTTGTAATAACCCGTTTTGTAATGAAATTATATATTTCCCTGATAACTACTATTTCCATTCAATACCCTATGTTAGCTATTTTAATCATTCTCAGAACAGCTGTGCAAACTTTAAATTGAAATGATTTTAGTTTTGCAATGAAATTAACAAATGTAGAAAAATGATATAACGCAGTTTGTGATAATGTATTACAAAGTGGGGGATTATTACCAAATGGGTAAGAACCCTTAACCCGTTTTGTAACAACCCGTTTGGTAATAAAAATTTCACATTGTTTTCAATAACGGATATTTGCATAAATTATGCAGTGTAACGTAATTTTAACATTTTAAAACTTCCATCCGCAGATCATTGATATAACGTAGTTTGTGATAAAGTATTACAAATTGGGGGATTATTACAAAACGGGTTACAAAGTCTAACGCCTTTTGTAATAACCCGTTTTGTAATAAAATTATATATTTTCCCGATAACTACTATTTGCATTCAATACTCAATGTTTGCTATTTTAATCATTCTCAGAACAGCTGTGGGAACTTTAAATTGAAATGATTTTCGTTTTGCAATGAAATTATCAAATGTAGAAAAAATGATATAATGCAGTTCGTGATAATGTATTACAAAGTAGGGGATTATTACCAAACGGGTTACAATGTCTAACCCGTTTTGTAATAACCCGTTTTGTAATAAAATTATTTGTTTTCCCGATAACTACTATTTGCAACCAATACTCAATGTTAGCTATTTTAATCATTCTCAGAACATCTGTGCAAACTTTAAATTGAAATGATTTTCGTTTTGCAATGAAATTATCAAATGTAGAAAAATGATATAACGCAGTTTGTGATAATGTATTACAAAGTGGGGGATTATTACAAAACGGGTTACAATGTCTAACCCGATTGTAACCCGTTTTGTAATAAATCTATATACTTTCCCGATAACTACTATTTGCATACAATACTCAATGTTAGCTATTTTAATCATTCTCAGAACAGCTGTGCGAACTTTAAAATTGAAATAATTTCAGTTTTGCAATGAAATAAATAAACGTAGAAAAATGATATAACCCAGTTTGAAATAATGTATTACAAAGTGGGGAATTACTACCAAACGAGTAAGAACGCCTAACACGTTTTGTAACAACCCGTTTTGTAACTTTGATTTGTTTATTTGTACCTCATATCACATGTAATTTTGTGCTGAGTGACTTGAATAAACTTGTAAAACTTGTAATAAAATGTTTACATTGTTTTTAAAATAACTGATATTTGCATATATTATGCACTGTAACGTAATTTTAACACTTTCTGAACTATTGTACGTCTGTCAAGAAAGCAATTTTCATCTTAAAAAGAAAATTCGATCCGCAGATCAGTGATATAACGCAGTTTGTGATAAAGTATTACAAAGTGGAGGATTATTACAAAACGGGTTACAATGTCTACTCCGTTTTGTAATAACCCGTTTTGTAATAAAACTATATATATTCCCGGTAACTACTATTTGCATACAATAGAATGATTAAAATAACTAACATTGAGTATTGAATGCAAATAGTAGTTATCGGGAAAATATATAGTTTTGTTACAAAACGGGTTATTACATAACGGGTTAGACATTGTAACCCGTTTTGTAATAATCCCCCCACTTTGTAATGCTTTATCACAAACTGCGTTATATCAATGATCTGCGGATGGAATTTTCCTTTTAAGATGAAAATTGCTTTCTTTACAGGCGTACAATAGTTCAGAAAGTGTTAAAATTACGTTACACTGCATAATTTATGCAAATGTCAGTTATTGAAAACAACTTGAAATTTTTATTACCAAACGGATTGTTACAAAACGGGTTAGGTGTTCTTACACGTTTGGTAATATTCCCCACTTTGTAATACAGTATTTCAAACCGCGTTATAATCATTTTTCTACATTTATTATTTTCACTGCAAAACTAAAAAATATTTCAATTTAAAGTTCGCACAGCTGTTCTGAGAATGATTAAAATAGCTAACATTGAGTCATTGAATATTGAATGCAAATTGTAGTTACCGGGAAAATATATAATTTTATTACCAAACGGGTTATTACAAAACGGGTTAGACATTGTAACCCGTTTTGTAATAATCCCCCACTTTGTAATACATTATCACAAACTGCGTTATATCATTTTTCTACATGTGATAATTTCATTGCAAAACGAAAATTATTTCAATTCAAAGTTTGCACAGCTGTTCTGAGAATGATTAAAATAGCTAACATTATGTATTGGATGCAAATAGTAGTTATCGGGAAAATATATAATTTCATTACAACACGGGTTATTACAAAACGGGTTAGACATTGTAACCCGTTTTGTAATAATCCCCCACTTTGTAATACTTTATCACAAACTGCGTTATATCAACAATCTGCGGATGGAATTTTCCTTTTAAGATGAAAATTGCTTTCTTTACAGATGTACAATAGTTCAGAAAGTGTTAAAATTACGTTACACTGCATAATTTATGCAAATATCAGTTATTAAAAACAATGTGAAAATTTTATTACCAAACGGGTTGTTACAAAAAGGGTTAGGCGTTCTTATCCGTTTGGTAATAATCCCCCACTCTGTAACACATTATTACAAACTGCGTTATATCATTTTTCTTCATTTGATAATTTTATTGCAAAACGAAAATTATTTCAATTTCAAGTTCGCACAGCTGTTCTGAGAATGATTCAAATAGCTAACATTGAGTATTGCATGCAATTAGTAGTTATCAGGAAAATATATTTTTTACAAAACGGGTTATTACATAACGGGTTAGACATTGTAACCCGTTTTGTAATAATCCTCCACTTTGTAATACTTTATCACAAACTGCGTTATATCAATGATCTGCGGATGGAATTTTCTTTTTAAGATGAAAATTGCTTTCTTTACAGGCGTACAATAGTTTAGAAAGTGTTAAAATTACATTACACTGCATAATATATGCAAATATCAGTTATTGAAAACAATGTGAAAATTTTATTACCAAACGGGTTGTTACAAAACGGGTTAGGCGTTTTTACCCGTTTGGTAATAATCCCCCACTTTGTAATACAGTATTTCAAACCGCGTTATATCATTTTTCTACATTTGTTATTTTCACTGCAAAACTAAAATCATTTCAATTTAAAGTTCGCACAGCTGTTCTGAGAATGATTAAAATAGCTAACATTGAGTATTGAATGCAAATAGTAGTTATCGGGAAATATAATTTTATTACAAAACGGGTTATTACAAAACGGGTTAGACATTGTAACCCGTTTTGTAATAATCCCCCACTTTGTAATACTTTATCACAAACTGCGTTATATCAACAATCTGCGGATGGAATTTTCCTTTTAAGATGAAAATTGCTTTCTTTACAGATGTACAATAGTTCAGAAAGTGTTAAAATTACGTTACACTGCATAATTTATGCAAATATCAGTTATTAAAAACAATGTGAAAATTTTATTACCAAACGGGTTGTTACAAAAAGGGTTAGGCGTTCTTATCCGTTTGGTAATAATCCCCCACTCTGTAACACATTATTACAAACTGCGTTATATCATTTTTCTTCATTTGATAATTTTATTGCAAAACGAAAATTATTTCAATTTCAAGTTCGCACAGCTGTTCTGAGAATGATTCAAATAGCTAACATTGAGTATTGCATGCAATTAGTAGTTATCAGGAAAATATATTTTTTACAAAACGGGTTATTACATAACGGGTTAGACATTGTAACCCGTTTTGTAATAATCCTCCACTTTGTAATACTTTATCACAAACTGCGTTATATCAATGATCTGCGGATGGAATTTTCTTTTTAAGATGAAAATTGCTTTCTTTACAGGCGTACAATAGTTTAGAAAGTGTTAAAATTACGTTACACTGCATAATTTATGCAAGTATCAGTTATTTAAATCAATCACAATGTGAAAATTTTATTACCAAACGGGTTGTTACAAAATGGGTTAGGCGTTCTTACCCGTTTGGTAATAATCCCCTCACTTTGTAATACAGTTTTTCAAACTGCGTTATATCACTTTTCTACATTTGTTAATTTCGCTGCAGAACTGAGATTATATCAATTTAAAGTTCGCACAGCTGTTCGGAATATGATTAAAAAAGCTAACATTGAGTATTGATTGCAAATAGTAGTTATCGGGAATATATATCATTTTATTACAAAACGGGTTATTACAAAACGGGTTAGACATTGTAACCCGTTTTGTAATAATCCCCCACTTTGTTATATTTATTACAAAACGGGTGATTATTACAAAACGGGTTGTAACAATGCTCTCCCAGGTCATTTTTCATGAGCTAGTCTATCACACTATATTATAAACACCTACCAGTAAACATTCCGTTAATGACAGCAAAACAATACATCAACCATAACTGGTTATACCATGGCACTAGTGCTGTCACACTGCCGGATATCAGGAACCCGCATGTGTACAACAATAGTCTGAAACAGTCATCAGAGCTTATCATATACATAGCTACATATAAGAAGGTGTTAACCCATTAAAAAAACGAAAGCAATTGGACTTGTCTAAATTCAAAGATGTTGCAGATGACAATTTCAAGTCGGTGACATTAAAAAAATCTTTCCATTTTAGATTAGACTGCATTGTGGAAAACAATAGGGCCAAGATGGCCCTGCATCGCTCACCTGAGAGGACTTTGAGACAAACAACTTGCAAACTTCAAACTCGCATGACCCACTTTTTACATGACCTAGATATCATCAAGATAAACATTCTGAACAATTTTCACAATGGTGAGTAAATATTTAGGTTCTTAGAGCAAAAACAAGATTAGACCTTTTGACCTAGTTTTTGACCTAATACCGTATAGCACTTTATTTCTGCGGGGTCCAAATTCTGCGGTTTTTCCAGAAAACAGGCGGGTTAAATTTCTGCGGAACATATTTCTGCGGTCTCTCATTTTGCAAAATCAAAGATTTTTTTCTGCGCTATCAAATTAGTTTTAGTCAGTATCAGACATAGTTTGAAAGACGATGCTTACCAAATATTCTAATTATTCCGTTAGGGTAAAGGGATATTCCCACTCATTTACCAGTATCTACATGTATAAATGCGTTATGGGAAACAATGCCATACACAGATAGGTGTGAAAAGAAAGACGTGTCAAATTGTTACCAATCAGTCAAACTTGTTAAATCTTTGTTTATTGATGAACTAAAATGTCTTATCTACACCTAAGTTAAAGCCGTAGTTACACCATTTTTAATAGAAAAGTACTCCATTGTTATGATATTGTTCTTTCCATCGGGTGGTAACAGTTTAACTTGAGAGCCTCGGTGGCGCAGTGGATAGCGCCCTCGACTTGTAGCCCGGTGGTTACGAGTTCGAGCCCCGCTCGGGGAAGGTGTGTCTTTGGGCAAGACACTTAATTGTCAGCCTCAGTCTACCCAGCTGTTTGAAGTGGGTAGCAGTGAGGTAAAACTTACTGCCTCTTCTCTTCCACTTGTAAAAATGTTTCGAGTTAGAAAAGTTTGTTTCTGTTCAAAGTTATTCACTGTATATAGAGCACTAGTTACATGTAGATTAGTTACCATACACTAGTTCAGCTAGTGGTGCCTCGATAAGCGGGGGAAAATACGCACAAACAAACAAACAAACAAACTTGTCCATGCACTGACTAAAATCAAAGACAACAACCCTCTACATTCAGGATAAATATTCTGCGGATTTTATTTCTGCGGTGCCGTCCCCGCAGAAATAAAGTGCTATACGGTATTAGCCACTTTCTAATTGAGCCATTTATCATCAAGATAAGCAATTATTCTGAATTATTTTCACAACGATGAATAAATATTTTGATTTTTTAGAGCAAAAACAAAATATGACATAGGTTTTGACCTCCCATGACCCACTTTATACATGCCCCAGATATTGTCAAAATAAACATTATGAACAATTTTCACAATGATTCAGATATCATTATAATTCTAAATGCAGAAACAAGATTTGACTCATGTGACCTAGTTTTTGAACTCACATGGATAAATATTCTGAACAATTTTCACAATGATAGAGTAAATATTTCGGTTCCTAAGGCAAGAAACAAGATTTGACCTAGTGACCTAGTTTTATACCTTGCATGACCCACTTTTCATATCACCAAGATATCATCAAGATAAACATTATGAACAATTTTCACTATGATTAAGTAAATAATTTGGTTCGTATGGAAAAAACAAAATTTGAACTAGTGACCTAGTTTTTAACCTCGAATGACCTGTTATTCACATCACCAAAATATCATAAAGATAAACATTCTGAATTTTCACATTGATTGAGCAAATATTTCAGTACTTAGAGAAAAAACAAGATTTGACCCATGTGACATAGTTTCTGGCCTCACATGGCCCCTTTTTACATTGATCAGATATCACCAAGATAAATATTCTGAACTATTTTCATAACATTAAAGTAAATATTTTAGTTTCTAGAGAGAAAAAACAACACAATATTTGACCTAGTGACCTAGTTTTACACCTCGCATGACCCACTTTTCACATCACCATGATATCATCAAGTTTAATATTCTGAACAATTTTCACAATGATAAAAAATATTTTGACTCTTAGCGCAAAAACAAAATTTGACCTAGTGACCTAGTTTCTAACATCGAATTACCTGCTATTCTTATCGCCAAGATATCATCAAGATAAACATTCTGAATTTTCACAGTGATTGAGTAAATATTTTGGTTCCTAGAAGAAAAAACAAGATTTGACCTAGTGACCTAGTTTCTGACCTCACATGACCCACTTTTAGAATGACCCAGGTTTCGTCAAGATAAACATTCTGAATAATTTTCACAATGTCTAAGTATATATTTCTGTTCTTAAACAAAAGTAAGATTTGACCCAATGACCTAGTTTTTGACCTTACATGACACACACTTTGTAAATAACCTAGATATCGAGATAAGTATTTAGGATAGTTTTGACAAAGTTTTGGGGCGAAATTGGCATCTCTAGAGCAAAAGGAAGGATTCTGTAATAGTTGACCTTATGACCTAGTTTTTGACCTTGCATGACCCACCTTTGATCATGACGAAGATAATATCAAGATAAACATTGAGGACATTTTTGACAAAGTTTGGACCAAAATTGGCACTTCCAGAGCAAAATGGGGGATTTAACAAGATTTGGCCTCATGAACTAGTTTATGACCTGGTATGATCCACTACTTGACATGACCTGGATATCATCAAGATAAACATTCAGGACAATTTTGAGAAAGTTTGGGCCAACACTTGCATGTCCAGAACAAAATGAATGATTTTAAAAGATTTGACCTTGTGACCTAGTTTTTGACCTTGTATGGCCCACTTTTGATCATTTCATAAAAAAAATAAGATAAACATTGAGGACAATTTTGAAAAAGTTTGGACAAGAATTGGAACTTCCAGAGCAAAAGAAAAAACTTTGAAAGATTTGACATCATGACCTAGTAAACGACCTAGCATGACCTACTTCTTGACTGGACCTTGATATCATCAAAATAAACATTCATGACAATTTCTACAAAGTTTGGACAAAAATTGGCTCTTCCAGTGCGAAAAGATTGATTTTACAATATTTGACCTACTGACCTAGTTTTTGACCTGGCTTAACCTATGACCTTAATATCACCAAGACAAATATTCTGGTAAATTTTTACAATGATTAAGCACAAATGTGACCCCTAGAGCAGAGAGAAGATTTGACCTAGTGACCTACATTTTGACCCCATTATGGCCCTTATTCAAATTCTTTGAAGAATTTTGAAAAAGCATTACCCATAGATCATATCTCTGAAAAATGATTGAATTCTGCCAAGTACTTAAGGAGGAGAAGATTTTTTTTGAAAAGTTAATGGATTGACAGACGGACAGATGGACAGACAGACGCCGGACAACAGACTGATCACAATACCTCATCTCGAGCACTAGGTGCTCAGGTGAGCTAATAAAGAAATTACTTGTAATAAGCAATTTTCTCTTTTCCTACAATATTTTCCGAATTTTTTATCATGTGGAGTGGTCAAAAGGTGTCACTGTGCAGTAATAGGTTAAGTTTTTTCAAAAGGCAAAATCTCATAAATTGTTGCTCAAACCCCCCATGTTGTAAGAACTCATTAGAATTGTTTCGGTGAGACGATTCAAATGAGTACTCACAACATAGTGTTCGAATTTTGAAATAAGAATAAACAGCATGATTGTCTCCACATTATGATATTATGAGAAGTTAGAAGAGACAACCATAGGTCTTGATAAGACAGAGATTCCACTGGCCTATCTCGATCCATCTTGGTGTCGAATGTCGCTAGAGTTCCTTTGCTAGATCCAATCTCACTATATAATCTATTTAATTTATCATACGCGTGCTTTATCGTACATTAATTATTTCCAGTGACAATACATCTCGAAACTTCACCGTTTCTAAGACAACAAAAACAAATTGGAATAAGGTCTCGTTCGATGTTCTTCAAAACAGGACTGATTCCTTGACTGCCTCTCTACAGGGATGTATCCGACGGACTGCACAATTTTTGTATGTAAACATAAAAATATTATAGAGTAGGTAAATGTCTCGATCAATGACTTGGCAGAGCAACTCTAGCTATAAGCTACAGATGCTCTGCCAGGTGATTTTTCGTAAGATATAGAATCATTGATACCACATCTCGGGTTTTTTTGTAAATTCAATAGACTCACTACATATTTTACCATTATGTCTGTGCAAAATTGTGCATGTGACATAAACTGACGTCCGAAAGAAACGCTCCAATGAAATTTGTCGTTATTTTCCTTATCCCTATTACACTTTTAGTGAAATGTATACTGTATATTATCATTTTGACCGACAATTACGGTAAATGAAAAAATATTCGTTTCTATCCATGAACATGCCCATTTCCGGTAACTGATCACGTTTTCTACGTGCGCTTCGTGTATGTACATCACGTGATGAAATTGATCACATTTTACACAGTAACATGTGTTAGTGGTTAGGCAACCACGAATTCAAAGATTTTCTTCTGAAACATCCGAATTGAAGGATTCCAAGAATCAATTCTGAAAAAGTAGCTCGTAATATAGCCATTTTTGAATGCAACGAATGCACAAACACGTCCCAAGACAGTTTAACATATTCTGTTTAACGATTCGGAGTCTTGGTCGACGCGTTAGAATTCTGCAATTTTTTATTGATCGGCTACGCTAAACTAGACCTCACATAACGTCTGTACAGCAAGATGATTCGCCACGTTAACGTCATGTACGTTTCAGGTTTGTGACGTTGGGATCGACGTTCTGTCGAATTGTCGGTAAATGTGGTGGCCAAATAAGTGTCTTTCTTGCATCTGTTGTTGTTGCAAGTAACGTTGGAAATAGACACACTGCTTGGAAAATAGGGCTCGTAGATTAGCTATTTTCGAATATTGAAAAATCAAGAACAATCCGCTTGACGTTTTGACGTCTTGCATTGCACGATTAGACATCTTGGTCGACAAGTAAGAGTTACAGAAACATTTGTCAATCTGCCAAAGTCAGATAGACCTAATGTAACGCCTGTTATACAAGAAGCTGTCTTACGTTAACGTCATGTGCGTTTCAGGTTTGAGACGTTGAAATCGACGTCGGGTTTAGTATTAACTAACTGTGGTCACCAAATAAGACGTTTTACGGTATCTTTTGTCGTGCCAAGAAAGTTTGAACCACGCGCTACTGCTTTTCAAATGAAAATTCTGATACCACTCTGTTTAAATGTGCCGTTTTTTCTAAACTGTAACAATTTGATAATTTATTTATCACCATTTCTCGACAACAGATAATCAAATTTACAGATGGAAATAAGTGTTTGTAATTTAAAATCAGATTTACTGAATAATCGGACATTTATTAGGACTGAGGCGTTTCTTTTGGACGTCAGTATAGATACAAAATATAGCTTTAGCCAAATCGGTAACTTAAGGATCACAACCCATCATTAACTTTAAATACCTTAAGCCTCTCTTACAACCGGTCGTGCGTTCTCCTGCGTGCGGTCTGCGTCTAAAACTTACGTTTAGTCGTGCGATGCACGCACGTGCACGCAGCAAAGAATTGACCGACAATATTTTGTGGTGCTCTTACAACCCGTCGTGCGTCTTTATAAATCGTGCGATTTTGCAGAGTTTTAAAACGTACGATTTGAAAAGACGCACGACGGGTTGTAAGAGAGGCTTTAGTGTATCTTCTAGCGTCAGCCGTAACAAAAGAAATAAACGTGAGTATCTCTCGTTTACTTCTGTTATCACGGATGACAACAGAAGATGCACGAAGTGTTTGGTATCTAATGATGGGTTTTAATCCTTACGTACGCCTGGAAGATGGAGTCACCTATTTACTGATGGTCTATCAGCGATATATCCAAACACAATACGTCCGACTATACTGGATAGTCCCATTGTTGACAATACCCAGACAGTGCTCGTCTCGTCTACACCTATAATATGTATACAAAGCCGCGTTCATTAGAGCGATATTTTCAAAGATTTTTAAAGATGTTTTAGACAAAGTGGTCTACACATGTAAGACCATGATTCTGACCGAGACGATCAGGATGACGTCATTTGTAGGAAGTATTAATTATTACCATGGTACCATGGACCATTCGGAACAACTCGGTCAATTCCCTCTCATATTGTTTCCGCAGAGTTGACAGAGGGGTTCCGCACGAAGTATAGGGTAATTGCGCCTCTCATTGAACGTCTCAAAAATCTTGCACTAAAGAACGCTTTATCCTTAATTATATTATATTAAAGGGACATTTCATTCCAATTTCAATTTTTTAAAGTAGGCTATGTCTTGATGCCAAGATTGGTTATTCTAATGAGTATAAATACTATTAGTGTTTTGACGTTGTTGCCAATAAGCGAGAAACACGCATTTAAAGTTGAGACATAATCGATAAATTGCATATAAATCCGAACTGTTGTCCACAACAATTTGTTCAATTTTAACACAAAAATATAAATTTCTCGTAAACGGCGCAATATTTTGGCTTGAAATTTTCAGAATTTTCATAAGGAAATATGCTCTTTCAGATAAAAAATAAAAGTAAAATTTATGACAAAAAATCCTGAAATGTCACTTTAAGAAATCTGAAGATATCTCAAGAAATCTCGCTTTAAAGAACGCGCCTCAGATTAGTGTGGTTAATCACGAGACTCAGAATTTCAGAAAATCGCCAATTATTCAATGCTTGGTACTTGGGCAATTCGAATTCGATTTAAAGCAGAGAATGTCGGAAAAAAGTTATTGAAGATCAACCAAAAGTTTGGTTGATATTTAACAACTCTTTGATCAGGTTAAAAGCTTTTTTATCGGATGATAATCAACCACGTCCATCTACCGCGAGACGTATGTCCACGTTCTCTAGCAGGCTTCAAACCGACTTCAAATCAGATCTGTTTTAGATCTTATAAAATTACTGAAGATTTACTGAAATTTTTTGTCACGTGATTATCAACCGTGGGTCAGGAGGTAAATGGATGCATTGAAATTTTATATACGTGTATAGTTACAACAATGTCGCGCTTACCTGATATTGGGTGTGTGTGATGGAACTTAAATGCCCAATAGCAGTCTTTTAGGTACATTATAAGTTGACATTGGCATAGATAGATGAACACAGCCTTTGTCAGAAATGAAGTGTCATACCACAAATTACATTGATATAGTATGGATTGTCTTGTCAAAATTACATGTTATACAAAATGTAAAGCTTGAACGCCATTTTATTTTGAACAATTTGTTGTCTGTCTACAGTATGACTGAAGCTGACAGACCACCGAGACCTTCTCATTATATTTGCCACAATGAATATATCTACATCTATCATATATGATAGCCTTGTCGCTTATAGTTTTATCTCATTCCAAAGAAATACTTTGCGTCAGGATTTGAGCTTGGATATGTGATAAAGGCCTTAAAATTATTTAAGATAAACATTGATATACATGTGTTCGTTTTCTTAAATCTTCTTGAATATTTGTAGCGACTATGAAAATCATCATGGGTCCTGATCATCTGCAATTAAGAATGGTCTGATAATGATGCATGAAAGTCTCCGCCAAAAATATTAAACAAGTTATATATCTTATTTCTTCTTATTATATAAACCTTGAATGAGTTTTTGGCCGCAGAAATAACGACCTTGACCTTGATAATTGTGTGGTACTTATCGATTCCGACGGTAAAAAAAGTATTTCGAGTAAGAGAAATACTCACCTTCGAGTTTCGACTTATCCGGAATGTACACATAAGGCACGTAAAATCCAAAATTGAATAAAAATTGAGCTGAAACAAACATCGTAAATACAGCGTTCTTAAACAGTACAAGTTGTTGTAAACACCCGGTCCGTCGTTGCTTGATAGTTGTTACACTGTTAGAGACCTGTATAGTCACACTATTTCCGAGGTCATCCTTTGTCTGATTATTATTTTGTAGCATAAGGTCACTTTGTTCATGTATCGTTGTGTCACTTTGTTTCTGTTGGTCGGCTGGGAAGTCATATATAAGTTCAATACATCCATCGTGAGATTTGAACAATGGTTTATACACATCAGTATCGTTGTTAGTTACTGTGTTAGACTCGTGATCCTGTATTGCGCGTGTTTTGTTGTTTGTCCGCCTTGTCACTACAGGCCGGTACACGAGACCAGCTGGTATACAGTTAAGAATGATGGCCGCTATTAACAACAGACTACCCCGCCAGCCGTACATCTTCACCATCCAGTCTAAAAACGGACTGAAAAGTAAGAACACAATATACACATATAATATTGTTAGACAGCCTTTGTGAAGAAGCTTCTATTTATTCATACCATCAGATTCTTACTATCTTTTCTGCTAATCTTTTAAGAAAGGTGAAACATCATAGAACACCATAAAAATGTGACAAATTTCAAACAATAATGCCCTTTAATGTACAGTCGGTGGCGTATCTCTTGTTTTTTCATTTTGTCAAAGTTTATTAATATCTTTAACTAATCCGTTTAACAAACTGTGGATAAATCCGAAGACTCTATTCACTTACTTGAAGATAAATGCACCGACTCCTGTTCCCGCCATACTTATACCGACAGCGAACCCTCGATGTTTGTGGAAGTAACCATTAACGACAACAATGGCAGTAATGATGATCATCCCTATACCAACACCTGACTCAAATACGTAAACATAGATTGGTCGGGATATGCATTTAACAAACGACAATACATCAGACTCGCCAAATATGAAATCCACTGCCTACGATGCTGGTGAAACACGATTCGTCTTTATAATATACCAAAGAATATTTACAGATAAGCTTGGAATAATAATGCTGATTATCAGTATATTCTTAATTTTCAACATCTAAGTAGAAACATGTACAGTTTATGTAACAATAGTTGTTATAGACCGAACATCCGTTTAACCCATTCACACACGATGACTCTTTTGGAATCCACAAACGAAAAAGGTTTTTGAAAACATTGCGGAAAATTGAGAAATTGCTTGTGATAAGCAATATCTTCAGTAGCCACAATGTTTTCTACTCCATAAGACACAAAAATGTTAACGTGTATTTGTGGTCTGCAATATCATTGAATTTGGATCGGTCGAAAATTTGTCGTTTGGTAATGTGTTTACAGAGATCAGTCGGTTACGCCGAAGACCTGCGAGTCCTAGATCTTGGCTCTTCAAATTACATGATCTATCATTTTAGATTCTAACCAATGGATGGGTTACTTGAGACCTGTCCACGTGGAAATACGCACCTGGACGTTGTGATTTAAAGGGGTCCATGCTAGATTTTTATGCTTCCGAACTATTCGGGAACTTTTGTAACATGGAAAAACAATTTGCAAAGCATAAAAAACCTCAATTACGGCGAATAACCATCTTTCCGTTGCTATAGATAAACCCTTTACAAGCGTGTTTACATATTCTATTTTTACTTCAAAACGAGACAAGGTCAAGGTCAACGAGACACACCCCAGTGGTATTTCAATTGAACACATGGTACGGTGTGTTGAATCTCGCTGAGCACAGATGACGTACCTCTGACGTAATTGCTTTTTGAAGGTTCGGTTATATGTAACCGTTACAAAACAAAAACAAGAACAATGTGAAACGGACCTGCACGTTATTCATTGACTTAAATTTTAATACTTAATAAAGCCCGATGAGTGCTAACAATCGAGATAAATGATCTACCCCTTTAGGTTGGTAATTTAATCATATGTTATGTCTGATTTGTAGTATAATAATATAAACGGGTCCGCACGTTATTCATTGACTTAGATTTTAACATAGAATAGAGCTTGATGCCTGCTTTCCCTGGTCATAAATGATCCACCCCTTCAGGTTGGTAATTTCATACGTTATTTCTGCTTTGTAATTTTGTGCCGTTTGCATTTTCGACAGCCTAGCATGTTCCCCTTTAAAAAAGTGCGAGAGATGGTAACGTAAAATTCAACTGAAATATTGCGGAAAATCAACACATCTACTGCGGTAAACGATATCAGTTTACTTCAACAGACAAATTTGTTATAGGATTGGCAATATATGTTGAGTCCCTAAAGGTTTTGACATTAATAAAAGAGCACACGTGTATCATCATTTAAATGCACTTAAGTATTTTCTGAGATAGAAAAGAGCCAGACTGTCGGATCAGTAATCTCCCACTAGACCTGTTATTACATACACAATATTTCGGTTGTCAATTATTTTACTTTTAATTTTTTAACAATATTCCCCTTACGTTGTTTTGAATAAGTCATTAAATAGAAAACTGTTTTACGACCACGGTTTGCTCAGGATATTTTTACTACAACGTGTCAAAATCATATACATTTAATTAATACATATTTTTGCTTTTTACAATGCGGTTTAGGCCTTTGGTAAAGATTATATGATTTATTCTAGGTGGGCCTATTCATCAATACACGTCCCTTTGTGAGTTGACACTTGCATTTTCTTTTTTTGCATCAGGAGTCGTTTTCATTAAAATTTCTAAATAGATTTTCTAAATCAAATTTACATAACAAGTCTATCTCGTGAATCGGAATGATTGTTGTATTAAAGCTATAATTTAGAATAAAACTGGTAGGTGGATACCACCATTGGTTTCGACGTACTGCATAGGCCTACATGAGGCTTTAAAACATTGAAGCAATAGTTTTATTTGTTTCGCTGCTTTTCAACAATATCCTCGTAACTGCAGCTTGTTTTAAGCTGCAGTCACGAGGTTTTTGTTGAGAAGCGGCGAAATGTATTTTAAACTTCAAAAAGATGTTTACTCCCTTACCTGCAAGTACACCCATGGTAGCGTACAGTATGTAAATGTTATCCACCCAGGCACTGATAATGTATCCGCTGGCACCAAGGATCGAACCCACAACTGACACGAATCTGGTCCCGTACGTACTGATGAGATAACCGGTCACGGGACCTATATGTAGTGAAGGAATAAGGTAACTCTATCTCGAAACATCAACATTTTATGATGGTCGAATTCTAAAGCTGCTTTAGACGTCAAAACGAATTTGGACATACGTATATAGTGTTTGAGTACAATAGAACAAAGATAATATTGAGACAAAAGGAGGAAATGCTGGTAATCAGCTTTTTCTTCTCGTGTCTCAATATTATTGCAGAGCCTATTTGATTTTGGACGTCATCACCAGAGCCCCTTTTATCAACGAAATTACGCACAGTGCGAACATTTTTCGTCAGTGCGTTTTACTGAATATTCTCGCAGCTAAGAATAGCGTAAGCGCTTGCGTAACTTTATGAACAAAAAAAGTTGACGTACGAGCAAGTCTGTTCGCAACAAATGCAAATGTCCAAATTAAGCCTTGTTGCAAGAAATTGCTGAGAAAAATCAAACCAAAGGTGCAAAGAAATGTTGCAATTCACTAAATCACGAAAAAAAAAACCCATATAATTCATTATTTTGTTGGACTTTTTACACTTTGTCTTGTATTATTATTTATAATTACAAAGTAATTCTCGCGTTTTCCAATTCTAAAAGACCCCCCAGTACTTTACGGAGTCTTTAGAACTTTGATATTTCAGCATTTTACATGCTGCCTGTTTCTGTAATCTTTAATACGAGATCTTCCACTACTTATGGAAAGATTTACGGTTTAAACTGTTTACACAGTCGATATCTATCAATACTTTAGTCTTTTCGCCTAGCGGGAAGAAAGGTCTCCCCGCCAGGCGAAAAGACAAAAGTACGACAAATTAATGTTCTGGCGGGTTTTCGTGCTTTGTGTTGCGGGGTGCCAGACGAAGATACGAAATGACATGAATCAGCCACAATGCGTAAAATATATTGCATCCAAAAGAAGAAAGCAATGATAAAGTAACAAGCATGTTGTTCTCTTGTTTCTATCCCTCTATATTTTATGTGCTATATTGTGCATAACAGTTTGTCTGTGGCATGTTATGATTTGGAATATTCTTTTTGATTTTTATCCCATTACCACACAGTGACTCATTTTGACTCCGCACAAGATAACTGCTTTGGAAAAACAAAATGGTTGTATTAGTTTACAAAATAATTATGTAGTGCGATTAAGTTTTTCAAACTCTTGAAAAAGGCAAATTTTGCCGAAATATTGAATTGAGTATTTTATAATAGTGCTTTGGAAAACATCGTGGAAAATGAAGAAAATGCTTGTGACAAGCAATTTCTTCATTTCCCACAGTGTTTTCTACCCCAAAAGACAACAAAAACAAATTTTATTCATTTGAAATTGTCGTCCGCAGGATCTTTCAATTTGGACCACACTATAATTTTGTCGTTTGGTAATGGGTTAAGAAAGTGTTAAGTTGTGATTCGTTCAGAATATCTAGACAATTTTCTCGTATTACTTCGTATAATTTATTCGCGAATTTGATTCGAGCTCAGTTGGTTAATTCTGAATGCGAGATACTTCCTACGCAGCGAAAAACAAATGCCAGTCACAAAAATGAAATATGACAGAGTTTTCATGAAAAAAATAACATGGGGAAACGATCATCAATTCAGAATAAAATAAAAATACCATATATGGATGTATGAGAATTGTAGCCAACGTAAATGAGAGGTTAGTTCAAAATGAGTACAAAGTTACACTTGTAGTAATGAATTTCCTTTGTTTGTAATTCAATGGTGGGAATGTCTGAATCTATCAACCAAGGGAAGTGAGTGGGAACCCAGTCTTGGCCGATGTCCCTTTTGACATTATATACTCGTATTTATCGTACATATTGATGAATTGATTGTGAATCATCTATAATAGGATAGCAGGTGGTGGTTAGATTGGACAGCGTGTTTGTTCTGGTACAAAATGGTACCAAAATGCATGTCTATGTACACTAGCCCGACACAATATGATGGAATAATTGGTGATCGCAGCCATAATGTAAAACAATCGTTGGTGTATTTCCCCAACTCAAATATGGGCTCTTTAACAAAAGCCTCGTAAGAGCAGCTTAAAACAAGCTGCTCTGAGGTTTTTGTTGAAAAGCCACGAAATACATATCTACATATATAAACCTACCAGACAAGAAACCAGACCCAATCTCTATGGATACAATCCACGCTATCTCCGCCTTCGTTCCGCCCAGAGCTTCTTGTAGAGACACAAATATGATACCAATAGAGAAAAACACGCCATGTGTGATCACGTGATGTATAAATGCACCAATCACAACGATCCATCCCCAACCTCCGTCAATATCATCTGTCGTCATCGTCAAGATACAATCTGGAACAATACAGGGGGAATCATTTTTTAATAAACGAAGCGAATGCGGCTTTACCGTTTTCCTGACCATAGAATTCATAGTCTTTAAAACAGGTCGATCTCGAGCAGATCTTTATCTAAACGAAGTCGTTCACAAAGACGAAGTACTTGTGTTCTGTTAAATAAAGTATTCTCACATGTAGAAGAAAGTGTTCATTTATCACGACCGAGAAAAAGTCCAAAATATGAAACACCCTAACGAATATGCCTAGGGATGATTTGACAATCAGTTAGTGTTGACGTCGCCTATGGTCGTCCTGGGCGTAGTCTATCAGCTACTCCGTTTGGTTATGTCTAAGGACAAGTTTCATTGTCGTTTGGCAAGGACAGCCTATTCGGTCTGAATTTTTTGAAAAGACAATCCGTCTTCGACAATACCCCAAACCCAAAGGACGTTGTACGTTTGTGCAAATCTTTCAAGAATTAAAGTGTCCTTTTTTTCAGCATGATTACTGGTAAACATAAACTATAAACAGTTTGTGGTATATTTTGCATATACCTTACGAGAAATGACCTAGCAGAGCAGCCCATGCTAATCGAGTGGAAAGCTCTGCCAGGTCAATTCTCGTCCGCTATACACGCCGAAAACTTAAGAATTTGCACGTGACATCATGTGACAATAATGAAAACACTTTATCAACAGAGTAGTTTACTGTGTGCACACATTTAGACCTACAGTTGGCGCCACATCGCATGGCACAATGTTTATATTTTGTTCAAATGTAATTGAACGTTAAACAAAACATAAACACGTGCCATACGATGTGGCGACAACTGTAGTATAAATATCGTACATAGTATAGAGGAAAATAATTGACCCGGCAGAGTGACCTTAACTGTTCACAAAAATGGAAAAGTTTATTGTCCAGTTTAGATGGGAATGGTCCGTCGTTAATTTACGTAAAAGCGTGCACTGTATCCGTTATACAACATTGTGCCGCCATGTGAAAATAAGATTTTATCTTATCTAGTCAAATAAAAGTGTTAAGCTACCTTGGTCTGTTTGGATCGAAATTTTCAGTAAAGCTAATCATTAAAATAGGCGTTATCTCCAAAAATGAAAATATTTAGATACAGTTCACATCTTGGTCATACCCTACAGATGGCACAGGCTGACCAGGGTCGGCATTTTTGCATATTCAGTTAACCAATTACCATTTTAAGATGACGCGACAAATGTATGCACGCGCAAATACTGTTAAGTCGTTGAATAATATGATTGTTAGCTGTAAATAGCAAAGCATGCGAAGTGTTCGGCAAATCACGAGGTGTTCCGGCACACCTATCACCCCTGGACGATAAGTCTGTTGACCTTTCCGCTTGGTCTGCTCTGCCGGGTTAAATCTCGCCGTCAATATTCACTTGAAAAATCCATTGGTGTTTTAGGTAGTAATTTTCTATAGTTGTCGCCACATCGTATGGCACGTGTTTATGTTTTCTTTAACGTTCAATTACATTTGAACAAAACATAAACATTGTGCCATACGATGTGGCGACAACTGTAGTGACGATAAGTATATTTGCGATAACAAACACCTTTCTACTTAGGAAGTTATAATTGTCTTGTCTCGAACTCTTTTCGATATGGTACAGTTTGAAATTCCATCGATTGGAAAAGTCTTTGTCACCAAGGTTAATGTAACTTTATTTATGATATAAATTTACATGTATAGACAACCGTTTCAGATCTTTTATTGAAAGATTTCTCAAAGATTTCACTTGTGTTCAGAATCGCATATTTACAAATGAGCCGGAATGTGGAAAAACGTCCCTTATAGCCTTTTTAAAAATAGAGTTTCAAGATCAGCGTATTGTCGAATGCAGTCAAATATGCACCCATGTTTCTCTCTGTAAGTTACTACAGGTCACGAAGAAGCTATTAGAGAACAGCATGGATCCTGATCAGACTGTGCGTAAGCACAGGCTGATCTGGTTCTATGTTGGGCTCAAAAGCCTCAAGGGACGTTTTCCAGACCCTGGCTCAAATATAAAGTAGAGTGTTATTTGCCGTGGTGATGGTTTCATGTTACTTGCGGACCGACAACGCGGTCAATGTTGGTTAATTCATGAACAGGGTTTTCACAATGAATGATAAATATTTGATTAGACAACTTGATCTCCGGGTTAACGAATGTCAATGGTATTCTATATGAATCGTCAAAGGCAGAGCTACAGATATAATGGGGTTTTCAAAATAAAATGTTTCATTAATTATTGAGTTCAAACCTAATGCTGTTGGCACTCATTGGGATCTTCTTATCGAGACGATTCGAATGAGCACACACAACATATGGTTTGGATTTAAAGTAACAAATTTAGAATGCTTGTTCACCCTCTTATCTGTTGCCGCTTGTCAGATGCCGTTTTTTTTCATTTAAGGTTAACCCGTTCCAAAAAGGTGACATTCGAGACTGATATGAAATACAAACAGGTAAAGACCAAACGGTCAGTTTTAGTTGATTATGAAGATCGATGTGTTATTGTTTAGCAAGATTAAGACTAAAAGATAAAATACGTTATCTGCATGTTATGTTGTTGTATCTATGTTTTCCAAAGCATTATGTATAAAGGGCGCCTAAAAGTTTCCATTTTGGGAAAGGTTTAAAGTAATAGTACACATTAGTTTTTTGTGGATTCAATTGAATTTATAAAATTTATAGAATACAAATATATAGTACTTTTTCAAATAGATTTCGATCATTTAATTAAGGTATCCAAACCCTCAAAAGCACCAAAGAGCCAGGGGCGAAATTTGAAAAGTGCAAACAATTCCTAAACTGTGTAACATTTCCATTCCAAATACTAACATAAGCATTTTGCACGGTTTAGAATTTTGAATTGATGCATACTTATGGAAATATTTGACAAAAAAGTTCAAAATTACCTCCCTTGTATATGAATATAGAGTAAAATAATATTTGTTAATTATTTTCTTCTTGAAGCATACTCTTGAAATCCGGCACGGTGAATTAACTAATGTGAAGTGTATTTACAAGTGTGTGTAATTTGGTGCATTTCATATGGCTAGAAAGTGGTGATTTTTTCAGGGTCTGTAAACCCTAAGTTTAAAGTTAAATTCAATGACAGGATCTCTCTTACCAAACTGATTCATCGTTAGAGGGACCAACTATCACATATATTAAGTGCCCTGTACAACCATGCAGGGATTTGGCAAATCCTTTTATACTACACATGTACATGTATATATTGTAATTTTATAAAATGAGCACTTGTAGCCTTTAAATTCCATATTTTTTGGCCCTACATAATGCCATGCGCATTATCTGGTTTTCCCATATTTTTTCTGATCCCTTAAATCGTATCTAAAATGTTTCATTAAGGTATATGACCCATCATTAAAAACACCACTTTCTAGCCATACGAAATACACCTCACACAAGTTGATTCACCGTACCGGATTTCAAGATTATGCTACAAGAAGAAAATAATTTACAAATCTTATTTTACTCTATATTCATATGCAAGGGAGGTAATTTTGAACATTTTTGTCAAATATTTCCATAAGTATGCATTAATTCAAAATTCTAAACCGTTCAAAATGCTTATGTTTGTATTTGGAATGGAAATGTAACACACTTTATGAATTACTGGCACTTTTCATAATTCGCCCCTGGCTCTTAAGTGCTAATGCTGGGTTGTATACGTTAATACTTTTTATATTGTAACACGCCTATCTTCCATCTATCCCAATCTAATTAAAATTTAGATATTATCTTTCGGTAAAGTCTAACGACCATCCGTTAGGAGTCATCTTCTGTGACCTTTCTTTGGACCAATCAGATTATAGCTTTGGAAAAGTTGAAAGACATTTGGCATACGCACGGGCATGCGCACTACACTTCCGTTTCTAACGATAACAAGATTAGTAACAATGGCCGCCTCCAGTGCGGTGATTTCACTACAAAGACAATATCCGTTAATTTTGAGAGCAAAGATAATGGCATTTATGAAGTAGATAGTTTTCGGTATATTTTTAACACTAGCATTAACAGTTTTATATACTAAAGGAAAAAAGAAACGCAACAACAAATTAATTTGTTCATACGTTTTGTTTTTGTATTTCTCAAAATCACCCGTATTCGAATACTTTTTTCAATGCATGGTAAAACTTCATCATTTGACTGTCTAGTGTTAAACTTTCATCAAGGCCACAGGTTGTACGTGCCATCAATATGCGTTTAAGGACAGATCCTCCATTTATTTCCCACGGTAAGATTTTTTTTATTTTTTCTGTACTGATATCTAAATATATAAGAAGTAAAAAAATGACTTAAAAACTATAGGTCACCAAGCGAATTAAAAAGTTATTGAATTTCAAGGGAGACTACTCTTGTCTAAAATGGCAAAAATGAGGTGTCACTTAAATACCCACCAAAAAGATGTTCGAAATGACTAGGATGACATAAATAAGTCTTTATTGTGTTAAATATGTTTTATTCTGTCTAAATGAGTATCAATTTGGAAAAATTTAGTGATGATTTTGAAATTTTTAGTAAAACATTCTTTCAAAAGTAGCTGAAATTGCCCTTTTTTCGCAACGTTTCTGATAATAAAAAATATTCCAGCGGTAAGATTTTTTTCTTTTTTGGTATAGACATAGTGCTTGGTCATACCTACAAAAACAAAAAAAGAAAAATATATCAAACCAAGCGTTTTTCTTAGTTATAGGTAAAATTTGGTTTACTTTTTACAGCTCTGTCCGAAATTGTTTCACTACTTTTATCCATTTTCTTCCTTATTACCAGCTTTAGATAATAAAACGTGTCATCTCTAATGTCCATCTGAAGCGGACTATCTCATAAAGACACCACGTTGCTTTTGTTGCTCCGTTTCCTATCGCTAACGCCACATTTTGAACGCGTAACAGAAAGCGAAATGTACCATCCGAGTACTATTACACTTAAATTGACCAAACAGAGAAAATTGAAAAAACCGAAAAGGGTCTTGTCATTTATCAACCAAACATTAACTAAATGTAAGAAATACATTTGCTGAAACAGGCCAATTACTGAAACAGCTTTATTTCGTTATTTAGGATATGCGCAGTAAGTTGCGCAGTAACAACTGGAGGATCTGTCCTTAAATGAGAGCGGTTTGGCGTCAACGTTAAATGCGTTCTCGCACGCAATCCAGACTGACGTTAACGATTCCTCGCTAGAATGTGATTGTTGTACTGTCCATGAATAGTATCAACAGTTTTTCTCGATAGGACAATTTGTTTCTGTAGGTAAAATAAGCGAACGTTCTGGTCCTGACGTCGTGACGTTAGACGTTGACGACCGCTTTTCGGGCGACCGTAAGTTGTTCCGTTCGTTCTAACACGTTACCTCAAGCAATATTTTGTATACAGATGTACACAAAAGTCATCAGCAACTGCGGGTTGAGATGTTCCACTAATAAACATCACAACTGCCAGTGGACGACGTCTTTGAATAAGTCCCAAAATGATATGAGGGATTAAATCCAAACGCAAATCATTGCCTTTTGTCGAGTCGACGTGCATCTACACAATCAAAAGAGTTTTATGTACAGTTTGGTTATTTAAAGGTTTGCACGTGAGAAACGTGTAAACGTCTATTTTGACGTTATCTCACATGTAAGACATGTTCTAACGTAAACACAAAGATCAATATCAAGATACAGTTCCCTGTAATAATCAGTGACAAATTTGGCTTAATAACATGAAAGAATGAAGAGAAATAACAAAAATAGTTGTTGCGTTTCTTCTTTCCTCTAGTATACGATCATCACGCTAGCCCGGAATAAAGCGATGTTAACTTGTGAACGTATAAACTATGTATTGGCAATTCGAGACTACGTGATCTAGATACCTGATTAGCTCATTCGGTAGAGCGTCCCACCCGTAAGCCTGACGACCAGTGATCGATTGCCGCCTTGGCTTTATGTTTTTTCCTACTTTGTATTTCATATTTTTCAAACTAAACGATTCTAGAAATCGCGGATATAAAAACATAATTGGTAATTGTATTTTTATTTCGTTTTTGCAATTTCTAGAATAACTTGGTATGGAAAAATGTAACAAAAATAGGGGGATAAAAAGATGAAATAGGCGCGAGGCTCGATCCTCTAACCTAAAGTATACAAATCGGCTGCTCTACCAACTGAGCTAATCAGACCACTGTATTGTAAGTCTTCCAATTGTCAATATAATCATAGTTTAGAGAAAATGTACCGTAATCTATTTACTTTATTAATAAATGCCATATCTTTGCTCTCAAAATTAACGGACTTTGCTCTTTGCTCGGTGTCAAGCGCGTGTCTATCAACCGCAGTCATTTGGTTTTGTTGTCAGGGACAACAGACCTGCGTTTACAACGAGCGTTTGGTTGGTGTAAAAATAAAAATCCCGGACTTTCCCATGTCACAGAAGATGACCCCTAATGGGTCATCCTCAGATGTAACATTATGAAATAAGACGAAATAAGATACATCTGAATTCATTCAGATTGCCATCTGTCCCAACATTATATCACTACATTATCATATACGTGTACATTTCATCTTTTACTTTGCCCAAAATTATTGCTGTGATGGTTTTTCACAATTGCGGCATCCTAAGCCATCGTATTGAGACTTTGACAGAGTTTCACCTTTCATCACATACAGAAATTTTACGTCGGAAACACGCAAATGCAAACCGACCTAAATTCTTAATTGAAATGCTATAATATAGTCCGTTTGCGATATCGAGACATATATTTACAAAATGTAAACAGTGGAAAATGCTTATAATTTCAACATAATTTTGCATTTATAAGTTAGTTCGAATCACGCATGTGTCTCGCACTTGCAAGATTATAACCAAATACATGCAAAACTATAGCGGTTTTGAGTTCAATAATGAGTTGTTTACATTGGTAAATTTAGTAAATATGTACCATAATATCGTGACTTGACTATACTTACCTCAAATGTTTTAGAATATCCATATAACGTTAACAAGTTACAACAAAGCTATATCCATTCTTAACACGACATATGCTACATGCATTACTACATGAATAAATCTCATTATACGAAACGCAAAACTAACCATTTCTCTAACACCATTTTATTTTGACTATCCTACTTCTAAATGATTAATAAAGAAAAACGAAGAGCAACAAATATGTTCACTTTTTTTAAATCTAAAGGTTGTCTTATCTACATGAATAACTTAGAAATTAGAACTTTGCTTATTTTTAAATATTATCCATTTTTATCAAAAACGCGCATTTTTATTTTGAACAAATCCCAAAATTTGTCGTTTTGGAAATGGTTAAATCGAGTATGCAAACGGTAAACGTTTGAATAGTACATACAAGTTGATATCAATCAAGAAATGTGTCAATTTTAGATAGGTATAACAAAACCACTAAATCGGCCAAATGTGATACTGATCAAAAATGGTCTAAATGTAAAGGCCCAGTCACACTACAGCGTATGGAGCCAGCGTATGAGTAACGTATGGATTTTTGGGGCATACGCTGGTATACGCTGAAATACGCTGGAGATACGCTAGAGGTAGGTTGTTATACGTTACTCATACGCTGGAGTACGTCGGTATACGCTGATGTACGCTGAGGGCCAAAATAATTTTTGAACATGCACAAAAATTTTCAGCGTATGCCAGCGTATGAATTTTACGCTCGTCATTCGTTTCTCATACGCTGAATACGCTAGAGGTACGCTAAACATACGTTACTCATACGTCGAGTACGCTGAATGTACGTTTCTCATACGCCGAGTACGCTTCTTATACGTTGAATATCAGCAACGCAAATGCGGAGGTTTTTGTGCTGCAACACCACAAAATTCATTAGAATCAGCAGTTTAAATGCTACACATAAAAAATGATAATGATAATAATAACAGAAGAAGCTGTAGAAGATAACAGAGGACGGAGAAGAAAAAGAAAAAGAAGAAATAGAAGAAGAAGAAGGGAAAGAAAACGGAGAAAAGAAGAAATAGATGAAGGAGAAAAAAGAAGGAGAAGGAGGAGGAGAAGAAGAAGAAGAAGAAGAAGAAGAAGAAGAAGAAGAAGAAGAAGAAGAAGAAGAAGAAGAAGAAGAAGAAGAAGAAGAAGAAGAAGGAGGAGGAGGAGAAGAAGAAGAAGAAGAAGAATGAGGATTAGAAGTAGAAGGAGGAGAAGAAGAAGTAGAAGGAGGAGGAGAAGAAGTAGAAGGAGGAGGAGAAGAAGTAGAAAAAGAAGACTTTATCCTCCTCCTCCTTCTTCTTCTTCTTCTTCTTCTTTCTTCTTCTTCTTCTTCTTCTTCTTCTTCTTCTTCTTCTTCTTCTTCTTCTTCTTCTTCTTCTTCTTCTTCTTCTTCTTCTTCTTCTTCTTCTTCTTCTTCTTCTTACTATTGGGTGTCAATTTACTTTCAATGAGTATGTCCAGTTTAATGGTGCACTGAGAAATGAAGGTATGGTACTTCAGGAACTGTCTGCACATGCCTCCAGTAACACTTTTTATGCTCACTTTAGTGTACGCTCATCATACGTTAGGTTGACGTTCCGCACTCGTTTCTCATACGTGAAAGGTACGCTGATGTACGCTACTCATAAGTCGGAATACGCAGTGAGTTCGCTTCTCGTGCGTTGACGGTAGGCTAAGAATTTTGTTATGATAACCGTTGTTTGATCTTAAAATAACATCATACGCTGAAAAGTTGTGCGTATAGATAATTTTCCGAAATATACGATACGTTACTCATACGCTTGCTTTATACGCTGTAGTGTGACTGGGCCTTAAGAAACAATTTAGAACTGTTTTAACCCTTTCCCATACAGCAAAAGTTGTTGCAGGCCTTAAAATGGATGGTGATTCAGATTTAATTTCATAAAAATAAATTTTGAAGTATAAAAAATAATGATACAAATGAAGAAAATGCTGATTATAAACATTTCCGTCGTTTTCCTCAATGTTCTCTCATCAATCCTTTTGTTGGAGGGACGTCAAATCCAGATCTTGCTTGGGAAAGGATTAAGTTACATCTTCCTTTTTCCCAAGCATGCCTTGGTTTCGACGACCTATAGTGCATTCGTTAAGAATAATTTAAATTTCAAAAGAAAAAAGAATCGACACTGTCCATAAACCTTTCCGCATTGTTTTCTGTCATTTGTTATCCGCATTTTACATTGTTATCATTCCATTTGTTTGTTAACCTTCAACAACTTTCAATTTGGACCAGACTCAAAGCTTTTGGGAAATGATTTATATAATATTTAAGTGTATTAGCATTGTATATACGAATCAAACTATTATGCAGTTATATCAGTTTTGTTTTGAACACTCGATTATGCAGTTTATTAGTTTTTTTAGTAGACACACATTTAACTGCGTAATTAATGATGAATGAATGACGAAAGAGATCAATTGAGCAGCATGTGTTGAGGTAATAAAAATACATATGGAAGCTGGTAAAGTGTATGCGTTTCCCAAAGGGATAGATATACTATTTGAAATTTGTAAGCGACCACTATGCAAATTTTATTTTTGAAAACTTTCCTCTATCTGGAAATCAACCAGTTTGAACTAAAGTTCGAGCCGGGATCTGGAAAAACGTCCCTTAAAGCATTTTTAGAAATTGTGTTTGAAGATCATCCTGTTGTCAAATGCAGTCCAATATGTATCTATGCTGCTCTCTGTAAGTTACTACCGGTCACGAAGAAGCTATTAGAGAACAACATGAATTAGCAATAAGACAACAAGGCCGAATAGCTTGAATGATTCTAATTTGGTATTTTACAGTCGACTAAAATGTCATCAAACATCAGCTCTAACATAAAGATTAAATATCAGCTCAATGTATGCTACGATAATATATAAATGAAACTGTAGCTCTCAAGTAAATAATCCCAAAATATCGAATGATCTGCTGCATAAGGACAATGAGCCACCACCGCATTGTTACAACATGAATTAGTACCAAAAATGCCATGAATTATCTATATATACAAATGAAACCCAATGCGATGATGGCTAATTGCCCAACCGCCAAGTCAAAAAAGATTTCAACACTTCTAGCAAAGCTCCTACAATTAATGAAGAAAAGAAATAGCAAAACGTTCAATAGAATGAAAACCACCTATCCAACGTTATCCCTTCTCATCCTCTTAAAGACCTGAAGACTTCAGTAAATTCAAATCACTTAAGTGCTGGGAATGGGTGGGTGGGTTTTAAAAATTTCAAAGCAAGTAAGAACTCGTCGACTGCATATGCATAAAGACAAACTGTGCACAAAGCGCGGCAAACTGGAGATTTTGTATCACTACCAACTACGCCAACCAATCAGAAGCCTGTTTGTCATTGCAAATTACCCAGCTTTATCGATGCGCCGCGTCATCGACAAAACTATGCAAATTAGCAATAAGACAACAAGGCCGAATAGCTTGAATGATTCTAATTTGGTATTTTACAGTCGACTAAAATGTCATCAAACATCAGCTCTAACATAAAGATTAAATATCAGCTCAATGTATGCTACGATAATATATAAATGAAACTGTAGCTCTCAAGTAAATAATCCCAAAATATCGAATGATCTGCTGCATAAGGACAATGAGCCACCACCGCATTGTTACAACATGAATTAGTACCAAAATGCCATGAATTATCTATATATACAAATGAAACCCAATGCGATGATGGCTAATTGCCCAACCGCCAAACCAAGCCCTCAAAACCACGCCCAGCACAGGCAAATAAAAAACAAACAAACAAAAATAAATGAATTACATTAATAAGATACACATATAAACCCATACCTAATCAAGAGCAATATGTGATCCTATTGCAACTTCATCACACCTCTCAATGACATAAAAGTCTGTCAAAAAAGAGGGCCCATACCCATCACCAACAACAAAAGAACAGCCCCTCCCAACCCTACTCAAGAACAATATAAAAGTCTATTGTAACTTGAAAAGCCTCCAATGGAATAAGCTGCGACCATATAAAGAGGGCCCCTCCCACAAATACCCCACAACCCTATGTGGTTATTTATGTGAAATTCAAACTTTCAAAAGATGTGCCACAACTTTAATAAATGCAATCCTTAACCTTCTGGTACCCTCCAGGTTCAAATGTAGCCCCCCCATCCCGCACAGCGAACAATTCCCTAATTGGCTTACCAAATTTACAAAAACGCTTAAAAGACCGAACATAAACCAAACTCATGGTTTTACAAGCTTTAGCTAATTCACAATTAATCACTTTCACTTTGTCACCAGTTACTTGATAATCCAATGGTCTAGGTAGAATGCTGGACACTACCAATTTCACTGAGGGATTAATCCTCTTGATTAAAGCCAAAAGGTTCAAATAACCACCGATAAGTTCATGCACAGGTAGGGAATTCACGTCATTCGTCCCAACATGCAGAATTACATATTCTACTTTCACCAGATCAGGGTTTTTCTCTATCTGACGGGATAAGCGCGCAACATTTATACCTGGGAAGGGTATTACCCGCGTGAATTTGATGTTATCCACGTGTTTGGCAATAGAATCAGAGAGTAAATGTACTCGAACTTCTTTGCCCGCCTCACGGTCACCAGAAAATCCTGCACTCCTCACCTCCTTACCGATCTGACCTTCGGCCTCTTCGATTTCTTGACGTAATCTACGCAACTCCTGCTCTTGTCTCAATTTCTTTAATTTCGACGCGAGCCTAGCCCTCTCCTCCTCGTACGTGACATCGTCCATTTCATCTCCGGAAGTGACGCCGCTACCGGAAGGAACGTCAGCGGGGGTTTCCCCACTTACTTTCACTTTTGCGGGGCTCCCCAAGGGGGAGAAATCATTAGTCCGAGCTAACCCCGACTCATGAAACGCCTTGTAATCTACAACTGACCTCTGTCGCTTCTCCGTCATACTTAGCTACTATAATAATTGCTCAGAAAGTCAAACCAAGAATATCAGCAATATTAATTCCCCACTGGAACCAAGGAGACGACGTCCTCTCAGGATAAACGAAAGGCTCCGCCAACTAAATAGTTCAGTTTACAAATCAGCTATCCACGACATCTCTGACTAACTCGGTAATAAACGAAATATAAAGTTGCTCAGTACAGTAAAACCAAGGCTGTAAAAATTTCAAAGCAAGTAAGAACTCGTCGACTGCATATGCATAAAGACAAACTGTGCACAAAGCGCGGCAAACTGGAGATTTTATATCACTACCAACTACGCCAACCAATCAGAAGCCTGTTTGTCATTGCAAATTACCCAGCTTTATCGATGCGCCGCGTCATCGACAAAACTATGCAGATCCTGATCAGACTGTGCGTATGCACAGGCTGATCTGGATCTATGTTGGGCTCAAAAGCCTTAAGGGACGTTTTTCCAGATCCTGGCTCATATCTATGATTTCTTTGGAAGATTATCATTTTTTAATGTATGGCCGAGTGCGTGATCACGAAAGGTGTATGTTTTCATTGGATAATGTCAAACTACAGAAGTGACGCAGGTAGTGACGTCGCAATGAATAGCCAAACGACAAAGGTTGAATCTTGAAAGACTAGCGATACGCTCAGTGTAGATAGTAGGTTAAGTGTTCACGAAGGTCTTCCAAAAACTTAACTTTGTATTCAAATTTACATTATCTTGACAAACCAATTCGAAATCAAACCGATTCAAAAAGAAAAATAAAAACCGGTGATGACGAAAATTCCCATATAACGCTTGCGGTTAACTCTTCCGTAATATCAAAATTACATATTTCATTAGCTTGAAGAACCTGTCTCAGATGTGAATATTTTGAGAAGTGTAAAATGTAAGCCTACATTTGCATATTATTACAAAATGTATGCAACAGTACCGTTGTTAGATAACAGATGCAGCATAATGGCATAAATGTAAATATACCTTTATCACGAAACCAGGTCAATTAAAGTTCACGTATCTAAGTTGTAAGCTATTTAGACCGGGACATAAAAAAAGGCGCTCAGAATTTCTTCTTTTTACCATCAATGTTTTCCATGTTAATCCGTTTTGTAAACGCAAAAACATTCACAAACTAAATGGATTGTTTTAAAATAGTTAAAGAGACCCACACTTACTAGGTTTTCGAACATTTGGATCAGATAAAAATGTATTTACCGTATTAGTTTGTCAAACTGTATTGGCTAGGTCATTTCTGTCCAAGGGAGTTTTAAATTAAGTTAGTCTAGTCCTTTTAAATCTAGTCTGTATGTAACTGTACTTACCAGCACTTTCTATTTATAGTAACATTTATAGAAAGTTGTACCTTCATATATCACGGTGGGTAACCCACGTGACTTTTGGGAAGCGTTCACACCGAAAAAATCGTCCGCTTCAAGGTATGTTTTGTTTAATTTCTCAGCTTATACGCTATTGATTTTGATGAGATAAAGTGCACGGAACGCGCCTTTGAGAGGGCTATTCCTAGCTCTAACTCACTCTGCTCCAAATCCAGTGGTTTCTTCAAACATTCGAGCCAAAGTGGTTTAAGTGCAAAAACGAAAGTAGGCAGCGTTCACATGCACCGAAAAAAAAAAAAAAAACTTTCGCTCGAATGTTTGAAAAAAACCATGGGATTCGGAGCAGAGCGAAGTACAAACGGGAATGGCCCTCTCAAATGCGCGTTCCGTGCACTTTATTTCGTCAAAATCCGTAGCGTATAAGCTGAGAAATTAAACAAAACATACATTGAAGCGGACGATTTTTTTCTGTGTGAACGCTTCCCAAAAGTCACGTGGGTGACCCACCGTGTAGATAGTGAGCAGTTGTACTAGCGCTAAAATCCCTTACTTTTTGGCCCTTAAAATTACACAGCACCCCACAAAGATGCAAACTCTGTTCCTATGCTATTCTGGTCAACGAAGTATATAGCATGGGCCCTTTAAGGTATCCAACCCCTCAAAAGCTACAAAGACCCAGATACAAAATTTGAAAAATGCCAGTAACTCCTAAACTGTGTTACATTTCCATTCTAGGTACAAACATAAGCATTTTGAACGGGGATCACATTACCTCCCTTGCATATGAATATAGAGTAAAATATTGCATCAAATTACACGCACTTGTAAATACACGTCACATAAGTTGATTCACCGTGCCGGATTTCAAGATTATGCTTCAAGAAGAAAATAATTTACAAATATTTTTTTTCATAAATACTCTATATTCATATACAAGGGAGGTAATTTTGAACATTTTTGTCAAATGTTTTCATAAGTATGCTCTATATGCATATTGATGTCAAAAGTTATACATTAAAAAGACAGATTTTTTTCTTTCCTGGAGTTTCTTGTCATAATTACTTGTAACTATTACTACTATTATTTTTTCTACCAGGAAAATTTCATCAAATTGAGGATGCAGTTTGCAATTTCTTTCAATTTGTCTAGAGTTTTGTTGTTTGGGTATGAGTTAAATAAAAAACTACCTGTATGACTATCCAGAATAAATAAGTCCCTGTCACGCTAGTACGATTCATCTATAATTTACTCTTACGACCTAGTAAGGAAACCAAGCATTTCATCAAACATAAGTAAACCAGACACGTCAACCGAAAGGGAACATTAAGTGATAACAGTTCACGATAAATGACCCGGCAGAGCATCCCTAGCTAATAGCTAGGGATGCTCTACCATGTCATGAGCTATACATGTACTTTCCTTAGATAAATAGTATACCAAAATGTTCCATCCTTAAACCTGTAATTATCCCTGGCGTACCTTTTCTGTATTTTATGTTGTCTGTCTGTCATAATAATTATTCTTTCGTCATTCCAAGGCGTCTTTTGTGACTTTAGCTGATGACATATAAGCTTGGACAAGGGTAACCATGCTACATCAGACAGGCACCAGTTACTGGTCATCTGACTTCTATGAACTTGAAACACTG
Source organism: Fragum sueziense (assembly GCA_963680895.1). Classification (NCBI taxonomy): domain Eukaryota; kingdom Metazoa; phylum Mollusca; class Bivalvia; order Cardiida; family Cardiidae; genus Fragum; species Fragum sueziense. The sequence continues at coordinate 10,352,538 of OY804607.1, forward strand.
AAATACATCATACTTACCTTAACTAATTAAATATTTTGTTAAGGTATACAACCCATCATTAGCACCAAATAGCCAGATCCGAAGTTTGAAAAGTGCTAGTAATTCCTAAACTGTGTTACATTTCCATTCAAAATGCAAACATAAGAATTTTGTACGGTTTAGAATTTTGAATTCATGCATACCAATGAAAATATTTGACATTACTTCCCTTGCATATGAATATACATGTAGAGTAACTAAAACAATATTTGTAAATCATTTTCTTCTTGAAGCATAATCTTGAAATCAGGCACGGTGAATCAACTTATGCGAAGTGTATTTACAAGTGTGTGTAATTTGATGCCTTTCGTATGGCTAGAAAGTGTTGTTTTTACTGAGGGGCTGTATAACTTAAATATGAAAAGAATCCATAACATGCAAACACATGGTTCTGCACTAACTATGTTAATTTTTCCATGTTTCGTGGAGGACAAAATGTTGAAATCGATTGGTAAGAAGAAAAAATCATAGAAGATGACCCCTTACTATTTAAAAAGAAATAATATGATTATCAACCAGTCTGTCTTGCGCACTGGCATTCAGATCTGATCCCCCTAACATTTTGTCGTTTTGGAAAGGTTAAACAGGTTGACAGACGAAATAAGTTTCGATGGCACTAAAATAGACCGGGTTTACCGCTGTGTTTTAATAAACCGGCGGTATTGTTATAACTCGTAACTACGGCTTGAATCAAGCTGTTGTTAAGAGATTTTATAACAACAACCACGAAATACGACGTGTTTGTCTGAAATTAAGTCACTATTTACTTGATAAAAATAATCCCTATTGATTAATGAACCAAATGATGAGGATAAAGAAGAAAATTGTGGTATCAGCGGTATCTTCTTTTTCTGACCATGTTTGTAAAAGCTGTCTCTGTTATGAAGGGTTAAAGGCAATTAACTGGTTGATAAAGGTTTAACCTTGAGATGGTAGATTAATATAGCGACAGAAAAATGACAAACCAGCTGTCACCGTAAACCATTTTCCTTACATTAAACAGATATTTGAGTTATCCGTTGTTGACATAACGAGGTCCAACCGTATCTATTACTGAGATCAGGGCTGTGATAAGGTTTCTAGTTCAAAAGTCTGAGTAAAGTTCCGGAGTGACTGACAGCAGGTTATGAGGATTCTTCTTATTATTTTGCCACTATTAAGCGCTCAGCAGAGCTCAGCAGCAACATACTGTCAGGGAGGTAGAATGAGTAAAAGAAATCCAATTTTGCATTGAAGAGCAACGTGATTCAATATTTATTTCTTCCTTATGCAGTTTGGTCTACATCCATGTAATTCTTCCTATGTCTTTCATGGTTTGTAGCAACTGTTAAATAGAAGTTAAGATCCCTGTCAGCGCAATTATGCCATGTCTGATCTGGATCAATGCTTATATTTATCTCAATAGTATAAGGACAATTCAATTTGTAAGAGACATCATTATAGTTGAAGATGTCAGTTTTCAACTTTTCGCACTTAAACCAATCACTTACGTTTTAACATTTGCAATTCTAATGCTGCTACGGACATTATTGGTGCTTTAGAGATATAATTTGTATAAAAATAACACAGTAAAATATTGAGGCAACATAAGAATGCGATGATTATCATTTTCTTTATTTCCCCCAAATTGCTATGCTTTTGTAAAGGGTTTAAGGCGTCACTCGAAGTTGTTGAACTGTATGATGATGATATGTGTATATTGACAAAGATAACCGGACCGGACGGAGGCTAACACTTTCCTCTATCGTAGCTGGCTTAATCCTTTCCCAATTTTAAAGCTGCTGCAGACAACAAAATTCAGATAAATAAAGATTGGATAAGTGTGGCATATAGCTCAGAAAATATTGAGGCAAAAGGAGAAACTGCTGGTTATCAGCAGATTCTTCATTTGTCTCAATGTTTTTCCCGAGCTTTATTTATAAGGGACGTCATAACCAGGTTTGTTTGGGAAAGGGTTACTATAGTAATTCTTTTTGAATATCTCTAAATAAAGAAGATGGTTATAATTAGACTTTTTCGTTTTCCTTCATATCTTCTATGTGTTACCTATTTGTTTTTCGTTCAAAAAATGAATAATCTGATTGGTTGGGATTTATTTGTGGGAAAAGTATGCAGATTTTTCAAATAAATCATAAATACGAGGAAAACTCTCAGTAAGGTGGGATACATGCAACAAACCGCTTGAAAATTGACCCATAAACAAGAAAGTTATTACACAATTCCTTACCCACTGGTGGTGAACTAGGACAAAGCGAAATCAGACGTTTTTCGCTACAACAAGGTACATATATTTTGCGTTTAAATGTGAGTTTAAAGATCTGATTGGATAGCTTTTCTAATAACTATGAATTTGTTCTAAAAATAGACCGGCTTTACCCATGTGTATTGACAAACCGTCTGTGTTGTTATAAAATCTCGTAACTACGGCTTTATCGAAGCCGTAGTTACGATATTTTATAACAACACCGACGGAACACTATGATCGCGAAAAAATGTCCCACGCTTTGGCCGAGTTCACCACCAGTGTTACCTGAAGCGTGGATAATTTGACCGTAGTTAATACAATTTCGTTTTCTGGCCAGTTGGGATCATTTTTTAGAAAGTAAAATAATTCATATATCTGAGAAATGAACCAAGTAAAATTGGCACAGAAATAAAAAAAAAAAAAAAAAAAAGTTACTGCAATATATTTGACCAGAATCGATTTTATTTTGTCCGAAGTTGTTATCAATCCCATGATACACAATATCTACCGGGATATATACGATGTTATTTTAAGGGATTTCCTCTTGATGCTAGGAGAAGTGTGTTTTTCTTGGAAATTAGAAGTGCGGTATTAATTGAATGGATTTGGTCACGAGAATGATCTATGATAGAATGACCTTTCTTGGTCCAGTAAACCTATCACTCAATTACCGCAGTCGTTAAGTGGTTTTTTTCACCGCCATCATCATAATAAGAAACCTATTTACTCAAGTTTCCAGATCTGATTCTTGACCGGACAACTCAACACTCCCATACGTTTGTCAGGAGAAAATGATACTAAATAGGACTGGTAGATGCACACAATTTCATATCATAATTATATTATTTTATATCTAATTTCTATATGTATACAAGCAAATATAGATAATAGTTTTACCAACTTCCAATATTCATGGTGTCCATGTTTTATGTGAAAAGATTACTACCGAAAGTATTTGTGTTAAATAACACATCTTCGCAAGCCAAGTGTTCTACCTCCACTTTGTTCCTTACGTTTGTAAGGAACAAAGAGGAGGTAGAACCCTTGTTCGTAAGGAACAAAGTGGAAGTAGAACCCTTGTTCTTAAGGAACAAAGTGGAAGTAGAACCCTTGTTCGTAAGGAACAGATTGAAGGTAGAACCCTTGTTCTTAAGGAACAAAGTGGAGGTAGAACCCTTGTTCTTAAGGAACAAAATGGGGATAGAACGATTGTTCTTAAGGAACAAAGTGGAGGTAGAACCATTGTTCTTAATGAACAATGTGGAAGTAAAACCCTTGTTCTTCATGAACAAAATGGAGGTAGAACCCTTGTTCGTAAGGAACAAAATGGAGGTAGAACCCTTGTTCTTAAGGAACAAAGTGGAGGTTGAAAATTTGTTCTTAATGAACAAAGTGGAAGTAGAATGCTTGTTCGTAAGGAACAAAATGGAGGTAGAACCCTTGTTCGTAAGGAACAAAGTAGGGATAGAACCCTTGTTCTTAATGAACAAAGTTGAGGTAGAACCCTTGTTCTTAATGAACAAAAGGAGGTAGAACCCTTGTTCTTAAGGAACAAAAGGAGGTAGAACCCTTGTTCTTAAGGAACAAAGTAGGGATTTAACCCTTGTTCTTAATGAACAAAGTAGGGATAGAACCCTTGTTCTTAATGAACAAAGTTGAGGTAGAACCCTTATTCTTAAGGAACAAAATGGGGATAGAACGATTGTTCTTAAGGAACAAAGTGGAGGTAGAACCATTGTTCTTAATGAACAATGTGGAAGTAAAACCCTTGTTCTTCATGAACAAAATGGAGGTAGAACCCTTGTTCGTAAGGAACAAAATGGAGGTAGAACCCTTGTTCTTAAGGAACAAAGTGGAGGTTGAAAATTTGTTCTTAATGAACAAAGTGGAAGTAGAATGCTTGTTCGTAAGGAACAAAATGGAGGTAGAACCCTTGTTCGTAAGGAACAAAGTAGGGATAGAACCCTTGTTCTTAATGAACAAAGTTGAGGTAGAACCCTTGTTCTTAATGAACAAAAGGAGGTAGAACCCTTGTTCTTAAGGAACAAAAGGAGGTAGAACCCTTGTTCTTAAGGAACAAAGTAGGGATTTAACCCTTGTTCTTAATGAACAAAGTAGGGATAGAACCCTTGTTCTTAATGAACAAAGTTGAGGTAGAACCCTTATTCTTAAGGAACAAAAGGAGGTAGAACCCTTGTTCTTAAGGAACAAAGTAGGGATTTAACCCTTATTCTTAATGAACAAAGTGGAGGTAGAACCCTTGTTCTTAATGAACAAAGTGGAAGTAAAACCCTTTTTCTTAATGAAAAAAGTAGGGATAGAACCCTTGTTCTTAATGAACAAAGTGGAGGTAGAACCCTTGTTCTTAAGGAACAAAAGGAGGTAGAACCTTTGTTCGTAAGGAACAAAGTAGGGATTTAACCCTTATTCTTAATGAACAAAGTGAAGGTAGAACCCTTATTCTTAAGGAACAAAGTGAAGGTAGAACCCTTGTTCTTAAGGAACAATGTAGGGATAGAACCCTTATTCTTAAAGAACAAAGTGGAGGTAGAACCCTTATTCTTAAAGAACAAAATGGAGGTAGAAACCTTGTTTTTAAAGAACAAAGTGGAGGTAGAACCCTTGTTCTTAAAGAACAAAGTGGAGGAAGAACCATTATTCTTAAAGAACGAGGTGGAGGTAGAACCCTTGTTCTTAAAGAACAAAGTGGAGGTAGAACCTTTATTCTTAAAGAACAAAGTGGAGGTAGAACCCTTGTTCTTAAGGAACAAAATGGAGGTAGAAACCTTGTTTTTAAAGAACAAAGTGGAGGTAGAACCCTTGTTCTTAAAGAACAAAGTGGAGGAAGAACCATTATTCTTAAAGAACGAGGTGGAGGTAGAACCCTTGTTCTTAAAGAACAAAGTGGAGGTAGAACCATTGTTCTTAAAGGACAAAGTGGAGGTAGAACCCTTGTTCTTTAGGAACAAAATGGATGTAGAACCCTTGTTCTTAATGAACAAAGTGCAGGCAAAACCCTTGTTCGTAAGAAACAAAGTGCAGGTAGAACCCTTATTCTTAAAGAACAAAATGGAGGTAGAAACCTTGTTTTTAAAGAACAAAGTGGAGGTAGAACCCTTGTTCTTAAAGAACAAAGTGGAGGAAGAACCATTATTCTTAAAGAACGAGGTGGAGGTAGAACCCTTGTTCTTAAAGAACAAAGTGGAGGTAGAACCTTTATTCTTAAAGAACAAAGTGGAGGTAGAACCCTTGTTCTTAAGGAACAAAATGGAGGTAGAAACCTTGTTTTTAAAGAACAAAGTGGAGGTAGAACCCTTGTTCTTAAAGAACAAAGTGGAGGAAGAACCATTATTCTTAAAGAACGAGGTGGAGGTAGAACCCTTGTTCTTAAAGAACAAAGTGGAGGTAGAACCATTGTTCTTAAAGGACAAAGTGGAGGTAGAACCCTTGTTCTTAAGGAACAAAATGGATGTAGAACCCTTGTTCTTAATGAACAAAGTGCAGGCAAAACCCTTGTTCGTAAGAAACAAAGTGCAGGTAGAACCCTTGTTCTTAATGAACAAAGTGGAGGTAAAACCTTTGTTCGTCAGGAACAAAGTGGAGGTAGAACCCTTGTTCGTAAGGAGCAGATTGAAGGTACGACCCTTGTTCCTAAGGAACAAAGTAGAGGTAGAAACCTTGTTCTTAATGAACAAAGTGGGGGTAGAACCCTTTTTCTTAATGAACAAAGTAGGGATAGAACCCTTGTTCGTAAGGAACAAAGTGGAGGTAGAACCCTTGTTCTTAAGGAACAAAGTGGAGGTAGAACCCTTGTTCTTAATGAACAAAATGGAGGTAGAACCCTTGTTCGTAAGGAACAAAGTGGAGGTAGAAACCGTGTTCTTAAGGAACAAAGTGGAGGTAGAATTCTTGTTCGTAAGGAACAGATTGGAGGTAGAACCCTTGTTCTTAAGGAACAAATTGGAGGTGGGTCTCTTGGTTTGCGAAGATGTAAATATTAAGTTGAAAACAGACCTACTAATAAGAGGCGGTAATAGCATTTTTTTTTTCAAATTGAAAAATATTTATAAATTTGTGCGGGTACTCATTTGACTCGTCTCGTGGATTCCAATGATTACCTGCAACATAGGGTTTGGATTTGAATTAACAGTTATCTAGAATGTCTTTACACGCTATTATCTGTTGCTCTATTCATTCAGTAAAACATCGTTCTAGACGATTCTCATTAGCCAGTTTGATACATCTTGATGGTATTGCTGGATCAAATATCCTTATAGGCACCTTCTCCAAATATTGGAAAGAACAACATAAAACCATCACGTTCGCTGTGGCCGTTTTCTATTTTGGGTCAAGAAGATACTACATTATCTCAAAATGATGGAACCTTTTAATAGAAAAGTCTAATCTCTGTCTGATCTCTATTCAGGACCAAATAAGGATGACGTTTTATCAGCAATACTGTTCGCGTTTTAATAGCCAATTCATTCTATTTCCCTCTTTAAACTTGAACTGCAGATGATTTTTAATCTATTATAGTGACACGTCGGACACTTGAACATGTAAAACAGTGGGGATTTAGTGAATTTTCAGTTTTAACAAATAAATATGTTGCATTGTATTATGCGAATTAGTATTTAGTCACGTGACATCATCATCATTATCATGAGTATTTTACCCAAGTCGTGGATTAGTCCTAGCGGCCCAATCTAGAGCGAAATCTCCCTCTAAATTTCTAGCTATCAAAATGATTGATATCTGTCAGTTCGTCCTCGCGGCCTCTTCTTACTAGCTCTTCCATTGTCAGTTTAGGTCTCCCTTGCGCTCTGTTCTCTTGTACGTTAATGATTCGAACCTTTGACACCCAACCAGTGCTGCGTTCGACATGGCTAAGCGGTCTTTGTCGGTTTTGCCCGCGGGATACGAGTTTCAAGTGTCACCTTGATACCACAAATCCATCTAATCCTAGACTTCTCGTTTCTGTACAGTTTCTTGTTGTTGTTGGATGATACAGCCCATGTTTCAGATCCGTACAGCAGCACTGGATATATGTTTATGCAGTAGAGTCTGCCTCTTGTTGTGATTGGGAGGTTCCTGCTTGTGAGGACGGGGAGGAGCTCTCTCTCTCTCTGAACTTCTTCCAAGCAGGCAAGTTACAAATACTTAAGGTGCACTGGAACCACTACATCAACGGATAACAGCATCCCAACTGAAGTACCCTTTGGGTATGAAAAACTGGAATTTGTACCAAGCTTTTGCCACCTACGTGTAGTTGACACACTATCAACCAGCGAACTAAATTCGACAACACTGTTTGGATGCTGTTATCCTTTGATGTAATGGTTCCAGTGCATTTTAAGTATTTGTAACTTGGATCAGGATTAAGTGGGCCTTTGATCTCACTGCACTTCTTATGTACCCAATGTGAGCAGCTGCTGCAGTAGATATCGTTCTCATCTGTTCAAGTGAGGCATACGGCGCATGGGAACGTTCCTGACTTTTTCACAGGAGCTTGACTGGGGTTGGATATCATAAGCTTGGTCTTGTTCATGTTGACTCTAAGGCCCTTTTCCATACCCTGTTTCCATTCAGTATGTTTCGCTATAAGTGCTTCCATTCGAGGCCTGCTTTTTGCGTTAGAGTACATGGACTGTATGATCTTGACGAGCCATTCATTAACTCCTAGTCTGCGCAATGCCCACCACTTGGCCGTCCTTGGTACACAATTTAAAGCCCTTTCAAGGTAACCAATACAAAGTATGTTTGTTTGTTTTGCAGCTATGTGCTTCTCCTGCGGCTGTCCGATGATAAAAATTGTATCTTTGGTGCCTTTGCATGGCATGATTTGATTATTTCATGGGAAATTATTAATGTTTATTACATCCCTAGCAGTGAAATCCTATAATTTCACAGTAAAATAAATTTTGATATTTTCACTGCAGTGAAATAGTTCACTCCTGCCGGAACTACTTTTTATTCCTTTTCCCCATTAATTCATTATGCTTTACAGATTCCATGCATGCTGAACATAGGAAATGTCTGTCAAAGAACATCTACCTGCAAAAAAGAAAAACATCTAAAAAGAACTAACCTATATTCTTTGTTTTCGCCCTTATTCTACATTTTTGATCATGGAAGCGAACATGACGAAATTTGTTCCGTGATAGGCCTATATTCAAATCACTTGAACAGACTGTTCTTTTTACGCCTGCTCAAAGTAAAGCAACCGAACGACACATCACAGAATTTGATAAAGATTGTTGCTAGACCATCCCTTTTGTCTAAAACACGCTAAATCAATAGTTTTCCGCTGAAAATTATGTTTCTTTCATGAATCTGTCATTCCAGTTGTTGACCTTGTTGTTGTTGTTGTTTTTATTGGTAACTTAGACTGGAGTTTTGGAAAATTTAGACTAGAAAGGTTGAAATTTATTCAGTTCGCTTTTTATTCTTTCATTACAATTGTTTTTGATAATTTAAAGTCCAGATAGATGCTTCATTCTTTGCTCGCTTCAAAATTTAAACAAAATGGCGGTCTTTTCTTCAGAATACACAAAGAGCATGTATATATGCGCGGTGTAAAGCCTTGGATCAGATTGGAATAAGAACGTTTTTCAAAAGATGTTGCCCCCAATTGAGGGTTTAATTCCCAAAATAGGTATGTAATAAATAGATTAACTAACTGAATAAATGTAATATGCAAATTATTTCACTCGAATGGGGTGAGATGTGGTTAAAAAACTCGTCCAAGCGGACTCGTTTTTTCAACCGCATCACACCCCATTCTCGTGAAATAATTTTCATATCACTTTTCTCCAGTTAATCTCTATTTAGTTTGTTTTTTCGGTTGTTTTTTCTATTTTTTCCATTTGTAGAATAACAAATTTAAAAATGTTCAAAGAAAGCTTTTTTCTCTCTTTCAACATATGGCTCTGGTAAAAATCTGAAAGCCTGTTTTTTCTCACTTGTCGAATTTGATTAATTGTTAATTCACTTAGCGGCTTTAATTAAATGAATCAAACCTGGTTTTTGTCTTTTTTAAGCGGTAGAATTTAATATCTGTCACGCAGAATTTATCTTTTATTTATTTTCTCATTGACATTGACCAGGAACTCATTTTGACGTTCTCCCTGTTTAGCGTTTTACAACTTTAATCACGTTACATGTGCTAAAATAAAGCATGGGATAATTTTAATTTCAAATGTTGATGTAAGACACTAGTTCACGTTTCCACTTATCTTTTTTAGATGCTTGAAATTATTAAAGAAATTTTGTAGAAAATTAGAACAGTAGATTCTAAATTTAGAATTAGAATAAGTAGAATTTAAATTTAGTAGAAAAGCCTGACATAAAACCACATATTGTTTCTAGGGATGACGCTGCGTGTATTCGACCAGAGAAACAGATAAGAGAAGGTTAAGACATGCTATTTATTATTTCAAATCCGAACCTTTGATATGAGTACTAATTTGAATGGTCTTGATGAGACAATTCCAATCAGTACCTACACCATAGAGTCTGCTTATCAATAAATTAAATGATGCATTTTGAAAAAAAAGCCAACAAAAAACGGTCGGTTCAAACTGACGAATTTTCCTCACGAATCGGCCCAATTCGTAAGGAAACGTAAGTTAAAATCGTCAATGTGAACCCACCTTAAGTCAGCTTGATCATTGACAATACCGCCGTACTGGATATATTGACGTCCTACAGTGAAGTTATCCTGGACGTGAATCTGATAGATGGTCTCCGGCATATTATTCTATAATACATCACACACACAGGACACTAACAATACATAGTGGAATCTGTAACAGCTGTGACCTGGAATGTTGCTGCTCCAAAATACAAAGTGTAGATCAATGAAACTTGATATACGCGTTGTCTAGCCTTACATGATATAAGTTTTTTTTTTAAATTGTTGCTGATAAGCAAAGGAAACATATTTTAAGTTGAGACGAAAATGCCAAATTCCTTTTACATCTATAATTTCAAGAAAAAAAAAAAAAGAATCTTGTAAACAGGCAATACTTATGTTTAAATTTTTCAGAATTTTCATAAGAAAATAATGCTCTTTCATGTAAGAAAGAAAACTAAAATTTATGAGAAAATATATGTAAAATGTTTCATTAAAAGATTTTTTGCTTATTAACAACAGTCTAAAAAACAATGGTACAATTTAAACGCATTATTACAACTAGTCATGGCATCAAAACATACTTTAGATGAATGAAAGAGGGAAATGTGGTCTCTTTAAACAATAATCGGAAAACACAGAAACGGTGTTTTTCGAGAAAGAAAATATTTTTTACGATTGTAGAAGAAAGGAAGAACGCAGATCAAATCTGTTGAAAATATGATTTAGTATTACGAGAAAATAAAAGAAAATGTCAGACAGAAATTACAGAGAATATTAAATAAAATGTAATTCTGACAGGAAAATATGTGGAAACGTTATGATTCCTACAAATATGAAAAATGTACAAGATGTCAATAGACAGAGGAGTATTTTTTATCCATTAACAGACGAAAAAACTATTCAAGGGTTATACAAATTCAAAGATGCTGCAGACAATAATTTCAGATGAACGAAATTTAAAAAAAAATCATTTTCCACAATGTTTGGGTAATTGTCAGTTGGTAATCAAATATTATGTTCGAAAATGTAAGTACAGCTTGAATAATCAAAGTGCTGTCAGCACTGTATATTGGGCATCACTGAGAAATTGATATTGTGACAAAAGGACAATATGCTGATTTGCAAAATTGCCCCATTCTCTATTCGATGTTTTTTAAGCATTTTCTATGAAGCGAGTAAAAAGGCGTCATCGTTTGGAAAATGGTTAATTAATGTGTAGGCAAACGTGCATAGGTGATAAAAAAGTTGAATGTACACTCTCGGGGTGAATCCAAAATGTGAGGCTGTTTGGGAAAAAGGAAAATGTTACACTTTACCGGATTTTACATTATATCAACATGTTGGATTATTTTTTATTCTTAGCTAATCAGAATACCAAGTACGGACCCATTGTAGAGGCTTAGCCTAACTGATCTCTGATCTGCAAACATATTTCGATTAAATAGAATGCACTTGTTCATTGGTCCAAATGATCAGTCTAAGAACAGTATATGAGGTTAAAATGTAATGTTAAAATTCTAGAAAACGGCAAATTTAAGATGATGATCAAAATATTTTAAAATCACAGTGTCTAAACTCTATAGGCTAGCCTCTAACCATTCGTCCTTTTCCAAACAAGACATTGTTATGAAGCAAATAATATGAAACATACAAAGATAACCGGAATTTTCTCCTTTGTCCGAATATTTTCTGTGCTTCATTGTACATGACATGATTTCATCTTTATCGTCACCGGTTTCGTCGTCTGCAACTCTTTCTAATTTGAAAAACTCTAAGATATTGTCGTTTGGAAGAGCCTTCAACACAAGAGTTGAAAAAAAAACTATAACGATAAAGTGAAAGCAGATTCCTTAACCCATTACCACACAACGACTCTTTTTGACTCCTCACAAGATAATGCCATTTCTTCATTTCCCACAATGTTTTCTACCCAAAAAGACCAAAACATTTTAAATTTCATGCACTTAAAATTGTTGTCTGCATCTTCTTTGAATTTGGACTAGTCCAAATTTTTGCCGTTTGGTAATGGGTTGACCAATTATCAGTCGCCGATTTCAAGCAAATAAATCGTTACATTGTTTGGTCTTTCTAGGAAGAAAATATTGTGGGAAATGAAGAACTTGCTTGTTACAACCATTTCTTCATTTTCTACCATGTTTTCCAAACACATATATTTCATGGGAACCTAAAGGGGTCAGAATATAGGAATGGGTAAAGCGCACACATTGTATCTAGGGAATGGGTTAAGGGTACACAATTGTAGTAGGTCAACCAGTGACCCAGTTAAACACCTGTTGACCAGTGCTTTCACTGGTAGGCTAAATGACCGTCAGAGCAGTAATATTTTAACTTCATGGAATTTATCTTAGAGTTACACTATTTTGCTTTCAACTCCTTTACTCAACCGAAAAGATTGTAAAAACGCTGAAAATACTAACAAGTATTCAATCTAAGCGAAAATTTCATCAAATGTAATTATTAACCCCCTCCTTATTTGTCGCTGAAGTGAAAAAGATGAAAAAAGTTGAAGATAGTGACTGATAAAGGACGTTTCTGTGGTGTTTGAAATAACGTAGTTTGGCTTGCACACATAGCTCAGCGGGTTAGGGTGAGAATGTAATGGCTGGAGAGATGTCTGTAGTGAAAAACTGGTTATAATATATTGGGCTATGCCCAATATAAAAACGAGAGTGTTTTGAACGTAGCTGGCGAAATATTGGTAGAAACAATAATAGCGCTACGTCTTGCGTCCTGTGGCTATTTTCTTTTTGGGTCAAGGAGATACTTGATTAGATCAACTTGACAAAACAACGTTTAATAGAAAAAGGTTATTCGTGGTAATTTTCAATTTTGACCAGGAAAATACGTTTTGTCTTAAGGTTTTTAATCCATCATTAGTACTAAAGAGCCAAAGGCGAAATTTGAAAAGTGCCAGTTATTCCTAAACTGTGTACATTTCCATTCCAAATACAAACATAAGCATTTTGAACGGTTTAGAATTTTAACTAGTGCCTACTTATGGAAATGATTGACAAACTGTTCAAAATTGCCTCCCTTGCATATGAATCCAGAGTAAAATAATATTTGTAAAATTATTTTCTTCTTGAAGGATACTTTTGAAATCCGGCATGGTGAATCAACTTATGTAAAATGTATTTACAAGTGTGTGTAATTTGATGCATTTCGTATGGCTAGAAAGTGGTGTCTTAATGATTGGCTGTATACCTTAAGAATAATACTTGATTGATTATCTTTATTTTCAATGTAGGCTATATAATGCCTTGTTACCTCATGTACGGGGGATATCAAATCGTTTTGAGCCTATGCTATTTATACCATTCGGATGCTATAATTCTTTACATCTTTATGTATAGAAATATTACAACGCAGTTAGAATGCAGGATCATATCGCAAGCTGTTACGATATAGCCACACGTAGTTGACGTGGCATACCCTACCCCCAAAATATCGGCAAAATGAACGATACTGAGAACAGGGCTGTGATAAGGTCCAGAGCCCGATTGTATAAAATTTGGTTACCGTTAAATAATTGGTTAAAAAAATGTTCAGGTTTTATTTTCTATGTGATTATATGAACGTTAAACAAAACCTAGGTAATTAACCAAATAGTTAGGGCTAACCAAACTTAATACAATCGGCCCATTGAGGTTAAATCTGCCACATATGTTAAAGAGCGATTGCCTACGATTTATGCAACAATCAAACTTTGGATGAAGATATTCAATAGATGCAGATAGAGTTAAGAAGACAAAAATAATGAAATGACTGCTAATGGGTACCACGACGTTGACATATATAGATCAGGTACCTATGATTGACAAACTGGACGGAACAACAATTTGGAACTGGAAGACTTCTTGTATGTTGAAAAATTACACAAGTTAAATCAATGAATCTGGTTCCTTCTTTACGAGGCTCAAAACCTTTTGATACATTTTCGGCCCTTGTATATCTGGTGTGGAAATAAAATCTTGTTCTTGTTCTTGTTTAATTCTTTTGGTGACACCATTGTATCCAAGGTAATTTTCGATGTAGGCAAAATTAGGATACAACCTTTGAACACCAACTTTGTATCTTATTTAAATGGACAATTTAACCCACATATTCTTAATTAGCAAGGGATAAAACTCGATCAAATTCTCTATTATATCGAGAATTTTGCCATGGTCGAAAATTAGCAATATTTCCAAAACAAAAAAATGAGTCTCGGCAAGTTATGCAAAATGAAATTACTGAAAATTCGAAAGACATTCAATTTGAGTGGCCTTGAAAAAGTCTTTCAATAATCGAAGATATCCGACTTTTGTGTATTTTTTGAAAAGTGAATGCCATTAAATGTTCTATTCTATCTATTATGATTTCTTTACAAACACTGCGTATTTTCAACGAACGAGTCCTGAACTATTTTAGAAGGACATTTGAATTGGTGACAATGCATTGGTGACAATGTAAACGGAGAGATACACGTTGAAGAACAAAATCGATCTAATGTTGTCTATGTACCATTTTCAAAGTGATAGCAGAAAGGCCGAGTGTTATTTGATTTATAAATTTTGGTTAAAACAGACTCTCTAAATATTCTGAATAAGGAAACAAATAGTTTCACAGCGTTTCTTAAGTCACGTTCCTGTGATATTTTGATTTAAGTCGTTGAGCTTTTCTTGCTCTTGACTTAGGCGTTTGAAAATGCATAATTTACTGTTAAATAATTTGCGATATTGGTTCAATTAAATAGTAGTAGTTTTGTTCGAAGTCAACAGATATTGTCGTGATAATTTCCTAATTCATTTCGAGGTTTAACCTTATTTGGAAGAAAGATAAAATCAGCTGTAGACATCTGTCCTTTTTTGATAAAACATAACGAAATGTCACAAGAAGATTATGTAAGATTATAGAATAAATGGATATTGGACATGCGATCTTCACATTGTCTTTCTCGTGTTTCAGAGAAATGAAACTTTTTTCTCGTTATTTCGGTTTCTTCGTAATTAAGGCATCTGTCCGTATTTCCAAATAATTTAATAATAGGCTGCGGACAAGGCACACTGACAGATTGTTGCCCGTCGATAGTGTGAAGAATGTTTACAGTAAACGGACTGCATTTCTAATTCCTGTCCTACAACAGGTTACATTCACGTAGACTTACAGAGTCGGTAACTATAACTATTTCTGTTAGGGATGCCATAATCTGACCTTCTTTGAGAAAGGAACACATCAATCAACAGAATTTACTATAACAAGCAGAATTGTGTAGAGGCAATGTACTTGCTGTATAACTTGAGGATTACAAGTTTAGTTTGAGCCCTTACACCATTCTTCATTTTGGATGAGACTTTAAACCTCCCCTAAATAAATCAGCAAAATTCCAGAGTGTTCCAAATTCAAAGGTTTTCACACAGAAAACTTAATGTTACAAACTTAAGAATATTTCAAAAATAGGATTCGGGTGAGTGATATATGCTGGTCCTTTTTTTTAAAAAAAGATATTTCATTTAACGTCCATCAAACCCTATGTTGTTGGTATTTATTTGATTCAAATGAGTATCACGGGGAAAGAAAATAAAAAAAGTTAGAATGGCTTTGTCCTCACTTATCTGAATCCCTCAAATATTGTTCGATTCCAACCCAGATCTTTCATTAAATTACACAATTGGAGAATGTATTAAATTGAATTCATCAAAAACTCCCGCCAACCATTATTTATATAGAGGATCTGATTGTTTTCAAAAGTCAATTATCTTGTCTGTACTCTCTCAACGTAACCAGATTAAACAGTTGTTGTTTTGGAATTATTCTCTTACGATTATAAAATGAATTCATCTGGTTTGAATTAGTTTCAGGTTGTGTTTTCTGTAAAAAGCACAGTGTCTCTATTTGATTTTCAATATCTCGTGTAATATCTTACATGTTTCTTCAAATACATTGTCAATGGAATGAAAGAATGAACATAGAAGAAGGAAAATTGAACTTTAAGTACCAGGTGTCAACGTACTAACTAAAGAAATGGTTTTTTCGCGCACAATAATTTTGATAGTTGAAGTTTTTTCCCTGTAGCAGTCAAATGCTGTTTTGTTAAGTTAAACATCTTTAATGTTTTCAAGTGAAAATATTCACTGTAAGATTCACCGTAAATACGATAACAGGAGTTACATAATTCCCCTTATAATACATGTAGTTGTATGGATAATAGGGGTCTATAATTTGACTCTTATAAAGGTCCATTAGGAGATGGGAGTCACCTTATCACTATGGGAGTCACCATGGGAGACCACCATGGTATGGATTAGGGGTGTTCTTGTAAAGATGATTTGGGAATAAGCAAACTTCTAAGAAAGACAACATTATGGCCTCCATGCGCGGATCCAGAGGGTGGGGGGTCAGGGGGTCATGACCCCCTGGAATTTGCCGAAAACTGCCATACAAAAATGTAGGTAAGAGATGTTATCATTCTAAAGCAAAACATTGCAAAACAATGTACAAAATGTGCAATAGCAGCCCATAGGTATTCCAGGGTACTAGTAGATATAAACGTATGCCCTTGCTACACATGTTATGATCTATTTCTGTTTCTGTGGCAAAACCACCATTTCTAGTCATGCCCGTAGGAACGGGTGGGGGTGGGGTAAGGGGCTAACACCTCCCCCAAAAGTTGGCAAAAAATGCTGACACTGAAAATTTAGGGAAAACCCAAATTAGCCCTCCCCCCAAATATTCAGACCCTGGGGCTTTAGCCACCCCAATATGAAATTGCTTCCTACGGGCCTGCTGGTGGTACTAGAAGTACGAAAATTTCGCATTACCGAGTTTTAGTTGTACGCTCTTGTATCTATGCCTCGCTTTAAGACATAATATGACTTGGTATCATGATTTAAAATGCCTGAAATTTGTGCCGAATGTACTTCATCCGCATTTCAGTAGATTGTTACTTGTGTGTTGAACCACCATGTCCAATCACCAGACACGTGTGCCTGAATCCGTGTCAAAATCTCCATATGGGCTTTTTTCAACGAAAACCTCGTAACTGCAGATTAAAACAAGCTGCAGTTACGGGGACTTCGTTGAAAAACATCGATATATTTAATGCCGAATCTTTTCCCGTCTCATGTCCCGTTTTCGGTTTTAATGTTCCTATAAATATTTATAACGTCGTCATATAGTTGTCTGTCAGATTTCCATTATATTTAATATTCTCTGTAATCCTTGTGTGACATTCTGTTTTATTTTCTCTTAATTTTAACACCTAGTTTTACCAGATTTGATCTTTTTGCTATCAAACTCAGATGTGTTTTCCCATCCTTTAGACAGATAACAGTCCCCGTGTCTGTGTTTCCGATCTTACTGACAGTTTCATCAAATTAGCATATCAGCACATACATATTTTGTAAAAATGTGGATTCTGAAATGTTGCTCTTGAATGAATCCATTCGGAATAAATACACGTAGCAATAGGACTAAATACCAAAGTAGAGTAAAGAAAAATATTTCTCTCAGAAAATCAGACAAAGACGCAGACCGCACACAGGAGCACGTACGACCGGTTGTAAGAGAGGCTTTACACAGCTCTCTCTGGTCCCCAAATCGTGAATGCTTCTTTTATAATTCCCCAGGAAATGTTAAATAGCTCCATGCTAGTCGGTCGTACATACTAACATCCAAAATACTATTCAGAAACACCTTATACATTTCAACTAGAATGAGAGCGTGTCTGTCTTGCAAAAAATCGCACATAAAACCTCATTAACCCTTTCCCAAACATCACTTTGAAAGCTATTAACCCCTTTAAATTATCGTTTTAGTCCGTACCTATGAACCGCTTCCGGTGGCAAACAATGGGTTTATGGGAAATTAACATTGTATTCACACAGACACAGTTCCAATTTGTTACTAAAAATAGCAACACATCAGCCGGTTTCTATATGTAAGATCGAGGCTCTGACCCAATTCTGAGCAAATCATCCCACGTGCAATGGCAACGAACAGTGATTGGCCATAATTGTCATCAAAGAACGACTTCCGGCGGCTGTTTCGTGAGTGTGTGGTAGGGGGGGGGGGTCTTTGTTGAAATAAGCTAATTGTAGAGGACAAAATGAATGTTACTTTGTTCAAAATTTGTGAATAATAAAGCACATTAAACATTAAGGTAAATGAGAAAAGTCTGGTTATCAGCATTTTCTTCTCTTGTCGAAATGTTTTTCCAAGCTTTTTTTCCTATTTGGGACATCAAAATCAGGTCTTGTTTTTGAGTTGTCAATGTCGTATCTTTTCTTTTTCTTGTAACGTCGAAGGAATGAGTGATCTTTGATAGAAAGTTAAAAACGTGTTATAAGCTTTAAAGTTCCTTTCAGTGTTGTCCTAGAAATGTGATGTGCCATACAACGATGCAAAATCTGATCGTCTTGTTGTTCTGATGTCTACAATATCTGGCACGAGTACCTCCATGATACAAAATTTATGAAAATAAAAATGGGCCACTGAGAAAAAGACATGGTGATAAAAAATAATCCCAACCGACCAGAATCTGATCTGAAAACGATCTGATTTTTTGTCGTTTATCTGGTCGGTTGGGGTCACGTTTTGCAAACAATACAGGAGTTAAGTAAGGCGGGTTGCATGCAACAAACCGTTTGAAGATTGACGCAGAAATAAGAAAGTTATGGAAAATTGAAGCGAGACTTTGTTCGTAGAGTTCATCCCATGTCGCAAATCTCCAAAGTGGCTCTGGGCCAAACAAAACACACAAAATATCTGAAAATGATTCGTAACCTAGGCATTTCGTACCTTCGTTTTTACATTTTTTTTTCAGAAAAACGAAAGGGACGCGTAAATTGGAGAGATGATATTTAGGCTACTTATATTAAAGTCTCATGGAAACTGTTACAACCCGCAATGTATAGGCCTACTTATTGGATTGTCAGGTTTAAATAACGCATATTATTGCAAATGTTTGTATGCTTTTTAAAGCTGATGAGTAACATTTTGTGGATCTTACGATGCTAAAAAATGTTTTCTTCAAAATTAAGTTGTTTTAGCGGTGTATTTTGCCAAGTTTAACCCATTACCACACAATGACTCCTTTTGACTCCCCATAATGTAATGGCTTTGGAAAACATCGTAGAAAATGAAGAAATTGCTTGTGACAAACACTTTCTTCATTTCCCACAATGTTTTCTACCAAAAAGCTATAACATTTCGAAATTTCATCACATTGAAATGCCGTCTGCAACTTCTTTTATATTGGACTACCCCAAAATGTTGTCGTATGGTAATGGGTTAAACGCAAGAGTTCCGAAGACAGTGAAAACATATTACAATGATTGCTTGAAAATTTATTTCAATATGGTTAAATTCATGGAATACATCATTAAGAAAAATGATGACAACAACCAGCATCCTGCATTTTCCGAAGCTATCACATAAACGGACTTTGGAATTCGACTAGGAACCAATGCATTATAGCAGTGTAAGGGGGGTAATAACTGTTGATCATTATGAATACCTTTGTATGGATTACTTCCCATCCAGTAATGTTTTATTATACAGTGTACAATGTGTAGTGCAATAGGGAACGATTCTATCCAATTAACCGTGACGTAATTTCGGACAAACAATGATATTTTGTAGGTGTTGTTATACAATTTCAAATTAAGAAACCGAAACAATTGCTTTGTCCTCAGTCAGCATCAGCTGTTTCTATATCCTACATGATTTTTAAAAGTATTTTGTATATTTTATGTTCTCCAACGCTCGATCTTAAAACAAGATATCTGACTATTTAAGCCATTCATCAGTTCCTAACTAAAGAGGAACGATGGTGTGATGATGATGATGATGATGATGATGATGATGATGATGATGATGATGATGATGATGATGATGATGATGATGATGATGATGATGATGATGATGATGATGATGATGATGATGATGATAATGATGATGATGATGATGATGATGATGATGATTTTTCTTCATCGTTTATACGGTATTGGAAGTTTTCCCTCCACAGTGTATATAAGCACATATCGATACTTTGAATGTTTACGGAGCCGTAAAACAATCTTCATTTTGCCATGCCGGAACACCATTAATAGCATAGACAATCAATAGCAGGAAAATAAAAAAAGTGAGCGACCTTCCAATATCCTTTTGTAATATGAGATATACGAGTAGTGCAGAATTTACACACAGCAAAAACCGCAACGTCTGCAGCGGAAGATTAGCGGGCTTTTTTGCATATTCCCAGAACAGAAATCAGAACTTTTACTTTCGGTTTCGTGCATTGGATCAACAATGGACAAGGAAACAAGGTATTGAATTGATCTGAATCTGTTTCTCTGTCGATGTGTGTCTGTTTACATGTATAATTCTGTATCTATACGAGTGTTTTTCTTTCCACCTTTATTCTGTACTTGTCTGACTTTTGGTATCCCCTATAGAAATAACGTTTGTATCATTTTCAATAATCATTTCACAAACATCATTTTAGATAACTTGCGCTAATTCTTTTTGTGTGGAACGTTCGCCAGTCCTCGGAAGAAAAGGAGAAAATTTTTGATGTCAGCATTTTCTTCTTTTCTTATAACGTTTTCAATACTTTCTTTATTAGGGAAGTCAAAAGTATATATAGGGGAGGTTTACGCATTTTAATTGGTTAAAGATAGAAATGACACAGTGTAGAGCTGGGCCGTCCCGAATTTTTGCTTATTTGACAAAGAAGGCATGGTTATTTATATAATCCAGTAGGTTTATAGTGATCAAGCACAGCCCTTTTTCTTCTCCCGAGAGCTATACACTACAGGAAGCGAAGCCTTAATACATAGTGAGAAAGGTTTAGTGAAAACAGACCTGTACTTGAGTATGTACATGTGATTGTATAATGAGGTGTTTATGCGCAGACAGTAGATATATCAGTCGAAACTTAAGGGGTAATGCTCCAGATTCCTAATTTTTTTCCCAATAATAGAATTTGTTTATATTTTGTATGTTGAAATTACATGTTATTACCAATTGAAAAATAAAATAAAAATGGATGGTCAGCGATCTTGTTTGAATTTTATAGGCATTCGTATCACATACCCCTACATCGAAAAAATGCACAATTTCTTGCACCTGTCCAAGGCCACTAAAATGCTAATAAAATGCTGTATATTCATCGTTTAGTCCCGAAAACGGATTTAAAGTAACGTCTTACATTTATTTAATATGAACAGAAAACCCCAAAAATGTGCTATTATAAACGCGTAAATGTATAAACAGCATGCTCACTTGTTCGGTTAGATCAACGAAGCTGGAGTGTTTTATGTCAAAATTCGCATATTTTTGGAAATATCTTAGGTTCTACATAATAGAATTTGATAAAACTCCCTCATTGTATTAAGCAACATGTCCTGATAATAATTCAAAAAGAAAATGTATAGGTCAGCGCACTTATTAGTGAATTACAGCAATTTTTATCAGCTACACATGAATAAAATGACGCAAAACAGTGGTAACTGCATACACACTTACGACTGTCTTGCTCTAAATAATCGATTTACATCTTGGGGAAATCATTTTCGCATAATAAATACACTTTTACCGTCGAAAATGGCAAATTGTAATGCTGTGTTATATTATTGAAAATATGGTAGCGAAACATATTGGTACGAAACATTTAATTTACTACAGTAATGACCGAGTGTTCCGAAAAACTGGAGCATTCCCCCTTAAACGGAGTCTAAGCTACCTTAATGCTACTTTCTCGCAGTTGGTACATACCTTATCTGTAAATTCATTATTTGCTCTTTGATTCAGGTGACCGATTAGGACCTCTGGCCATTTGTAAATTTATGTACTACGTTATTGTATTGATACGTGTATTTTCAACATTAACACCTTCAGTTGGAAACTTAGGCATTTGATCCTGCAGCGAAAACTAGGTTGTTTGCATTAAAGGGACACAACATTCCAAATTCACTTTTTTAAAAGCATGTCTTGATGCAAAGATTGGTTATTCTAATGCGTATAAATGCTATCAAATTTTTGAAGTTGTTGATAAAAAAGACGCATTTAAAGTTAAGACAAAAATGACGAATGCCATATATATCTGAACTGTTGTGGACAACAATTTGATTAAATTTAGCACAAAAAATATATAGAACTCGTAAATTGCATAACATTTTGGCTTGATGTTTTAAAGATTTTGAAAAAAATCTGAAATGTCACTTTAAGACGAGTTCTACAGTCTATAAGGCAACGTAGGGTCAAGTTGAACAGGACAACATAGTTTTTGGACGAAAAACATCAGGAAGGTCTGCCTGGCACGTCTAATATTTGCATCTTTTCCATACTTTTTTATTACATGAAACCCACTCCTCCCGCATATGAGTCCATTTGTCGCAGCAGGATCTGAACTTTGTTTTGTGAATTATGTATCGTTTCTGGGACAACAGTTGGCAAGTCATGTAAGTTTTCGCCGACATCGTGTTAGAACTATTGCCTTAATTGTTAAAATTATCAAAAAGACTTGTCTGACTTAGATTCACCATTTAAAACGCAAAACTTTATGAAATACCGCTGCTCAAGCACCATATTTGAAATATGATCAAACTAATACATACATGTACGGTTGTTTACGGAATTGACGCCATATTTCAGCCGATGACGTTACGTTTGCTAGAAATCAAAAGATACGAATAAACGGAATGAGCATTTTGGAGGTTTCCATAGCGACTGTCGGATTATGCAAAATGCCATAAACCTAGTTTTTGTTGCATGATCAAATGCAAAGTATTTTTTTCTCAGTTGGTGCCCAAATTAAAGGGTTTTGATACTATTCGGGATACTTTATTAACAGTCCACGTAGTTTTGAAATCCCTCATTATCGCTATACGAGAGTTACATGCATTAATATCTCTTCTTCTGTTTTATGTATACACAGACTGAGTGATGGTTTACCACAGATACTTGAAGATGAAAATCAAGGACAAACAGAAAATACAAAACTACAAACACAAGATACAATACCACAAACAGAATATACGAAACCACAAAGAAGGTTTGTGCATTCCACTAACTATATAGGCTAATAAGCAAGGACATCGGCTTGAGGTTGTCCGCTTCTAATGAGATTCGCTCGACGTCGGAATTATTCGGGCGACGTCGAAAACATTCGGAGGTGGAACTTTCCACCGCCGAATGTTTACGACCGTGCCCGAATAATGTTCGGATACTTAACGACGCCGCTCGAAAAATCCGATGTTCTATGAATCTCAAAATGACCACATTACGAGTATTCTACCTTGAAATAATGATACCACATCGGCAATGTTTTCCTGAGAGGCTAAACTTACGGACTTTGTAGACGAAAACAAAATAGGATCTGGTACATTTAGTTACGCTATATAACGATAGAAACAATTTTCAGAGTCAATGTTCTGTAATGTGTGATATCACTTTTCTACTGTAAGACTTTCTCAAACTGTAAAAATTGACAATACTCAAATTTCAAAACTACTGAAGATGACAAAGCCATTTTCTTCAATTGAGGCGTCAAAACAGTTAAGTTTATCTTTTCGTAAGTTTTCATCACTTTGTGGTGGATGTTGCTGTTGTTGTTGCCGTTGTTGTTGTGTCGCGCAGAGCGACACAACAACACTTCTAATTTTAAAAATTACGTCATGAGGGATAATTGTTTGCACTTGAAAATCGTGGATATGTCCTACTTATATACTGTTTACCAGATAATATTTTTCAAGCAGTACTACAAAGTATACGTTGATGTTTACCCAATCCCAGAACACACAAAAAATTCAAGTAAACAAAATTTTAATTGTTTTATTTTTGCAAAGCAATGGAAAGTCCCTACTTCCGGTTTCGCCATGGGGGAATGTATAAATCCTATCCATTTGAAGACCAGAGTAATGCATACCAGGGGAATGTCTAATTCCTATCTGTTAAACGACCAGAATGCATACAATAAGAATCGCTAATCGTGATGTGTACTTCAATGATCAAAGTACCACAAGTACTTTAGTATTGAACATACAATTTCGGCTGACCAACTTACGTAATTTCAAGTATCGTTTTAACTTAACAAGTCTATGTATTGCTAGTAGAACATTTATATTTTCTCATAATTTTTTCAAAATAGTAGACTTTTTAGGGGATTCTAACACAAAAATAATTAACCATTCCCCTAACAAAACATGGTTTTTCTCGTACTTTTTTTCCAAAAAAAAAAAAATAGTAGACAGGCTTTTTCACACACTAACATATTAACCCTTTCACAAACAAGATCTGGTTTTGATGTTCCTAGTGGGAAGTTTTTAAGCAGGTTAGTAGCAGCTTTGAAATCAGAACAGTTCAATCATTTCGCGTTTTGGGAAAAAGGGTTAAAAATATGTCAACATAGATCCTGTAAATATTCTGTAAATAGTTATGCATTTTATCATGGATCACATTGGACCGTTCCGGTTGTTGGGGATGCATGGACTCTGAATACTCCGATAATCCCTATTGGCAGTTTTGGATAAACAAAATCGGAAATTTAAATTAGACTTACGTAAGTCGACATTTGATTATGATTTTGTTTATCCAACACTGCCAAGGGATTATAGGCCCACCCAGTTTCTCCCACCCTAGGGCCGTTTCTTCCATGCATCCCCCACTTCGCTGCTCTAAAGACTGAGGCTGACCACGTGACCAGACCACTTGCTCACTCCTATAATCCCTTGGCAGTGTTGGATAAACAAAATCATAATCAAATGTCGACTTAGGTAAGTCTAATTTAATTTTCCGATTATATTGTTAAACCGAAGTGACCGTGCGCTATGAATATTTATAAACAAACGTAATCGTCTGCAATATTGACAATAATGAGCGCAAGGTTACTTCGGTTCAATAATATATGGTTATGTTATTTCAGTACAGTCAGTCGGATCCCTGATATACAGGTCTACGTACACCCGAAACAATACCAATCTATTTAGGGCTACATGTTTTACTGGCGTTGTGTCCGCTTTGCGTCCGTGCAACCATGTCTAATAAACGTATCCTTTTCCTTCCGGTCACTAAAGCCTCTCTTACAACCCGTCGTGCGTCCATTTAAATCGTACGGTTTAAAACGCTGCAAAATCGCACGATTTTTAAAGACGCACGACGGGTTGTAAGAGAGGCTAATGAATTGTCCGGTCAATTCTTTGCTGCGTGCAGTCTGCGTCGTGGTTACGTCCACCAAAATCGTACGTTGCACGTGCGTGCATCGCACGACTAAACGTACGTTTTAGACGCAGACTGCACGCAGACCGCACGCAGGAGCACGTGCGACCGGTTGTAAGAGAGGCTTAAGCCTTTTCAGATTGCATAGACTAAGATCAGCATGCACTAACATGCAGTCTGGTCTTAGACACACCGACTATTCTCTACTAAATAATTATAGGAACGTCTGAGCTAGAGTGGTTAAAATGTCCCGATTTTGGGATTTGAATTAAAACACAGTAACATTTCAAAAGGCTAACGATTAAACAAGTAACAAGTAGATCTATATTTCTTTTTCTTTTGAACCCTACTATTTATCCCCTCTGGCGGGATTAATTGCATGGTCCCGTTACGGGCGTGCGTTCGTGTGTAAACCTCTTCTCCCGAGCATTTTATTCTTCAAAATTTCAACAAAAATAGACTATACTGGAATCTTTCTTGCATGAAGCCATTCAAATTTTCTAAAAATAATTCATGCAGTACTCTGGTTGCTATAAACCGCTCATTGGATTAAATTGTAATAAAGTATGTGTTTCGCTTGGGGATAGGCCACTTTTAGAGTCATTGATGGAATTTCGAACAGAAGTAAGGTTTACGAACTGAGAATGAAATGCAGAGCCAGGGGCGAAATTTGAAAGGTGCCAGTAATTCATAATCTGTGTTACATTTCCATACCAAATACAAATTTAAGCATTTAGAATTTTGAATTAATGCATACTTATGGAAATATTTGACAAAAATGTTCACAATTACCTCCCTTGCATATGGAAATAGAGTAAAATAATATTTGTTAATTATTTTCTTCTTAAAGCATATTCTTGAAATCCGGCCTGGTGAATTAACTTATGTGAAGTGTATTTACAAGTGTGTGTAATTTGATGCATTTCGTATGGCTAGAAAGTGGTGTTTTCATTCTCAGTTGGTAAACCTTAGGATTTGGTTGGAAACATATATACATTCAGCAAAAAGTAAATGTTGATAGAAAAACACAGAGAAAAATTAAATATTGCCGAATCATTTTTAAGCGCGACACAATTCTCTTTGCTGTACATTACAGCAAATTTTTACTTGTTTATATAATGTAGATGTGTATGGGCGGGAATCTGGGAAAAGGGTCCCTAATACGTTTGAGACCGTCAAGGATCCAGACCAGAGCAAGCACTTGAGTCGGGATGTGAAAATACGTCCCTTAAATGTTTATCATTTGAGACAGTAATGTTTCGAGGTCAGACTTTGTATAATTGTAGTCTTATCAGCATCCACGCCTCTCTCCTACAGTTGCTACATATCACAAATATGCTATTTGAAAACAGCATGGGTCCCGATCAGGTTTACCCTACTTTTTTTTCAATTGTTCAAGCAACTAAGGAACTACAAACACTGGTAAAAAACCAATTCGTAGAAACTCGAAAAAGTTGGATGAATCGAATTCCGGATATTTCGACACATCGCTGTTTTCATCGAATACCACGTAACTGCAGTTTAAAACAAGCTGCAGTTACGAGGTTTCGTTGAAAAGCGACGATATATAGTCACAATATTCTTCTTTTGTCCTGATGTTATATGGTTTCTAAATCATTTTCTAATATAAGTATGTATTGAAGTAGTATTTAACGTAGTATTTGCACATGATTAATAACACTTTTCAGATAGATCTATCAGTACCAATAAAAACAAAAATGGAAACAAGGGAAAAAAGAAAACAATAGAAAAAAGAAAAAAATAAGAAAGAAAAATATACATGTAGTAGTTTTATCGCATATGCCTACATGACATTTGAACCACGTACTTATGTCAAATCTAGAAGGACTTGGTGTTTCACAAATCAACTGCTTAGCCCTCACGGCTATGCCGTCAGAATATACAAATAGGTGCGAATAAAGGCTTTTAAATCTTAACAAAACTTGGGATTACTGTTTCCGGTTATTTTGATAAATAAAGCTCATATCAAAATATATGTAAATATCAATTAATTTAAAGAATTTAGTTCGTCAAACGTAAAAACTGAACGATAGAATTGTATCCATTTATTTGTCTATGCCAATGTTAATGCACTGAAACCTTTCTATAAATTTATTATACATGTTAATCATAAATCCTTACCAGAAAATAAATAAAAATGGCATAAAAAGGCTATTTCCCATTAACAATAAAGCTTAAAGCTATATATCGAATAGGC
This sequence comes from Fragum sueziense, assembly GCA_963680895.1. Taxonomy (NCBI): domain Eukaryota; kingdom Metazoa; phylum Mollusca; class Bivalvia; order Cardiida; family Cardiidae; genus Fragum; species Fragum sueziense. The sequence goes on from OY804607.1 coordinate 10,379,895, forward strand.
AAAGTTAATGCTTGTTCATTTTTTGGGAACTTCCATTGGTTGTTCCCACAGGGTGGGTGGGGTACCATGCTATGGTAGTGTAGACATGGTAGGGTGAAAGGTTTATGATATTAAAGTCATTTTCGCATTCCACGAGCAAATGCCGTAGTCTTAACCATTTAACCAAAGAAGACATGTCTTTGACGTTATAAATAGGAAATGCTTGGCAAAGTTTTGAGGAAAAAGAGGGATTTGCTGATAATCGGCATTTTCTCCTTTTGCCTCAGTATTTTCCTAGTTATATTGAATTAAAGATTTGTTTTTATAATAATCGTCTGCAGCAACCTTCAAGTTGGCAATTCCTTATTTTTTTGTTATGGAAAGAATTAAGCAAAGAATTGTAAAAAATTCTAGGTTTGTGAAAATGACTTAAAGCGTGAGTGAGAGTGTGAATAAAGAGTGTGTGAATGGTGATGGTGTGATAGGACACGTATGAGTGGTAAGTGGTGTGACTGGTAAGTGGTGTGAGAGCTGAGTGGTGTGAAAGGTAAGTGTGATTGGTGTGAGGGATTAGTGGTGTGAAAGGTAAGTCGTGTGAACGGTAAGTGGTGTGAAAGGTGAGTGTTGTGAAAGATGAGTGGTGTGAAAGGTGAGTGGTGTACCAGGTAAGTGGTGTACCAGGTAATTGGTGTGCCAGGTAATTGGTGTGAAAGGTGAGTGGTGTGAAAGGTGAGTGGTAAGTGGTGTGAAAGGTGAGTGGTTAGTGGTGTGAAAGGTAAGTGGTGTGAAAGGTGAGTGGTAAGTGGTGTGAAAGGTAAGTGGTGTGAAAGGTAAGTATGAGTGGTAAGTTTTGTGAAAGGTAAGTGGTGTGAAAGGTAAGTATGAGTGGTAAGTTTTGTGAAAGGTAAGTAGTGTGAAAGGTAAATAGTAATGGCGTGAATGGTACGTGGGATATGATAACCAGTAGTTTCCACTTTCAGCTCAATATTTATTTTGCTATAAAGCAAACTCTACTCTCAATATCAGCATATATTGAGTGTCTGCAGCAGTATTCAAATTAGAACAGTCCGAAGATTTGGTTGGGAAAATTAATATACATAGTAAAAAAGTTTAGCAACAAATGTAAATATCGTAAGTAACAAAACTATTTTTGTTTTCAGATAAAATCAAACGTTTACACTATAGATTATAGCTAGAGAACACAAACAGATGGTTTTATACCGCCATCGTGCGCGTCTTGTAATCCAGGTGCACATTTCCGGTTTTCATGTCTGCGATGGTATTCATGTGTATGGAGCATATTTCTAGAAAACATTTAGGTGTGAACATAATGTACTTTGTCTAGGATGAAAAGGGTCACTAAAAGAGTTTCCTGCAATGTTGTGGGACTACGCTATGGGCTTACGTAAGAAGGACGTTATATCGCTGATGTGTTCCTACGTGGCGGAACCGGCGATAAAGACTTCTGTTTGAATTTTGCGTATCTCCAAGAATAAGTAACCGTTTGAGGATGCTTTGTGAGCCAAGTTTTGGTGGTTTGAGGTAGTATCGGTCAAGGACGTCGAAGAAAAACGCCACCAGACGATGACCGTCATAATTTCGTAACGTCACGACAAAGACGTTCCATATCAGCGCAAAAACTTGCGAGTGGCTTCCACAGGAATTTCAACATAGAGTATCTACACTTGCCATCCGTAATCGTCTCCACAGACGAAGGGTTACTAGACGTTGACCATACGTTGTAATTTCCTTGACGCTACATCCTGTACGCACGAGACTTGCCTGGCATAGAATCTTAAATGCTTTAAGTGTAAACAAGTTGATGTACTCCCATTTTCATCCCTTTCTTTCTGATTTGTCACCCATAGAGCACATATGGTGCATTTGAGGAAGACATGAGTGATCATAACGACGAGAATGACGTTCAATCTCTTGATAAAGTAGTGAATGTTGATAATGTGTACAAATAATTTAAGTGGATTCGAGATCGTTTCACTGCTGTTCTTGCTCGACAATGACCTCATAATCAATACCGAATTCTATTGAGACTTTTTGTTTTTACCCCTCACCTACGTCAAGACAATATTTCTCACACAATATTTAACGTTACCACAAAGCGACCTTTGAATGTTGTGCGTAAATGCATATGCTAAAATGTATATAACGGTTGTGAAATAAATATCACAGAAAATACATTTTTTCAACTAACAAAGTCAGTGTTGCTAAACTTTCTTTACATGGTACATATTACGCATGGGGGATCTAGATGGGGGTCGGGGGGGGGGGGGGGGGGTCCGGACCCCACCTCCCTGGCATCGGCCGAAAATTGACTTTTGACTATATAAATTTAGTGTAATGTTACATATTTACTACATTTTAAGCCATAATTTTGGATTGGACCGCCCTGGAAAAAATTGGGCTTGGACCCCCCCCCCCCCCTTGGAAAAAAATCCTGGATCCGCCCTTGGGTTATTTGGGAAAGATCTGCTTTAAAACAGAACACAAATCAGAACAGAGCATTCTGTATTAGAGATTTACGAATTAGTACGAAATGGAATACGAATACGAAACCGAAATGAAAGGGGTTGGGGGCATCCCCCAAGGGCAGAACCAGAAATTTTTTCCAGGTGGGGTCCAAGCCAAAGATTTTTTTACAGGGGGGTCCAAGCCCAAATTATGGCTTAAATTGTAGTAAATATGTTACGTTACACTAAATTTATATAGTCAAAATTTAATTTTCGGCCAATGCCATGGGAGGGGGTCCGGAACCCCCTCTAGTTCCGCCCATGGGTTATATGTGTGCAAAGATAATAATGCTTCAGGAAAATCACAAAATAACCTGGCGGAAAATCAATGAATAAAACCGTTTGATGTAAGTATGATTGGCATGTGTATCTAGCATTTCGCAAAGTAATGGCCAAAAAATAATAAGTTAGTTGATGAAGTAGAACTGTTGTATTTTATGTCTAAAGGTCCTCGAACGGTCACTTTTTAACCCTTTTATTCTTATGCACCAATTAAACTCGCAATTACAAACGTCCATGTTACCTCACCTATAATAAATAGAAATGACTTGTTACTTACCTACACATTTAGCCTGGTAAACAAGCTCAGTTTCAGCTGTGCTAAAGAAATATATATGATACAACGACCGGTGTAACGTAGTAAAGTGACCCCCATAGAAAACTGACCCCCGGTCACTATTTTATATAGAATACCGACCCCGGTCATAATATCATGACCGGGGAACAAGCGCGGATCCAGGTATTTTTTCCAGGTGGTGGGGTCTTCCGATCTTTAACCCTTTTTTGCCAAATTTCAGGGGGGGGGGGTCAGACCTCCTGATCCCAATCTCCCCCCCCCCTTCTCTGGATGTGCATGCAGATACATGTCATGCCATGAATGACTAAATATATATAACAACGGTTTGTCGTGACACACAGGGACAAGTAAAGAAGTTTGTTTGGGACATAACCAGTAATCATTTTGATAACCCCTTTTTTCGCAAATTCCGGGGGGGGGGGGGTCATGAACCCCCGACCCCCCCCTTCTGGATCCGGGCATTTACCCAATAACCCTTCGATCGCTGTCTTTCTCTCTTTTTTAATATCGGTATATCATTTTGTTGATGGATAGCATTGTAATGTACCAAAACGCACAGCTTTGTTTTACTTTGTATATTTATCATTTCATCGAAAGCAAAATCTGAAAAGTCGAAAGAAGGACCAGTAAACAAACTGCCTAGTTCAATATGTAAACTGTATATGGCATCTTTTCAGCCAAAACCCATTCATTCAAAGAAGACTTTTGCCTTTACGCCACATAGGTTGCCTTTACAATAATTAAAATCAGAGGTGGCATATCCGTCTGATTCATTAATTACGTTTATTTTAACAACCAGGATCCCGTATTATCAACGGTCGCACGGTTATCTTTTGCGTAATAATTTATATGAACAAACCTGATTGGCCAAATCTGATTTCTCGTGCAATCAGATGTCTTCTTTCACAGGTTACACAAAAGTGTGGCCGTAAGATCGTTGATAATACGGGACCAGGTCTGGTTTTCGTTATGTTTGATCCTGCCCTAAACCTTGACCGACCCCCGACGGAAACGATGGACTTCAATACCGTCTCAGTAGCGCTCGCATATACTTTGACAGATCCGTGTAGCTTCTTGGACTTTTCGTTTGTTTGGCGTGATTCATCACTAGATAAATCTTCTCCCAACAGGCATTTTCTCATGTTTTCCTATTTTTTTCTGTGCTGTAACATTTTCAATTTTTATATCAATTATCTTGTCGTCTGCAACACCTTTGGAATTTGAGCATTCTAAAATTATGCTGTTTGACAAATAAAAGATAAGGTAAAAATGTTACAATTTACCAAATCAATGCCACGACGACATGTGAAACTGATCCAAAAGAGCTTAAAGTTCTGTATGGAGTGTATTCCGATTTGTTTATTAATTTTAATTCTCGTTTTGCCTTAACCTATTGCCACAGTGAAACAGTGAGCTATTTTGACGCCCCACAGACTTAATGCTTTGGATAATGTTGTAGAAAATGATTAACTGATTTTGACAAGCAAGTTTCTTCCACCACAATAATTATGTTCTAGGCCTACTAAAAAAAAAACAAAATGTTGCTAAAATGTTAAATTCTATGCAGTCATCTGAAACACCTTTGAATCTAGAAATCTAAAATGTTGCCGTCTGGTAATGGGTTAAAATTATCTGAGCTTTATTGTACACAAATCTTGCATAAACCCTTTCCCAATAAACAAAAATCTTGTTCAGAAAACGATTATGGAAAGTTATAGAAAAACATTGAAAAGAAAGAAGAAAATGCTGATCATTATCATCTCCTTTTACCTTCATATGTAATGTAATGTACATATTAACCAACACTATTTAAAATTACTCTGACTTCCTTCTCCCTGCAATCAAGCTTTGACCGTAGTGACAAGGCTAGGCAAAATATTGAGAGAGAAGAAGTTGCTTAAAGACAATATGTTCTCATTCTTTCTCAAAATTTTCATGGCTTTTTAAATAAAAAAAAAAACCTCCTGCCTTTGGCGAGACTTTATGTCGTTTGCAAAACCTATTAATTAAGATTAAGACTACCACAAAAATGTAGACAAGCATACAAATGCACCCACTTCTGCTACGCATTGTTACTAAAAAGTTTTATCAGGAAATCAAGGCATTGAATATTGCGACCTTGACAATTGACCTAGACGTGGTCAAACAACAACGTGGCACTGTTTGAGTCAATGTCAACAAAAGAGTAAAGTTGTCATTGGTACAGCTCCCTTAATCGTAGATGGCTTATTGGCAAATGCATCTCGGTCCCTTTATCACAGACCAGTGCTACTACAGTTCTCATTGAATTGACACAATAATAACATATATCATTTATCCTATGTTGACCCTTTCCCAAAACGGAAAAAAATTGGGGAGGTCCAATTTGAAAGTTTTTGCAGATAACAAAATCGGGTGCATTACAAGGAAACGAAAATCACGATGAATGAATCAAAGTGCTGCCAGCACTGCATATTGGGCATCACTGAGAAATTGATATTGTGACAGAAGGACAATATGCTGATTTGCAAAATTGCCCCATTCTCTATTCAGTGTTTTTAATCATTTTCTATGAAGCGAGTAAAAAGGCGTCATCCTTTGGAAAATGGTTAATTAATGTGTAGGCAAACGTGCATAGGTGATAAAAACAGTTGAATGTACACTCTCGAGGTGAATCCAAAATATGAGGCTGTTTGGGAAAAAGTAAAATGTTACACTTTACCGGATTTTACATTAAATCAACATGTTGGATTATTTCTTATTCTTAAATTATCAGAATAATACCAAGTACGGACCCATTGTAGAGGCTTAGCCTAACTGATCTCTGATCTGCAAACATATTTCGATTAAATAGAATACATTTTTCATTGGTCCAAATGATCAGTCTAAGAACAGTATATGAGGTAAAAATGTTAAAATTCTAGAAAACGGCAAATTTAAGACGATGATTTAACTTTGATCAAAATATTTTAAAATCACAGTGTCTATACTCTATAGACTAGCCTCTAACCATTCGTCCTTTTCCAAACAAGACATTGTTATGAAGCAAATAATATGAAACATACAAAGATAACCGGAAGTTTCTCCTTTGTCCCAATATTTTCTGTGCTTCATTGTACATGACATGATTTGAACAATGAACAATGAACAATGAACAATTTTATTCTCGATATACATTAGGCCCCCGGCCCATAATATAATACAATACATGTTATATCTCATGAAGAGTGACGTACATACAACAGGTTGAATAATACAGATATATATAATTATGATAATTTATCAATCTGTAATAGATACGTGGTGTATTTAATAAATTCTATTGTAGATCTAAATAAAAAAAATCCTTTTCTTAGCTCTTTTCCAACGACAAAATCGAACTTTTACTGTATGAATTACCATTATAACAGTTATACAGAAGTAAATTAAGTATTTTGCAAAATAGGCATAAGAAATATTGAGAGAAAAGCGGAAGACGTTGGTTTAAAACATTTTCCTCTTTTCAATCAATGCTTCCTAAGTCAAAGTCAAACGCTTTTTAAACTGGGACGAGTAAAATTGTTTGAAATTATTTGATATGTTCACAATATGAGAAAATGTTTTGAAAAGGCTAACAAAAATGACAATGTTTTAGCAAAATTAATTTGCAGCTTAAATAAAAATTGTTTAAACATAGTTGATAAATGATTTGTTAAAAAAACAATTCAAAGTAGAATTTTCTGTGTTTTCAGTTCACGTTTCTAAAGAAGATTGTCGCTTTTTAATTGAAGCAGAAAGATACCTAGAAAGATTTAAAATATTTCTTTCGTCGTTACATTTCATTATTCTAATAAACAGATTCTTTGTTGGCAAGGACTTTTGCCAGCTTTCAGGAAAGTAAATTTTTCGTAGATCGTCGTATAGAGGACATAAAAGTATAAAATGATACTCATCTTCTACTGTGTAAATATTATTTTTCAAACAAATTTTGCAAAATCTAAACTGTTTATCGATATTTAAATGCCTACCCTTTTCTATCTCTAAAGGCAAATTTGAACATCTAAAATTTGCGAGCGTTCTCCGATGTATATAAGACATGTCTATTTCAAGATACCTTTCCGGGTTAAGAAGAGTTTTATACTCTCTATAATAAAATGCTTTGGATGTATTTTGAAGTTTTGCGTTCCATTTTTGTAGAGAAGAATCAAGTAATCTTTGTTTAAATATTTTGAGAAAAGCTTGCGTGTCACCTAATTCGTTGGAAATCCATGCGTAACCAAATCCATTTTCGAATAACAATTGTTTGAGATTTGAAGCCCAGTTAATTCTACCAGATTCGTCTAATCTTCTAAGCATGTTATAAGTTTGTTTAGGATATCTGTGATTTTCCATTGAAATTAGTTTTGTCCAATATTTTACACAGCGTGTTACGTAGCTTACATATAGTGGATAACGACCACATTCGCCTAGTACTAAAATGTCGGGGGTGTTTTTGTTTAAACAACATATACGCTTACAAAATTGAATATGTACTCTTTCGATCTTTTCATAATACTGATAACCCCAAACTTCAGAACCATACCAAAGTATTGGTTTTATGATTGAGTCGAATAGGTTAAATTCATCAAATCCTTTAAAATAACCAAATTGCCTTTGATATCTGTATATACTGTAACATGCTTTTATTGCTTGAGATGATTGTTGTTCTATGGTTTTTGTCCAGCAAAGACGACTGCTGAAAAACGTTCCCAAATACTTATAATAAGGTGTGACTTCAATTTCTTTCCCTTTATAATACCATTTTTCGTTTTTACGCAAAATGCCACCATTTCGAAAGACAATTATTTTCGTTTTGTCCAAATTTAGTTCCATGCCCGTACTATCGCAAAATTCTTCTATGGTATTAATTTGCTTTTGCAGTCCTAACACGGTGTCCGATACATTAGCAACGTCATCGGCAAATAACAAGGATATTATACGATCTATTTCATCACTGACATGAATACCTGTTACATTTCGCTTTTTAAGTAGTTCAATTAGGTCATTGATAAACAAAGTAAAAATTTTTGGCGAACTTAAGCAGCCCTGTCTTGTACCTATCTGACAGTCAAAAAACTCGGTAATATGTTTATTATCACTAATTTTAACAGATGCGCTCATTTTTGAGTACATAGATTTAAATATATTGAGGAAAAGCCCCCCTATCCCTTTTCTAATTAAAGAGTCCCATAATTTATTATGTTCAATGCTATCGAATGCTTTGCTGAAATCGACATACAAACAGTAAAATCTGCCTTTCTTCTTTGAAAGATACTTTTGCACTAGAGCTTGAAGTGTGAAAACATGATCTATAACGCTATATCCTTGTCTAAATCCGGCTTGTGCTTCGTGAATAACTTTATATTTTTCTGTCCAAGCATTAAGCCTTTCAGTAAGAATACCGATAAAAATTTTGCTTATTGTATTAATCAGTGATATTCCACGAAAATTGCTAGGATCATCTTTGGACCCTTTCTTGTGTACTGGCACAATGAGACTTTGACTCCAGTCAGACGGAAAATTACCACTTGAAAATATAACGTTAAAGATTTGGCATAGGAAAGGACTAGTTATTTCACTGGTTTCCTTAAACATCTCGGAGCATAAACCATCTGGACCTGGCGATTTATTGATATTTAATTTGGATATGCTATTCGTTATTTCGTCTATCGTAATATATCTATTCAGATCTGTACAGTCATGTATATTGATAATTGTATTTAATGCGTTGTTATTTTGAGAAAACTCCTTACTTTGGAAAAGACTTTTAAAATATAAAAACCATTTATCATGCGAGATTTGATTCGAAGCAATATGTGTTACTTTTTTACTATGTTTTAATGTATTCCAGAATAACTTTGGATTTTTCCGAGCTGCAACTAGTTTTTCTCTGTTGATTTGTTCAAAACGTTTACGATTTAATCTACATTTTGCTTTGAATTGATTTTTTGCAGATCTGTATGATAGAAAATCGTTGTTATCATTTGAAATTCTGAATTTTCTAAGCTTTTTGTGTTTTGTAGTCTTGAGATCTGAACAAGTTTGATCCCACCACTCCGGTTGACGGGCACTATTGAAGCTTTGACTATTGGATGCACATTTCATGTCATTACCAGATTGTTTGTATACGTCACAAAATGTTTGTAACGTTGAATCTACGTCATTAAAGGGTACTATCAATTGTTCAGAGAATCTCTTATAATTCTCACTGAAATTTGCTTTAAATTTTCCCTTTTTAAGTTCATTCCACTTGTAAGAACAATAACTTTTTGTATTTGTATCATTAAATGAATGTACATGACCAGATTGGTTTGATGTTTTGAATCTAAGACAGCATACTAAGGGAAAATGATCAGAAAATGTTTCTTCAGCAACATAAAAATTTGACACATATGAAAATATTTCTGGAGATAGGACATAATAGTCTACTACACTTTTTCCTTCGTTTGCAAAACAAGTAAATTCACCGTTTTTATCAGCATCTACCCTGCCATTAGCAATATGTATGTTGAATGTTTTGCACATATCTATCAAAGACAATCCAAATCTATTTACTACTTGGTCTTTCGAATTTCTTTTCAGATTAAAATTGTCTGATGGATAATCAACATCATAATTAAAAACATGACTAACATCATCATTTTCTATGAAATCGTCGATATTACCCGTCCTGGCATTAAAGTCGCCAGCTAATAATAATCTGGCATTTGGATAAGTTGATGATATGTGCAGAACCTTTTCACTTAATGTTTCAATCCCATTTTCTTCATTTTCATATATAGATGATTGCTCTGGTGAAACATATAGAAATATCATTACTATGTCAAAATCAGTATTAAAATGTTTCTTTTCTATGAAAAACACAAGTATTTCGGACATTTCGTGAAAAACTTGTTGTATTGTTTGACCAGTCAATAGCTCATTACGTATAAGAACTGTAAGACCACCAGATCCTCTAATAGCTCTCTTTTTCTTTTCTCTTATAAAATTGAACTCTGTAAAGCAATCGAGCGGAATAGAGAAATTTCGATCGAACGTTTTCCAGGTTTCAATCAGTGAAATGATATCAAACTTTTTACAATAAGAATGAAATTCGGGATCTGATTCATACTTGGATAAACCTCTAATATTTTGGGAACATATATTTAGGATCTTATCATTTGTATTTGAATAGTCTATAAGTTTTGTCGGGCTTCGGCCTGACCCCTAATCTCTCATGGCAACAGGTCGTTTAAGTTCTTCATTGTATACATGTGGGACTCCTTCAACTATCAGTTTGTCATATCTAAGAAATGCCTTCTGTCCTGAATCTATGCTTTCCTTCATGAACGGGTACAACTTTGTCCTGACATGAGTTACTCTCGCTGTAAAGTCTTCTGCAACTCTGATGTTCGTCTTCAGATGTCTCTCGTCTGGGTTTTCGCGATCTTTCTTAGTAAGTTCACGATATTTTCTCAGTATAGTGTCCTTTGATTTATAAAAGGAGAACTTTACTATGATTGGGCGTGGTGAATTTTTACTTGGTAGCCTATGCGCTCTTTCAAAACATATGTTTGAAGCATCTATCTCAAGTTCCTCTCCGATGTAACTCTTAACTTTCTCTTCAGACTCTTCCCATGTTTCGTTGTGGTTCTCTGGTATATTAAAGAATTTCAAATTGTCTCTTCTAGATTGGGCTTCAAGATTGTCATTTTTCACTCTATTCTCTTCAGCCAAATTCTCTAATCTTGAAACTACTTCTTTGAGCTCTGTCACTTTCTTGTGTAATGATTCGTTTTCCTTGTGTAGTTTTACATTGTCTGCTTTTATATCATCGACTCTGCTTTCAAGCTTATCAAATCTCCTGTTTGTCTGTCTAACTTCTTGTCTTATATCTAACAATAGGCTTTTCACGTCCATTTCGGTATCTGAATCATAATCATTGTCTTGACTTAGGTCATCATCATAATCATCATGCTCATTTGATTGTTCGCTTTGGGACACATAACCAGATTGTTTATTTCTCCTTTTCTCTCGATTAAAAAACGAACTTATTCTTGTAGGTTGACTTTTAGATTGACTTTGGCTTGAACTCATTTGTTCCTTTTGTTTTCGGTTACGAGGCACTGTAGATTTCGAGGTTCCTGCTTCTGGAATTTCAGCATACGACTTATTTCTCGTCTTTCTCTCATTATTTGTAGCCCCATTTGTCGCCTTTGTAGGTGGACCGGGATTCGATTCAATTCCTTGGGCAATAAGTAAATAGAACAGTAGAATTCGCAAGCCTAGCGATATATTACAGTGAATGTCCAATCCTTCGTGTTTGGCAGCTTTCTGTTGTTTCTTTTGGACAAAGGACCCTATTCTTGCCCGCCAAGCTTCCAGTGAGATGCCCATAATATTGAATATTTTCTTCACCTAGCAAAACTATCAAAAGTCACTTTTCTGATGACTCGGCTCTCTTCAGGTATGCGGTGTTTTGTTAAGCCGTCAATTTAACTCTTTCCTCAATCAGTACTCTTTACTGCCACAGGTAAGAAGAAGTCAAGATAGACAAAGTTCAGAAGCGTCAATAGCGGTAGTGTGATGATGATGGTTCCTCAAATTACCCTTATTAGCTGGCCCAGTATCTATTACAGCATCGGTTGATGTTCCTCTTAAGTTTCTGTTAAAGTACTTGTGGTATTTCTGTATATTTCTGAATTTTCCAACGCTCTTCAAAAAAACCGCCCGCCATTACAAGGGACGTCACTCTCTTTTCAACTTTATCGTCACCCGTTTCGTCGTCTGCAACTCTTTCTAATTTTAACAACTCTAAGATATTGTCGTTTGGAAGAGCCTTCAACACAAGAGTTGAGAAAAAAAAAAAAAAAAAAAAAAAAAAAAAAAAAAAAAAAAAAGAAAAGAAAAGAAAAAGTGAATGCAGAATAAATCCTTAACCCATTATCAGTCGCCAATTTTAAGCAAATAAATCGTTACATTGTTTGGTCTTTCTAGGAAGAAAATATTGTGGGAAATGAAGAACTTGCTTGTCACAACCATTTCTTCATTTTCTACCATGTTTTCCAAACACATATTTTTCATGGGAACTTAAAGGGGTCAGAATATAGGAATGGGTAAAGCGCACACATTGTATCTAGAAAATTGGCTAAGGGTATGAATACACATACAGTTGTAGTAGGTCAAGCAGTGACCCAGTTAAACACCTGTCAGTGCTTTCACTGGTAGGATAAATGACCGTTGAAAAAATCAGAGCAGTAATATTGTAACAACATGAAATTTATCTTAGAGTTGCACTATTTTGCTTTCAAGCTCCTTTACTCAACCGAAAAGATTATACAAACGCTGAAAATACTAACAGGTATTCAATCTAAGCGAAAATTTCATCAAATGTAATTATTAACCCCCTCCTTATTTGTCCCAGAAGTGAAAAAGATGAAAAACGTTGATGATAGTGACTGATAAAGGACGTTTCTGTGGTGTTTGAAATAACGTAGTTTGGCTTGAACACATAGCTCAGCGGGTAAGAGAAAGAATGTAGTGTCTGGAGCGATATCTGGAGTGAAAAACTGGTTTTCATATATTGGGCTATGCCCAATATAAAAAATAACTCAAAGATGACGTGAGCCTCAGTTTTGTTCAAATCAATTAATATTGACTGTAAACCAAGTTATTGTTATTGTAAGTTATTGCAAGCGTGACATCAGATTTGGGCAGTTGCAAAAAGGATATAAATAACGTTTTCGTGTTATAATGGGTAATTTGCCGTAAAACACGTTTAAAAATTCTTTATTCGGGCAAAGAAGTCATCTATTCAAAGAAAGTAAAATGTTCATCTCGCCCGCTAGTCTGCTGGAAAACGTGAAGTTTGGAGACCAGCAGACTGGCAGACTAAAAATGAGATGAAATGTTTTCGTGTTTAAAGCGATAATTTAGGGTAAGAAAGCATTTTTGCATCTCAAAAACGCATTTCACGAAAGAAATGGTTCAATTTCGCTAATTGCAGATTAAAGTAAATAAAATTTTCATTTGGTCTGCCAGTCTGCTGGAAATGTGAAGCTGGAAGACCAGCAGACAATAAATGAGATGACCTGTTTTCGTGTTTTAACCGTTAATTTGGGGTTAGAAAGCATTTTTGCATCTCAAAAACGAATTTTCACAAAAGAAACGGTTCAAAATTGCTTATTTGCAAGTGTGATGATTTGTTCGAGTATCAAGGGGTATTTTGGCGTAAAAACACGTTTAAAAGTGTTGTTCGGTAAAAAAAAAAAACAAAAAAAAAAAAAAAAAAAAACACACACACACACAAAAAAAAAAAAAAAAAAAAACACAAAAAAAACACCAAAACAAAAAAAAAAAAAAAAAAAAAAAAAAAAAAAAAAAAAAAAAAAAAAAAAAAAAAACACCAGATGAAAGAAATTAATTCATTCGGTCTGCCAGTCTGCTGGAAACGTGAAGCTGGCAGACCAGCAGACTGGCATACTAAAAATGAGATGACACGTTTTCGTGTTTTAAGCGTTTAATTAGGGTTAGAAAGCCTTTTTGCATCTGAAAAACGCATTTTCACGAAAGAAATGGTTCCAATTCGCTAATTTGCAAGTGTGACATCAGAGTAAGAAAGTTGCGGTAGATTGCCGTAAAAACACGTTAAAAATTGTTATTCGGCCCAGAAAGCCATCAGACGAAGGAAATCAAATTTTTCATCTACTCTGCTAGTGTGTTGGAAAGTTGCAAAATCAATTCAAAATGATTTTTTTTTGTTTTCTAGGGGTACTTTGTCATATAAGCACATCTACTATGCTAGTCTGCTGGTCTGCGAATTTCACTCTGCTAGTCTGCTAGTCTGCTGGTCTGCCAGGTTCACTCTGCTAGTCTGCTGGTCTGCCAACTTCACTCTGCCAGTCTGCTAGTCTGCTGGTCTGCCAACTTCACTCTGCCGATAAATGATTGTTTCTTTTCCGTTTGAATTCCAGATTTTACTTATTTATCACGAGCTACTTTAAGACGCCAAAAGGACCCAATGACAGTGAGAACCAAATTGACGTGACGACACACAGCAAGGTAAATATAGCAATAATCGAAAATCGTTGTAACATGAAATCACGGTTGATCCAGATTAGTTTGTGCCTAAATACAATCTGATCAGGATCCATCTTAACATTTGCAATAGGTCAAAAAGACGCTAGTCACGAAGACGCTAATAAGTAACAACATGGCTCTAGAAATATTAAATGGAATAAGGGCCCAATTATTTTCAGATCGAACTGTATCATGCATAATGATAGGGTCCCGATACTCTATAGATACATCCGTCTACCGTTTTCGCAATTCGACCGTCCATTGATGTCGTCCAATATTTTCTTTCCGTTCAATATTTATAGAGCTTGGAAATAAGACAGTATCTTGTAAATGTTTCTTGACTAGCCTCGATTCTATACAAGCATTATGATCAAAATCTTTCAACTGTTTTCTTATTCTAGTTTCTTCATGAAGTAGGCCTAACCGTAATAGACTCCTTTCATTTATGTTTTAGTACGAACCCGCAGAACACTTCCGGTAATCCGAGTCTTCTCTGATGAAAATTCGCGCGTCGATATTTGGATGTCGCTATTAACAACAGAGCGCTGTCCCAGTTAAAACAAAAGAAAAGTTCGACACAGCGACATAACTTGTGTCGGAATTTTCTTTTTTTTGAATGGGACAGCGCTCTGATGTAAATAGCCACATCCAAATATCAAAGAGCGAATTTTCATCGGAGACGACTCAGATTAAATTCCGTAGGCAAACAATGGATTTATGGGAAATTAACATTGTATACATGAGAATTGTTACTGAAAATAGTACACAATCGACATAATCAAAACGAGGCTCCCAAAAAACGCGGAGAAAACAATGACGACGCACGTGCATTCAATATACAGCGCTTAAGCGCACGTGCATTTAATGTACAACGATAAAGCGAAGTTTTAAGTGGAACAAAACTATAAAATTGAATGAATTTGTTTATAGCCAGTAAGATGGTTATTTTATTGGATGTATAGTCAAGCGTTCCCCGTTTAAAAATTTCACCATTTGCCTCTAAGGATGACTTCTGGAGGCTGTTGTGTGTGATTGATGATTATCATTTCCCCAAAGTCTTTTCAAATCAATCATTATAAGATCGCTTATACTAACTGTGCATTCATCTGTGTCGAAAACAGCCGAGCCCGGATAGCTCAGTCGATTACGTCGGAGTCTATCAATCCAGGGTTCTCGTGTTCGAACCCCTGCTCGGCCAGTATCCATTCTGACATTTGACAAAGGTCATTTGTCTCTCACCAATGGGTGTGAATCACCTATGTGAGAGAGCAGCTTGAGGCTCGGTTTGGATATTGTGGTTGTACTGGTGCGAGAAATATCAGGAAGCTACGGTTAGGTGCCCCAGCCGCCGTGATATGACCATAGAAGTTGAAAACGGCGTAAAACCCTAATAAATGAAAAAAGTGTCGAAAAGAGAAAATAGTTAATGACTCAAAAAATTGACTGTGTTTGAAAGGAAACGAATTACAAAATGTATATGATTATAACAAATTAAATTCACTATTGTCGCTTCCCGGGAATCCCCTATCTACACTAACAACAATAGCAGGATTTGTCCCATTTATATCAAGGGCTACACAACATCAAACGGAAGTCACGTTATCTTATTTCATGATTTGTTTGATGAATCACTATCTCATTCAGTTCTTCAAAAAAAGAATAAATGTAAATCTACTAGATCTATGCGAATCAATTTATAAATTATTTATTGTATAAATCGTATCATTCTCGGAAAAAATGACCACATTGAAAGTGTAGAACGTATCGCGCTAACTGTTGGAAGCCCCCTATTTGTGAAGCAATTATTATCAAAACTTATCTGGCTTTACCGCACAGCATTAGTATTATATAATAAAAATTTATTTGGCTTTTAAGAAGACGTTATTTTATGCGCATGTACAACAACAACGATATAGAATTCAAAACATTAATTTTGTTGAAACTTTACATCGATCGTGTCCATGTGTTATTTGGTAAAATCAAGAAACCTGTATTTGTCCTTTTCTGTTCGATTCTGCTTCTTGGAAAATTATTCTAGTGTGTGTGCATTGCTTCCATTCAAACTACGGTATATTATGCAAAATGATAATGTGTAACACAAAGACTTTTAGAGTATTACATCAGCGACACGTGTCACGTGATACAAACAAAAACTTCCCTACTTGCTATTTCATAAGAACGTCCAAAGTTATAATTTCCGATATCAATTAATACTAATAAGCGAAGGACAGTTAACTCTTTCCCAAACAATGCCTAGATTCAAGACGTCCAAAATGGTCACGATAAGGAAAATGTTTAGACAAAAGAGGAAAATCCTGATAACCAGCTTTTTCTCTTTTGTCAGAAATATGTTCTGTTCTATAATTAACATTAATTGGAATGTTGATAAAAATACGTCTTTCCTCGGCGATATAGTTTTAAGATGGTTACATACAGACTTTTATGTTTGGGAAGGGTTACTTATAAATATAAAAGAATGTCGTTTTGAGTTAATCCCATTTTATACATCTATATAAGTTTATAACACTCGTTTTTTTTTATAAAGAAATAGAATTTACTGACTAATATTAGAAAGAAAAGTAATACAAATAAATATGGATACAGTGGTTGTACGATGGTCGAAATCAAAACCAGGAGTAAGTTTATACATATACATTTTCTTGTAATTTTGTAGTAAAGCATGCTTCAACCAAAATATTTAATAGAATTTGTTTAAATGCTGCGTCAACAATCGTTTAGTTAAATAATGGCGGATGTGTCTATGATATTTCTTGCACAGCACAAACACATCTGGGAACGATTTTATCCAGATAATCGTGACGTTATTTCGGAACAATAGTAGTATTTCGTCTGTTATTATAAAATCTCGTAACTACGGCATGCACATTTGGTCTAGCAAACAATGCAATTGCCACGATGATAGTCAGCATATATCTAAAGAATTATTGTTTACCGAGTATTGTCCAGCCACGATATAAAGGCACATTTTTACACACTTTACATAATTATGTAAGCAAAGGATACGCGTTCTACATTTGAATATAGTTCTGCGTTCATTGGTTCGAATGTTGCAGGTCAGACACATGCAAAAATCAAACGATCACATGCATGCTAACAGCAGGTTTGAAAGTGTTGCTTACATGTACGAGGGACGGTCGGAAAGTAGTTGGACTTTTGACTAGTTCTCTAAAACCATTTAACTTTTTAACAAAATTCTTTCTACACTGTTTAAACAAATTGTCCGTCTATGTCTATGCATTTTTGCCATCTTCGTAGGAGCTTTACTATTCCCACTATTCACCGTGACGTAGACCCACTGTATTATGTACTGTGTAACCATCGGTATCACAAGCGCCCTGGTCTCAAATTTCTTCCCAGCAAGCATTTCCATCAGTTCTAGACGCAAATAAAAGTCATGTGGGGTAGGGTATATGCTATTAGAAGACTAAAACAACTTTTCTCATGGTTAATAGTTGATAATCTCAACTGTAGATGCGGAGGTATGGGAGCCTGCGTAATCGTGAAGTAGAAAACATTTTTATTTGCTAATCTGGGACGCGTTTACTTCAGCATTTATTCTTAGTTTTTTCGGAATTACTTCAGAATTGTACATGGCAATGACAGTTTTTACCATTTGACATGAAATGACTAACTATCAATCCTCGTGAGTCCACAAAAGCAACAAAAATGACTACCAGCCGAGTGTAAAAGCTTAATCTCTTCAGAGGTGGGGAACCAGCTCGTTTCTATGACTGCTGTGACTGAGTTTTTATCCCAAGTTCGGAATTATGAACAATTATTTAATCTTCAGTGATAATGTAGTTCAAAAACCTTATTTCTTAGCGATTAAAATGACTAGAATGCTCTTTTGTTTTGGTTACCCTTGTTGTTCCTCTAACAAATATCCTATGATACATAAAACCCCTATCACATATAAGTGGACAGAATATTGTATATATACAACTATCTTTGAAAATAAACTGCCCACATTATTGGCAAATGGATGTAGATTCCACCAATATATAATGTGTTCATACAGTTGCAAATGGAGAGACAGCAGCACGAAAAGTCCAACTACTTTCCGACCGCCCCTCGTATACTTATATAATTTAATGTAAATATGTACCATAATATCGTGACCGGACTATAACACAAGATTTACCTAATATCTGTGTATGTATATTCTATACAGGATGACCTGTCTATACATCTACCCACATCACACACAGCTGACCCCTTATCGGACCTACCTTCTCCTGATTCTGCAGTGTTCAGTGACGAGGAGGACCCTGTGGCGAATATTTCCACCCTGGGTAACCAGCATGGATCAACACCGGATGACCAGCACGGAGCAATGCCGGGGTTTAATAGAGCCTCGACAAGCCCATGGTCATGGTTCAGCAGGGCCTCAACACGTACTGTATCTGAGTCGTTTAGTGAACAGTTTAATACTAAAGAGGATGCCAGTACACTGAAAGGTAAAGTACCGGGAGTGTCTATCAGTCACCGAATTTGCTGCTCTGAGAGTGTTGAAATAAGTATTTTAAAGTATGCACTCTATTTTCGTCGTAATCAATTATCTAAAATGCATATTTAATACCTTAGAAACACTTCAAACAAACCCAATTGTTATCGAAATATAATTTTGTGTTCACCATTATTTTCATGCAGTTTACTTCCAATGTACTATTTCAGATACTTTAGTGTTTGTTTGCAATCAAGATTACCTGAACGTGTTAAACATTTGCATTTGACAACATTTTATTGATCGAAGCCAAAGAGAAACTACATGTATGATGTTTGTTCCAATAGGTTGCATTCTGCAACGAACGAAGTCTCCTTTTATAAAGTGTCCAATCTGAGTAGGCTCAACGAATTAACCATTTTGAAAATAACACCTGTCTGTGACGTTCCTAATAGAAATATGGCTTTGAAAACTTTGAGAAAAATTCAAATTCTAATATACATTCCTCTTTTCCTGAATTCTATAATTATATGTATCAACGTCCAACTAAGTAAGCTCAAATGAAAGTGAATTCACTCGAACATGGCATCATATCCGTGACACTTGTTTTACAGAGATGACCACGTCACATTATACAGACAAGAAGTTGAGAAGCACGTGTAAACAATGTGGCGGGAAGTTTGGTATGATGCGGAGACCCAGACATTGTAGAAGGTACCACCAGCTATATTAACACGAAATGACAAAATTTCAGGGTTGTCATATTCAAAAGCAGTTGCACTCCTCAAAATGGGTGTTGGTAAAGGTACAATTTGTGTGAAATTAAGCTAAGAAAATATTGAGGCAAAAGGAGAAAATGCTGATCATCAGTATTTTCTTCTTTTGCCACAAAGTTTTCCAAAGCATTTTATATCAGGGACGTCAAAACAGGTCTTGTTTGGGAAATGGTTAATAGTATTCTATAATTTGAGCCAGGGTTTGGAAAAAACGTCCTTTACAGCCTTTGAGACAGCAATATTTCAAGATCAGGATGTGCCTAGATGAAGTCTGACCTGTTAACCTCATATGATTGCTACAGACCATGAAGGTGCAATTGGAAAATATCATGGTTCCTGATCAGATTGCGTGTATACGAAGGCTGATCTGGAACTAGGTCGGGCTCAAAAGCCTTAAAGGACTCTTTTCCAGATTCTAGCTCATACAGTATATATTCGTATTAATTGCTTTTTCAAGAACTTTAGTTTACTGATCGGCAATAGATGTATACAATTATTTTCAAAAGTTTCTTCACCACTCGAATTCATAGGAAATGCCAAATCGCATCTGTACGATTTGTAACAAGCAAAACATTTTCTGTATATTTTGAAATAATGTCAAACTTTTGGAGTAATTTAAAAAAATGTTTGAGAAAGGGGGGGGGGGGAGGGGCTATAAAAATTGTTGCGGGTCTTCCTTATTTATAGAATTTTTACGAATTTTTGTGATTTTTATGCCCCGCATCAAAAGATCGGGGGCATATTGGTTAAGTTGTGTCTGTTTGTCCGTTCGTCCATCCGTATGTCTGTCTTTCTGTCTAACCGTCTAACCGGAAGCTTGCATTTTACATTTACATGTAAGCATTTTGAGCCCGCACATCTAATAAATCTCCCTCATAAATGTAGCTTGCTGTTTGAATTTACCGTTGATATGTCCAATTGTTTGGGAATTAATATTTTCCATATTTGTATATTTCTGTAGATGCGGTGAGGTGTTTTGTGCTTCATGTGTGCAATTTAAAAGGCGATTAAACATGTTAGCTCACCCCGACCCAGACGGTGTTCATAAAAAGGTATGTTGACGTATGCTATACATGTATATGTAGGTATAAACATACAATAGAAACGTATATTTGTGATGAAACAAAAGAAACAAAATTAAATATAATCTGATGATGAGTAAATTGTGTTTTAGAAAATGATATATGTAAGCAAACGCTCCAGTTTCACGCCTTCGGGGAAAAGTCAAATCGTTTTAGTAGCAACCAGCAGATTGAAATAAAAATTGACAGAATTGGTTAATTTGATAGTGTCCGACTTTTGGTTCATTTTTCCTCGGCCATGGTTGTTGCCATTTTACCCAATATTCTCTACATTACTACAAACACACCAATGTGTAGATCCAAACCTTCAGATGCTCGCTACTAACAGACAGATTTGACAATTGACCAAACGCCAATCGACAGATCGCTCCGCCCAACATAGAATTTAAGGCAAACAATGGCATGTGGTCGTTAATAGGGAACGATTTTATCCAGTTAATCGTGACGTAAATTCGGTCAAACAAAATGGTATTTCGTAGTTTTTGTTGTGAAATCTCGTAACTACGGCTTGATTTGAGCCGTAGTTACGAGATTTTTTATCAACACCGACGGTTTATCAAAACATAACATCGAACCTAGTCTATTGTTAGCACAAAATTCTTTGCCATTGGTATGTCGATTGTTTTGATTGTCAGTCGATAAATCGATACAAAACCACGTGCAACGTTGAACAATTGGGGCATGACATTTTTGTGATCGTCCATTGGCTAATCGATGTTTTTGATTGACAGTCGGCGTTTGGTCAATTGGCGAAAGGAAACGTAATTCTGTTAAATGTCAGAGACTGTATACTTGCCGATTCGGGATTCGAATATATAAAATACTGTATGCATGTACAATACATACCAATGTTTCTGCGCAAAGCAGTTGTTGGGTCATAAAACGGTTAATAGAGCTACAGATAAGAGGTGGGATTACCTTTTCAAGATATAGTTTGCTCACCAAACTGTATGTGTGAGTACTCATTGGAATCGTCTTCTTCAGACGATTCAAACGATTACCCACAATATATGATTTAGATTTGAAATAAAAGATTAGGAATGTCTTTACCCCTTCTTATCAGTTGCTCTGTAGTTTTAAAAAGTTTTCTTTCCAAAATAACTGTTCATTATACCCAGGTATGTGAGAAGTGTTATAATGAAGATATCCAACAGTTGGGCCAGGTTCGCAGCTGGACACTGGACTACGAGAGGGAGAGAGAGTTGTGTAAATGTGAGCGGATCCTCAATCAGCGGGTACACTCTAAAACACAGACATTCTGGAGGGATCAGTAAGTAGACAGCTGACATCAGCAGACAGGGACACTATGTCTTCTTGCTTTTTGACCCCCAACAAGTTAAGGCTTGTGAAATTACTGTCAATGGTAAATAAATAAACCGCTTGTGACATACTGTCGTTGTATTTCTGCCCGGAAAGTCCAAATGATTTGAAATGCCATTATCTTGAAATCGACAGCTGCGGCATCTTTGAAATAACACCTGTCGAACATTTTCCGTCGTGTAACGTCTTGATTACCCTTAATACCTACATGGATTGAGATAAACCTACAGACTTGTGCCACAAATAAACGTCCAATAACAAAATGACGGACGTCAACTCTAAATGAACAGTTGAAAACAAAACTTTTTTAACACTTTGAACTTGGATTATTTACATTAATATTTTGTAATATGTCTTTTTGATTTCATAACATTCTTAATCCTTTTGGGTATGCTGGAATACACATTCCTCTCTAATGGCTGCCTGGAGTTTATCCCGGGTGTCGATTACTTCTGGATAGTTTTTCAGTTGTCTTTTAAGTCATTTTCAATAAAGTTCAAGTCCGGACTTTGGGCCGGCCATATCATGTAGTGAATTCTATTTTCCACCTGTTATATTCGTTCACAGAGCGGGCTCGGTGTACAGGCGCATTGCCATCATGGTATATGTAATTCTCGACAGGAAAATGACGGGTAATAACGGGCCAGAGATTGACTTCTTGGATAGAAATGTATTTTCAGCATCAATATTACCGTTTACAACAATGATTGTACCTACATATATGATACGACCCAATATCATTAAACTGGACTTGGGGTGGGCGGGGTAGAAAGACAACATGGGAGTCAATCTTCCCCAACCATTCTCCAGATGAAAACCTTTTTGTCTGTTTGGATATCTACCTTGCACTCATCGCTAATATCACCTTTTACCAGTATTGGTCTACAGTGCTCCTTCTGTTTGTTCTACACCAGTTCATACGACCTTTTCGATTGACCTTACGAATACGAATCCTTTTCACAATAACACGCCTATGATATCATTCACTGTAAAATTTTCTCTCAACTGTCCTTTTTGGAACAGTAGAGTCCCTTGCCTGAATAAAAGGTCCGGTAATGTCTGGCAAGTTTTCCACACTAGATTCTATTTCTTTTACGATATCTGTTGATAATTCCGGTGATTGTAGTCATACGTATTCCTAAATCTACGTGCTATTTCCACTCGAAGAATTCCCGAGAAATATAATGAAATGACAGCTGTTTTTGTGTCAGGGGCAAGCTCTTCTGTTCTCCTCACCATGACACTTACAACAACGTAAAAGTGAGCAAATGTCAATGTGGCATATTTTAGACAAACTTACGTCATAATGACATAGTCAAATATTACTTTTTGACGGTTAAATTGAGGGACATAACCCCTTATTAATTTCCCAAGACAAACGTTACAAATGAAACCTTTTGAAACATCGTTACTTTTTACGTTTGGACGTTCATTTGTTGCACAATTATTAGGCAAAAAAAAAAAAAAAAAAAAAAAAAAAAAAAAAAAAAAAAAAAAAAAAAAAAAAAACGTAACTTCCTTTTCAATTCATTCTTACAAAAAAACATCGAATCAGATTTAAACAAAATGTAGTACATCTGAAGATATAACATTTCACTTTGTAATGTTCACAAAATCCTGTTTGTAGTAAATTCCATTAATTAGAAAACACTCAGTTTACACCTGACGTCAACACAATTAAATTTGACAGACAAAATATGTATGTAGGTCTAACAAAACAGTCTTTTTCCTTCACTTTGGTCCAATACTCGAATATTGTGAAGTCCGTGCGTTTTATTAGCGGTCTCTTTGCAGTCTTAAACTCATCCCGTAGGTGGGGTTAATCTGATGATACGGTCCTGTATTGACGTCATATATCTTGCCCGTCCGGTCCGTGCTCGATCGGTTGTGGTCCCATAGAGAGCCAACAACGTATACAGTCGAGAATTTGTCGATTTGTTGGCCCAATAATGTGTTGCGACATCATTCTGACTTTTTCCAGCTGACAAAATCCGTACTGCAGCTTTGCGCTGGTTTTGGCATAGCTGTGCTATAGGTAGGGTAGTGAGAAGTGTATGAACGCTTTGACTTCTTATTTGTTTATGTTTTAGCTTGTGTTTAAAGAACATTAAATTTGTTTTGATAGTAGTCATTTAGAAAACACGGTAGTGGATAACAAGTTACTATGTATCACATGCTGAATTTATGACATCTGAAGAAAATGACATAATATTTATGTGTATTGATGAAGGTATATTAAAATGCAGTCAATAGCCATTAAAACATATTTTGTCGGAAATGATATGAAAAAATAGCGTTGCGTATCTTTTTTGTCCTAGTATATGATTACGCGCAGCATGGTGATAACACTGGCTCTGTCAAAGGATAGCATTAAAGGGACATTTCATCCCCATTTCAATTTTTTAAAATATGTCTTGATGCCAAGATTGGGTATTCTAATGGGAATAAATGCTATCAGTTTTTTTGAAGTTGTTGATGGTAAGCGCTAAGCACGCCTTTAAAGTTGAGACAGAAACGACAAATTCTATATACATCCGAACTGTTGTGGACAACAATTTGTTTAATTTTAACACAAACATACATATTTCTCGTAAACGGCGCAATATTTTGGCTTGAAATTTTCAGAATTCTCATAACAGAATATGTTCTTTTAGATAAAAATAAAAGTGAAATTTAGGAGAAAAAATGTCACTTTAATCCCGATCAGGCCTTATTGCGGCACAAGATGATCTGGACCCCAAGTGATTGGAAATTCCACAAAGAATCATTTTCCAAAATTTAATATAATACCAATGTATTTGTGTATTACAGACTGGACGTTGAGGCAGAATGTCGGAGACTACTGCATGGATTTGAACGCAACGTGGGACCATCTGAATCTAAAAAGGCTGTACAAGAACTTCAGTCTTTGATCAATGTCCCATACTGGCAACGATCAAGTTTCTGGCCGGTAAGTCTACAGTCTCAAGCATAAACACGGTGGCTAATCTTGCGACTCAGAATTTCAGAAAATCATCATTTTTTTGTTAAAACTTGACCAATTTGATTCGGTTTGAAGCAGAGAAGGAAGGTAAATGCCACTAATACACTGGGCGTAGTGGATTTATGAAAACTCAATTGATGAAAAAATATTGAAGATCAAACAAAAATTTGATCTTCAATTACTTTTTTATCGGTTGATTTATAAAAAAAACCTCCAATTTTTATAGTACATGTATATCAGTTCTATCTAAGAACTTAAAACCAATTTTCAGAATTTTATACAAGACTGAAATTGAAGGAATATAAATACAACAAAAAGCTCAAAAATGCACACCATCGCATAGAAAACACATGATGGTGACAAGCATATTGTTTTATTTTTAATTCGGCAAAATTCTCTATTTGATGGATCGAGCCCAAACATTCGTTCATTTTGAAAGTGATATCCTGCTTTTCTGTGAAAACCACGTACATGTACCTACCAGTGTTGAATCTAGCTTTGCCATCAAGGGGGCCCTACGGGCCCACAGCTCTTGGTCGAGGGGGTCATCCAACTCAAATACTGAGAAAAATTAGTGAATAACTAAATGTATCAAGAATCTATTAATATGGTAATAGGCCTTTAGATACAGTAAAGACGTTTTTTTGCATTCAGAAAATACTTCATAATATATAGAGTAAAGAGTGTCATTTGGGCCAAGGTTTGGTTCTGAAGGGGGTCATTTTGGATTTTAGGATTCAATCTGACCAGGGTCACCTCTAGATTCAATACTGACCTACAGCTTAATAAAAGTGAGGATACAAGGTTTTCGAAGACAAGTGACGATATCTGATTATTGAAGACCGACATTACAGGTAGAAAATGTGACAAGTACATGTCGACAATGTAACCGAAGTCTGGGTCTACGTAAATCTAAACGTAACTGTAAAGTGTGCTCCCTTATTACAGCTAGAGAATGTGACAAGTACGTGTAGACAATGTAACTGTAGTTTGGATCTACGTAAATCTAAACGTAACTGTAAAGCGTGCTCCCTTATTACAGATAGAGAATGTGACAAGTACGTGTAGACAATGTAACCGTAGTCTGGGTCTACGTAAACCCAAACGTAACTGTAAAGTGTGCTCCCTTATTACAGGTAGAGAATGTGACAAGTACGTGTAGACAATGTAACCGTAGTCTTGGTCTATGTAAATCCAAACGTAACTGTAAAGTGTGCTCCCTTATTACAGCTAGAGAATGTGACAAGTACGTGTAGACAATGTAACCGTAGTCTAGGTCTACGAAAATCCAAACGTAACTGTAAAGTGTGCTCCCTTATTACAGATAGAGAATGTAACAAGTACGTGTAGACAATGTAACCGTAGTCTTGGTCTACGAAAACCCAAACGTAACTGTAAAGTGTGCTCCCTTATTACAGGTAGAGAATGTAACAAGTACGTGTAGACAATGTAACCGTAGTCTTGGTCTACGTAAATCTAAACATAACTGTAAAGTGTGCTCCCTTATTACAGATAGAGAATGTAACAAGTACGTGTAGACAATGTAACCGTAGTCTAGGTCTACGAAAATCCAAACGTAACTGTAAAGTGTGCTCCCTTATTACAGATAGAGAATGTAACAAGTACGTGTAGACAATGTAACCGTAGTCTTGGTCTACGAAAACCCAAACGTAACTGTAAAGTGTGCTCCCTTATTACAGATAGAGAATGTAACAAGTACGTGTAGACAATGTAACCGTAGTCTTGGTCTACGAAAACCCAAACGTAACTGTAAAGTGTGCTCCCTTATTACAGCTAGAGAATGTGACAAGTACGTGTAGACAATGTAAACGTAGTTTGGATCTACGTAAATCTAAACGTAACTGTAAAGTGTGCTCCCTTATTACAGGTAGAGAACGTGACAAGTACGTGTAGACAATGTAACCGTAGTCTGGGTCTACGTAAATCTAAACGTAACTGTAAAGTGTGCTCCCTTATTACAGATAGAGAACGTGACAAGTACGTGTAGACAATGTAACCGTAGTCTGGGTCTACGTAAATCTAAACATAACTGTAAAGTATGCTCCCTTATTACAGCTAGAGAATGTGACAAGTACGTGTAGACAATGTAAACGTAGTATGGGTCTACGTAAATCTAAACGTAACTGTAAAGTGTGCTCTCTTATTACAGGTAGAGAACGTGACAAGTACGTGTAGACAATGTAACCGTAGTCTGGGTCTACGTAAATGTAAACGTAACTGTAAAGTGTGCTCTCTTATTACAGGTAGAGAATGTGACAAGTACGTGTAGACAATGTAACCGTAGTCTTGGTCTACGTAAATCTAAACGTAACTGTAAAGTGTGCTCCCTTATTACAGCTAGAGAACGTGACAAGTACGTGTAGACAATGTAACCGTAGTCTGGGTCTACGTAAATCTAAACGTAACCTGTATTACAGGTAGAGAACGTGACAAGTACGTGTAGACAATGTAACCGTAGTCTGTGTCTACGTAAATCTAAACGTAACTGTAAAGTGTGCTTACTTATTACAGATAGAGAACGTGACAAGTACGTGTAGACAATGTAACCGTAGTCTGGGTCTACGTAAATCTAAACGTAACTGTAAAGTGTACTCCCTTATTACAGCTAGAGAACGTGACAAGTACGTGTAGACAATGTAACCGTAGTCTGGGTCTACGTAAATCTAAACGTAACTGTAAAGTGTACTTCCTTATTACAGGTAGAGAACATAACAAGTACGTGTCGTCAATGTAACCGTAGTCTTGGTCTACGTAAATCTAAACGTAACTGTAAAGTGTGCTCCCTTATTACAGCTAGAGAATGTAACAAGTACGTGTAGACAATGTAACCGTAGTCTGGGTCTACGTAAATCTAAACGTAACTGTAAAGTGTACTCCCTTATTACAGGTAGAGAATGTGACAAGTACGTGTAGACAATGTAACCGTAGTCTGTGTCTACGTAAATCTAAACGTAACTGTAAAGTGTACTTCCTTATTACAGGTAGAGAATGTGACAAGTACGTGTAGACAATGTAACCGTAGTCTGTGTCTACGTAAATCCAAACGTAACTGTAAAGTGTACTCCCTTATTACAGGTAGAGAATGTAACAAGTACGTGTAGACAATGTAACCGTAGTCTTGGTCTACGTAAATCTAAACGTAACTGTAAAGTGTGCTCCCTCATTACAGGTAGAGAATGTGACAAGTACGTGTAGACAATGTAACCGTAGTCTTGGTCTACGTAAATCTAAACGTAACTGTAAAGTGTGCTCCCTTATTACAGGTAGAGAACGTGACAAGTACGTGTAGACAATGTAACCGTAGTCTTGGTCTACGTAAATCTAAACGTAACTGTAAAGTATGCTCCCTCATTACAGGTAGAGAATGTGACAAGTACGTGTAGACAATGTAACCGTAGTCTTGGTCTACGTAAATCTAAACGTAACTGTAAAGTGTGCTCCCTTATTACAGCTAGAGAATGTAACAAGTACGTGTAGACAATGTAACCGTAGTCTGGGTCTACGTAAATCTAAACGTAATTGTAAAGTGTGCTCCCTTATTACATGTAGAGAACGTGACAAGTACGTGTAGACAATGTAACCGTAGTCTGGGTCTACGTAAATCTAAACGTAACTGTAAAGTGTGCTCCCTTATTACATGTAGAGAACGTAACAAGTACGTGTAGACAATGTAACCGTAGTCTGGGTCTACGTAAATCTAAACGTAACTGTAAAGTGTGCTCCCTTATTACAGGTAGAGAACGTGACAAGTACGTGTCGACAATGTAACCGTAGTCTGTGTCTACGTAAATCTAAACGTAACTGTAAAGTGTGCTCCCTTATTACAGGTAGAGAACGTGACAAGTACGTGTAGACAATGTAAGCGTAGTCTAGGTCTACGTAAATCTAAACATAACTGTAAAGTGTACTTCCTTATTACAGGTAGAGAACGTGTCAAGTACGTGTAGACAATGTAACTGTAGTCTGGGTCTACGTAAATCTAAACGTAACTGTAAAGTGTGCTCCCTTATTACAGCTAGAGAATGTGACAAGTACGTGTCGACAATGTTACCGTAGTCTGGGTCTATGTAAATCTAAACGTAACTGTAAAGTGTGCTCCCTTATTACAGGTAGAGAACGTGACAAGTACGTGTAGACAATGTAACCGTAGTCTGGGTCTACGTAAATCTAAACGTAACTGTAAAGTGTGCTTCCTTATTACAGATAGAGAACGTGACAAGTACGTGTAGACAATGTAACTGTAGTCTTGGTCTACGTAAATCTAAACGTAACTGTAAAGTGTGCTCCCTTATTACAGCTAGAGAATGTGACAAGTACGTGTAGACAATGTAACCGTAGTCTGGGTCTACGTAAATCTAAACGTAACTGTAAAGTGTGCTCCCTCATTACAGGTAGAGAATGTGACAAGTACGTGTAGACAATGTAACCGTAGTCTGGGTCTACGTAAATCTAAACGTAACTGTAAAGTGTGCTCTCTCATTACAGGTAGAGAATGTGGCAAGTACGTGTAGACAATGTAACCGTAGTCTGGGTCTACGTAAATCTAAACGTAACTGTAAAGTGTGCTCCCTCATTACAGGTAGAGAATGTGACAAGTACGTGTAGACAATGTAACCGTAGTCTGGGTCTACGTAAATCTAAACGTAACTGTAAAGCGTGCTCCCTTATTACAGATAGAGAATGTGACAAGTACGTGTAGACAATGTAACCGTAGTCTTGGTCTACGTAAATCTAAACGTAACTGTAAAGTGTGCTCCCTTATTACAGGTAGAGAATGTGACAAGTACGTGTAGACAATGTAACCGTAGTCTGGGTCTACGTAAATCTAAACGTAACTGTAAAGTGTGCTTCCTTATTACAGATAGAGAACGTGACAAGTACGTGTAGACAATGTAACCGTAGTCCGGGTCTACGTAAATCTAAACGTAACTGTAAAGTGTGCTTCCTTATTACAGATAGAGAACGTGACAAGTACGTGTAGACAATGTAACCGTAGTCTTGGTCTACGTAAATCTAAACGTAACTGTAAAGTGTGCTTACTTATTACAGATAGAGAACGTGACAAGTACGTGTAGACAATGTAACCGTAGTCTAGGTCTACGTAAATCTAAACGTAACTGTAAAGTGTACTCCCTTATTACAGGTAGAGAATGTAACAAGTACGTGTAGACAATGTAACCGTAGTTTGGGTCTGTGTAAATCTAAACGTAACTGTAAAGTGTGCTCCCTTATTACAGCTAGAGAATGTGACAAGTACGTGTAGACAATGTAACCGTAGTCTTGGTCTACGAAAATCCAAACGTAACTGTAAAGTGTGCTCCCTTATTACAGCTAGAGAATGTGACAAGTACGTGTAGACAATGTAACCGTAGTCTGGGTCTACGTAAATCTAAACGTAACTGTAAAGTGTACTCCCTTATTACAGGTATAGAATGTAACAAGTACGTGTAGACAATGTAACCGTAGTCTGTGTCTACGTAAACCCAAACGTAACTGTAAAGTGTGCTCCCTCATTACAGGTAGAGAATGTGACAAGTACGTGTAGACAATGTAACAGTAGTCTAGGTCTACGTAAATCTAAACGTAACTGTAAAGTGTGCTTCCTTATTACAGGTAGAGAATATGACAAGTACGTGTCGACAATGTAACCGTAGTCTAGGTCTACGTAAATCCAAACGTAACTGTAAAGTGTGCTCCCTTATTACAGGTAGAGAATGTAACAAGTACGTGTAGACAATGTAACTGTAGTTTGGATCTACGTAAATCTAAACGTAACTGTAAAGTGTGCTCCCTTATTACAGATAGAGAATGTAACAAGTACGTGTAGACAATGTAAGCGTAGTCTAGGTCTACGTAAATCCAAACGTAACTGTAAAGTGTGCTCCCTTATTACAGGTAGAGAACGTGACAAGTACGTGTAGACAATGTAACCGTAGTCTTGGTCTACGTAAATCTAAACGTAACTGTAAAGTGTGCTTCCTTATTACAGGTAGAGAACGTGACAAGTACGTGTCGACAATGTAACCGTAGTCTTGGTCTACGTAAATCTAAACGTAACTGTAAAGTATGCTCCCTTTCTACAGCTAGAGAATGTGACAAGTACGTGTCGACAATGTAACCGTAGTCTTGGTCTACGTAAATCCAAACGTAACTGTAAAGTATGCTCCCTTTCTACAGCTAGAGAATGTGACAAGTACGTGTAGACAATGTAACCGTAGTCTGGGTCTATGTAAATCTAAACGTAACTGTAAAGTGTGCTCCCTCATTACAGGTAGAGAACGTGACAAGTACGTGTAGACAATGTAACTGTAGTCTTGGTCTACGTAAATCTAAACGTAACTGTAAAGTGTGCTCCCTCATTACAGCTAGAGAATATGACAAGTACGTGTAGACAATGTAACCGTAGCCTAGGTCTACGTTAATCTAAACTTAACTGTAAAGTGTACTCCCTTATTACAGCTAGAGAATGTGACAAGTACGTGTAGACAATGTAACCGTATTCTGTGTCTACGTAAATCTAAACGTAACTGTAAAGTGTGCTCCCTTATTACATGTAGAGAACGTGACAAGTACGTGTAGACAATGTAACTGTAGTCTTGGTCTACGTAAATCTAAACGTAACTGTAAAGTGTGCTCCCTAATTACAGGTAGAGAATGTGACAAGTAAGTGTAGACAATGTAACCGTAGTCTGGGTCTACGTAAATCTAAACGTAACTGTAAAGTGTGCTCCCTTATTACATGTAGAGAATGTGACAAGTACGTGTAGACAATGTAACCGTAGTCTGGGTCTACGTAAATCTAAACGTAACTGTAAAGTGTACCCCCTTATTACAGGTAGAGAATGTGACAAGTACGTGTAGACAATGTAACCGTAGTCTGGGTCTACGTAAATCTAAACCTAACTGTAAAGTGTGCTCCCTTATTACATGTAGAAAACGTAACAAGTACGTGTAGACAATGTAACCGTAGTCTTGGTCTGCGTAATTATAAATGTAACTGTAAAGTGTGCTCCCACATTACAGCTAGAGAATGTGACAAGTACGTGTAGACAATGTAACTGTAGTTTGGATCTACGTAAATGTAAACGTAACTGTAAAGCGTGCTCCCTTATTACAGATAGAGAATGTGACAAGTACGTGTCGACAATGTAACCGTAGTCTAGGTCTACGTAAATCTAAACGTAACTGTAAAGTGTGCTCCCTCATTACAGGTAGAGAATGTGACAAGTACGTGTAGACAATGTAACCGTAGTCTTGGTCTACGTAAATCTAAACGTAACTGTAAAGTGTGCTTCCTTATTACAGATAGAGAACGTGACAAGTACGTGTAGACAATGTAACTGTAGTCTTGGTCTACGTAAATCTAAACGTAACTGTAAAGTATGCTCCCTCATTACAGGTAGAGAATGTGACAAGTACGTGTAGACAATGTAACCGTAGTCTGGGTCTACGTAAATCTAAACGTAACTGTAAAGTGTGCTCCCTTATTACAGGTAGAGAACGTGACAAGTACGTGTAGACAATGTAACCGTAGTCTTGGTCTACGTAAATCTAAACGTTACTGTAAAGTGTGCTCCCTTATTACAGGTAGAGAATGTGACAAGTACGTGTAGACAATGTAACCGTAGTCTTGGTCTACGTAAATCTAAACGTAACTGTAAAGTGCGCTTCCTTATTACAGGTAGAGAATGTGACAAGTACGTGTAGACAATGTAACCGTAGTCTGTGTCTACGTAAATATAAACGTAACTGTAAAGTGTACTTCCTTATTACAGGTAGAGAATATGACAAGTACGTGTAGACAATGTAACCGTAGTCTTGGTCTACGTAAATCTAAACGTAACTGTAAAGTGTACTTCCTTATTACAGGTAGAGAATGTGACAAGTACGTGTAGACAATGTAACCGTAGTCTGTGTCTACGTAAATATAAACGTAACTGTAAAGTGTACTTCCTTATTACAGGTAGAGAATATGACAAGTACGTGTAGACAATGTAAACGTAGTCTTGGTCTACGTAAATCTAAACGTAACTGTAAAGTGTGCTCCCTTATTACAGGTAGAGAATGTGACAAGTACGTGTCGACAATGTAACCGTAGTCTGGGTCTACGTAAATCTAAACCTAACTGTAAAGTGTGCTCCCTCATTACACGTAGAGAATGTGACAAGTACGTGTCGACAATGTAACCGTAGTCTGGGTCTACGTAAATCTAAACGTAACTGTAAAGTATGCTCCCTTATTACAGGTAGAGAATGTGACAATTACGTGTAGACAATGTAACTGTAGTTTGGATCTACGTAAATCTAAACGTAACTGTAAAGTGTACCCCCTTATTACAGGTAGAGAACGTGACAAGTACGTGTAGACAATGTAACCGTAGTCTGTGTCTACGTAAATCTAAACGTAACTGTAAAGTGTGCTTCCTTATTACAGCTAGAGAATGTGACAAGTACGTGTAGACAATGTAACCGTAGTCTAGGTCTACGTAAATCCAAACGTAACTGTAAAGTGTGCTCCCTTATTACAGGTAGAGAATGTGACAAGTACGTGTAGAAAATGTAACCGTAGTCTGTGTCTACGTAAATCTAAACGTAACTGTAAAGTGTGCTCCCTTATTACAGATAGAGAATGTAACAAGTACGTGTAGACAATGTAACCGTAGTCTAGGTCTACGTAAATCCAAACGTAACTGTAAAGTGTGCTCCCTTATTACAGGTTGAGAATGTGACAAGTACGTGTAGACAATGTAACCGTAGTCTGTGTCTACGTAAATCTAAACGTAACTGTAAAGTGTGCTCCCTTATTACAGCTAGAGAATGTGACAAGTACGTGTAGACAATGTAACCGTAGTCTGGGTCTACGTAAATCTAAACGTAACTGTAAAGTGTACTTCCTTATTACAGGTAGAGAATGTGACAAGTACGTGTAGACAATGTAACCGTAGTCTTGGTCTACGTAAATCTAAACGTAACTGTAAAGTGTGCTCCCTTATTACAGATAGAGAACGTGACAAGTACGTGTAGACAATGTAACCGTAGTCTGTGTCTACGTAAATCTAAACGTAACTGTAAAGTGTGCTCCCTTATTACAGCTAGAGAATGTGACAAGTACGTGTAGACAATGTAACCGTAGTCTGTGTCTACGTAAATCTAAACGTAACTGTAAAGTGTGCTCCCTTATTACAGGTAGAGAATGTGACATGTACGTGTAGACAATGTAACCGTAGTCTGGGTCTACGTAAATCTAAACGTAACTGTAAAGTGTGCTCCCTTATTACATGTAGAGAACGTGACAAGTACGTGTAGACAATGTAACCGTAGTCTGGGTCTACGTAAATCTAAACGTAACTGTAAAGTGTGCTCCCTTATTACATGTAGAGAATGTGACAAGTACGTGTAGACAATGTAACCGTAGTCTGGGTCTACGTAAATCTAAACGTAACTGTAAAGTGTACTCCCTTATTACAGGTAGAGAATGTGACAAGTACGTGTAGACAATGTAACCGTAGTCTGTGTCTACGTAAATCTAAACGTAACTGTAAAGTGTGCTCCCTCATTACAGGTAGAGAATATGACAAGTACGTGTAGACAATGTAACCGTAGTCTAGGTCTACGTAAATCCAAACGTAACTGTAAAGTGTGCTCCCTTATTACATGTAGAGAACGTAACAAGTACGTGTAGACAATGTAACTGTAGTCTGGGTCTACGTAAATCTAAACGTAACTGTAAAGTGTGCTCCCTCATTACAGGTAGAGAATATGACAAGTACGAGTAGACAATGTAACCGTAGTCTAGGTCTACGTAAATATAAACGTAACTGTAAAGTGTGCTCCCTCATTACAGGTAGAGAATATGACAAGTACGAGTAGACAATGTAACCGTAGTCTGTGTCTACGTAAATCTAAACGTAACTGTAAAGTATGCTCCCTTATAACAGGTAAAGAATGTGACAAGTACGTGTAGACAATGTAACCGTAGCCTGGGTCTACGTAAATCTAAACGTAACTGTAAAGTGTGCTCCCTTATTACAGCTAGAGAATGTAACAAGTACGTGTCGACAATGTAACCGTAGTCTGGGTCTACGTAAATCTAAACGTAACTGTAAAGTGTACTTCCTTATTACAGCTAGAGAATGTGACAAGTACGTGTCGACAATGTAACCGTAGTCTTGGTCTACGTAAATCTAAACGTAACTGTAAAGTGTGCTCCCTTATTACAGGTAGAGAACGTGACAAGTACGTGTCGACAATGTAACCGTAGTCTGGGTCTACGTAAATCTAAACGTAACTGTAAAGTGTGCTCCCTCGCTCTCTGTAAGAAATGTTCGTATAAAGAACTGCTGATCTACTATGATGACGAAATACAGACAGAACACAAATCTGCAAAACTCGCACTTATAAACGTTACCGGGGTAAGTATAGAAGTTTAGAGTAACTCTTTCCGAACAAGTTAAAATGGTGCCATAGAAAACCTTTTATTATAAAGAAAACTAGAAAAAAAAGATCTTCCCCACGCCGTGTCATTTGTTTCAAATTCACTGTGGCGAATCCTCTGACTACACTTTCAGAACAACCGTCAATATATTTGTAAATACTTGACAAAATTGATTCAGGCTTGAAGCAGAAAATGGGAAAAATGCCATATGCCAGGATTTAGCTGAATGTGGTAAGTCATCCAATTCCTAGCGTAGTAAATTATCGTGACTGTAACACAGTTCGTCTCATTTCAGTGTCCTGCAAAAGAACCAAATATATCATTGCTGCTGTACGTCTGTTCTGACTGTAAAGCCTTCATACAAGAAAAACAGGTGGATAATCAATGTTGGTATGAACGTTTGAGAGACGACTCGCCATTGGCTGATATTTATAGAATGGACACCGTATTTGTACAACTAAAAGACAAAATAACAACAGGAATTCAAACGGTAAATCGTCGTTGGGGAGTCAAAACCTCGTAACTTATTCAAGCTGTAGTTACGAGGTTTTGACTCCCCACCAGCGAAATATAGATTTAGTTTGTATCCGTTCAACGTTGGTCCCAACAAACGTTTCAATAATATTTCCAAAATGTTTACTCATCTCTATGTCTTCCTCTGAATAATCAGTACTAGGCTGGAACTATATACATTGTTATACACCCATATAATTTATATGTGTATTGCTTATAGCGGGAATCGAACCAAAGCCTAGAAGGCCTCTTTCAAAGTCGCGAATACAAAATTCTACTAAGCTGATGGAATTTGTTACTCTCACTACCAGTTTGAATAGCAAGGTGCCAAGAGGTTGTCACAATTACAATACACAAGAATCTTATAATGACAAAATAACTGTTTTCATCATGTATGGTATTGCTATGACATCACGCACGATTGCTCCAGCAGTAACGTAGACTGGGTAAAAAACCAAAGCGTTATCATTGACAAATAAGGCGAATACATAGAATAACAGAAACACATGACCATCGTTTTTTTCATTGAGAAACTCACCATTTTATTGAGAAATTCTGCACTTATTTGTCTTTAGATCTGACGAGTTTTGGTCTTCGTAAATAAATTCGTAAAAAAGACACAATATGCAGCTTGTAACAATAAGTGATGGAGACATAACGACTAAGTAACTAGATTGGGTACTTGTATAGTAATTAACGGTTGACACTCCTTATGGCGACATCCAATAAGTTGAAATGTGGCCTAGTTCTCGTCAATAGATTTCAACAACATGATTTTGAAACAAATATAGCCACTGAAATATGGTAGGAAAATGAGAGCAATTGCTCATGTCGAGCAATTACTTACCTTTTCCTTCTATATACCAATTATGAACACACTTGAGGAGCAAAAAATGAAATTGAAACTGAACGGAACCAATCGGATGAGTCGAACTTCGGTTATGTCGAGGAATTTTGATGGACCATAAGAGTTCGATACACCGAGTGTCGACTTATATCATGATTGATCATCACGTGATACATAAATATCAGATAATCTGCAATAATTTTGTAAATACGGGGCCGATTTGAATTCGGTTTAAAGCAGAGAAGGTTGACAGACGTCATGCATTAGATGGACGTAGTTGATTTTTACAAATTCAGCTGATAAAAAAATATTGAAGGTCAACCAAAAAATCAACCAGAATCGATCACGTCAAGCTTATTCCTGGCATTTTCCAACTTCTCTGCTTCAAACCGAATTCAAATTGGTCAACTATTAACAACATATCAATTTTCTCAAACTCTAAGTTATGTGATTAAGCACCGTGTAAGTAGTAGTGATAGTTGACATTTATAAAAACAACAATACCTTTTCAGCTTGAGATCGACGTCAAAGATGCGCTCCTTAACATAGAGAATCAAAAACTGGTGAGTTGTATTTTTAGTAAAGTTTAGAATTATTGTATATCGATTCGAACGAAAGCTAGAAACTTATTTAATTCCCTCTCGATTCTGCTTCCTTGAAAATACACCAGGATCCGGTTTCATCAAAACATTTAAGACGTATTTTTGACTTACCGGTGACTTACAACAAGTTTCGGGCAAGAAACGCCTATCGCCAATCTTTCAAGACCTGCGTTATGCGCTTGTTGTTTTAAGCGATATTTAAGACATTGATAAGTCAAAAATACGTCTTAAATGTTTTGATGAAACAGGCCCCAGTACTCGCACCGAATGTGTTGGTCTATGAAAATCCAAGAACAACCTGCGCTACCGCAGATTGAACTAAATTTATGTCTTTTGAAAATGACAAAAAACTCTTTCTTTTACTCTCATACCAAGCTAAAAATAAACCTGGACCAATCATATAATTACATTATGTAAATTATGTAGAAATGTGCCATAACATCATGTTCAGACTAAAGTGGGGCAAAAATGGTATAAGCACTCATTAACATATTTGGTCTCCATTTAATTAACCTGAACAGTTTACAATGATTATTGTGTCCATCTGGAAGATAAAACTTTCTATAGTGCCACCACTGACCTTGAGACTCAAATGTACTTTTAATTGTTAACTAATCCATGTGAGAGGGGTTGAATGTTTATACTTTACAGTGTGTTTTTGTCAAAGTAATTTAATACTGCGACGTCAATACAAGGTAACCGTGGTCGAGTGGTAAAAACAGCATTACCAACAACATCAAGTTGGAATATGTGGGTTCGAATCTCGCATTTTCGCGTTTTATTTACCATTTTTTGTTTTTATTCTTTTTATTATTTTATTATACTTCTTTTCTCCATCACCTTAGATACAGCTCTAAATAATAGCTTTGCACGTAGTTCTGAATAATTCAATTTAAGTAATACAATTTGTTAAGTCATAAATCTCAGACATGTCTGATTTATAGGCTTAAATAGATATAACCCTGATGACACAGAAATCATTTGAATGTATACATATTTTGTATGGACGAAACATATGAAAAGAAAAAGGCGCACTGCAAAGATAAAAGAAAATAGATCGAATGATAAAAAATAAAACATCAAAAAATTTATATAGTGGAATTATCTGGTATCGAACCCTGGCTAAAATATTTCATTAGATTTGGAGACCACCACCTTACCCACTTTGCCACAGAGACCACTTATTAATGCGAGCCTTGTTTTCAAATCAGATATTTTAACAACGGTTGAATTTAAACAAAGGGTTTCCGA
This sequence comes from Fragum sueziense, assembly GCA_963680895.1. Classification (NCBI taxonomy): domain Eukaryota; kingdom Metazoa; phylum Mollusca; class Bivalvia; order Cardiida; family Cardiidae; genus Fragum; species Fragum sueziense. The sequence goes on from OY804607.1 coordinate 10,418,325, forward strand.
ATACCTATTTTACCTTTGTAGTTGGACTCGTCTGTCCAGAGGTCATGGTTTATTTATACAACCCACTTTGACGATTGTATCCTTGAATGTATTTTCACGTGAAGTTTAAATACTGTTATGAACGTTTCGACCAAGCAAAGATCTGAATGTTTTAGTTCATTCCATCTGTGCATCCAAGTCGCTGTGCAACAAATATAAACAGTCAAAGAATAAACACATTATTTTATTTACACGAAGATTTCAATAATCATATTTTCAGACAGAGGTTGGCACTAATCTCGACGAGTACCTTACATTGTTTAAATCTCTACAGAAGGTATTAGAACGGGCAGAATCAAAGTCACAACATATGTTTATAAAGAATTACACAAAGGTATTTGTTTATATATCAGTATTAAAGAAAGCAAGACGTTTAACCTCCACTGACCAGTGGGCAATTGTCATGGCATTGCGTGCGTCGTGAGTGCGTCCGACCTACCGTCCGTCCGTAACCTTTTCGATTGAGTTCACTGTCAGCATCTTTCCTTTTCGACTAACAAACCAGTCTCTGTAAATAAATAAAAATGTTGAAAACGTAATGTGTGGCAATTTTAGCTCTCTTACAAAAATCAATAAAATGTTGAATTAAGCCAATTCTATCCATTAACTTATACCACTCTCTTCTTCTTTCAGGGAAAATACGACTTTTATATGGAAGCAAGACGCCAATATAGGAAGTTATGTAAGAAAGACAATGACACAGACACATAGAAGCAGGACTTTGTTCGCTTTCTTTATCATAATAGGGCCGCAGATTAGTGATCCAATGACTTAAAAAACGTTACTTCATTTTTGACTCATCAAACCTTATGCTGTTGGTGCTCTTTCAAAAGATTTGTTTGGATTTGAAATAGAAATATGTCACTAGCTATTTTTGATATCCATGTTTTATGTGAATACGGTGTACGGTTTACATGAAAATTCATATTGGTAGAGATTAAAGATTTCAAAAAACGTATATCACAAAATTGTGTGAATATGCCTTGTTTTAAACTGTTAATTAAGGTTATCTCAAAACTTTCCGAACAGCCCTCGTACATACAGGGTGATCCAAAAAACATGTCCCACAAACAATTTTTAATATATCTGCGTAATATGGTAGCATTGTATTAGTTTTAGTATTGATGGAAAGGGAAGGAAATAGAATTTGTAATGGTTGGGCAGAAGTACGTCGTGAAGCGTCATGGTAACGTCAATGACATCATCAATGACGTCATCATATTCTCATCATTCCAAGATGGCTGACAATGCAGAATAGTCAAACTGTGCTATGTATAATGTACACGCCCTGCTCTAGTTAGAAAAAAAAAACAAAATACAATGTATGTTCCAAAATGCCCAGTACCTTCCAGAAAGCAGATAAGAAGACTTAGTTTGAAATGAAAGGGACTGTCAATGACATAAGATCCAGAAAAAGCAGGAGAACATGCACAGAGCGAACAGACAAGAATGTGGAGTGTTCATGAAGGTGTAGCTGAAATTCCAAGGGTATCCATTATGGGTATTATAATGGACATGTCAAAAACCACTGATGTACGTTATGGTACAGTGAGAAGAATTATTAAGTTCAATTTGAATTGTTAACCATACAAAGTGACCAGCATGCAGTATTTGAAATACAGATATCATTGCTAGACTGGCATTTGTTAACTGGATTGACAGTGAATGAATGGCCACCGCATTAAACCAATCTCAGTCGGCTGGACTTTCCCTATGTGGTTGCTTAGAAGGAAGAGTTTATTAACCCTAACACACAACTATAGCTGAACTGAAAGAAACCATAAGTAGAGAAATAGACTTGATTGATCGTCAAACCTGTAGTAACGTCATAAAAAAATTCGACGTCGTCTTCGACTAGTTTTGGAAAAACATGGTAGTTATATCAAGCTTTTCTTGTAAATGCATTTAGTGAATTATTATATAATTTTGTAATCGGACAAAATTTTATAGATATATACTTAAGTTATAGAGAATATAAACTAAATATATGAGACGGTAAAAAAGTTATAAAGCATTGTTTGTGGGACATGTTTTTTGGATCACCCTGTATATCTGACCGTGATCGTCAACAGCGATTCTTCATGACCACACTTATTGTGGAGGGGACATGATAGCAGTAACAACTCAATTTGTTGACAGGGCCAACACACCTTCGTTCTGGTCACAGAAGTACAGAATATTAGTCTGGGGATTTACGCTCTATATCGCATAAACGGACTGCCGGCTAGTTTATGTGACGTCTATACATAGGCGCGCCCAGTCTCCAATGAACTGTTATAGCGGACGAGAACTGACCTGGCAGAGCAGCCCATGCTAATCGAATGGAATGCTCTGCCAGGTCAATTCTCATCTGCTATAGCGAACACTAAGTCAGATAGAGTCTGTATAGTAGATTCTACGCGATGTAAACATTCAATGCGCTGTGCGCATTTGAATGTTTATATCGCGTAGAATCTACTATACAGCCTCTATCTAATACATAGGCCTACTGCTGGTTAATGCACGACGACATAATATTCTATTGTTTTTGTAGCTTTTGGCAATAAATAGGGTACGGGCAACCCTTTTGCTCGGACTGAGAAAAATCGAATTGTGCATTTGATACATTCCGGTATTTGATGTGGTTTTGGGTAAGTATGCATTTCGGTGAATTTCTGTATTTTTGTGGCAATGGTATAATTGATATGTCTTTTTATCTAGGTGTAAGTATTAGGTATTGACATAGTAAAAAAAATCGAGATAGAACCTATTCATATAACAATTATTTCAAAATGAAAATTTTATGGCCAAGAAAAAAAGTAATGCTTTTTACCATAAACGTTTTGAAATTATTATGATACTGCTAAACTGTATCTCTTGGCAGAATATGCCACCATAAGTTCTTTGGAAACATTTGCTTAAACCTCTCCTAAACAAGACCTGCTTTTGACGTCCCTTTTAGAATTGGTTGAGATAAAAGAAGAAAATGCTGATAATCAGCATTTTCTCCTTTTGCATAAATGTGTTTTGTGCTACATGCATATCATTTATAGACTTCATCTTTAGTAACATCTGTACTGTAGCATGCAGCAACTTTCAAAACTGAAAACCCATTTTTTTCATTTTGTCAAGAGTTAATTAATGGATTAAAAGTACAGAAAGGTTATCACATTGATTTTTAGGAGGGACGTCAGTTGCTAATAAATGTCCAAATATATCTGAATAGGTGTGTTCTAATCATAAGCTTCTTGTCAGCAACGTTTTCAGTGCTTTTCAATCATTTCCGTAAGTGTCTTTATTAGGGACGTCAAAATCGATTTTTGTATATAATTTAAAACGATTGAAAGACTTAAAAAACAAAACAGAACAGTTGCTGTCCCAGTGTGTCTTAAGATAAAGACAAATGCAGTGAATAGGTCAGAGAGGTCATATAAAAGATAAGGCCAAGATAAAACATAAACTACGGCGGGAAGAAGTGTAGATAAAATCATGTGGATTATTTACCTTCTTATTAATTTGGTAGTCATTAGAGGTGAGATTTCCTAATGATACAAATAATTGACATAATCTAAATGTTTGTCAATTCAATCATCGAAAATGACAAGCCTGCAGAGACTTTTTGAAGAATTCGACTGGGTGCCATGTAGACTACATGTTTGATATTACTCAATGCTCTACAATATTATATTACACAAAACATGTCAAACGCAAAGAATACAAAAGAAAAGATTATTCTTCGTTTACATTAAAAATCGTGAAATATTATTGAATTTTATATATCAGTGTCAAAATTCAATCTATCGTTAGCACTATAAAAATGTGCTCTTTCAGATGAAAATAAAACTAAATTTATGAGAAAATATGTGAAATGTCTCTTTAATGATGAATTGTTCACAAAGGCATAATTAAGGTATATGACCCATCATTAAAAACTCCACTTTCTAGCTATGGGACATGCATCAAATTACACACTCTAATAAATACACTTCAAATAAGTTCATTCACCGTTCCGGATTTCAAGATTATGCTTCAAGAAGGAAATAATTTACAAATATCTTTTTACTCTATATTCATATGCAAGGGAGGTAATTCATAACATTTTTGTCAAATATTTCTATAATTATGCATTAATTCAAGATTCTAAACCGTTCAAAATGCTTATGTTTGTACTTGGAATGGAAATGTAACACAGTTTAGGATTTACTGGCACTTTTCAAATTTCGCCTCTGGCTTTCTGGTGCTAATGATGGGTTTTATACGTTAATAACATAACAAAGGACATTAATCATTAAAATATAACGTTATAGCCTCTGATATGTTTCTAATTGGAATGTATTGTGAATCAGAACATACACGATAACATTTTCCGATTAATCCAAATAACTGTCGTCGTAAATTAATCGTTATCCCGGTCCCTAGGTAACCCAGACCCGTGTAAGCACTACACTACACTTAACGATCATGGTCGACACTCCCTGGCCATCAAACAACCTACAGATAAGTTGCTATGTGACAGAACCCTGAAGGAAGGCTGGTACAGGTTTCATAATGCTGATATGCCCTTCAACCAGTGCAGAAAACTGTACCAGTGTACCACACATATACCGCTCTGGGTGAACGGTACCATACCATCGGTGAGTCTGTCTTTCTTTGTTATCATGTCATTGGTATCCATCCAAGATATGTATGTAAGGTCGCGAAAACATGTCCAAATGTTTCATTTTCACAGAATATGCAATTATAAATGCTGGTTTTATTTGACCATTTGTTATTCCTTTAATGAAACGGTAACGCAAAGTAGATTGAAGATTGACAATATAAATTTTGTCAATAATCATGTTTATTTATATATTTTAACATTGAGTGTTATATTGTTACTTCAGGTCTCGGATAACGTGGTATCCCGCACTGTATGTGGTAATACCGGGTCAGATTGTTGTCATGTTAAAACACCCATCTACATTAAAAACTGTGGCCAGTACATAGTATACTACCTCAGACCGACACCTGCATGCTCCATGGCTTATTGCACAGGTAATATCTTAATATAGAAAATACAACCAAACAGCTCACAGAAAGAGAAAAAAATGAATCCTCCACAACCTTATCCTTAGTATGGATAAAAATAAATTGATCAACTGACAAATGATAACTAGCCCGCTAAATCATAAAGTCTGCAAAAATCTTCTTTTTTACCATGCGACATAACAAGTTCAGAGAGTATCTATTGTTTAGTTCTGGTTCTAGTAATTAGGGAAATTTGAGAAGAATTATTTGATATATTGCATTGTAAAATATACTCGTATTAAATTATTCTCAAATTTCCCTAATTACTAGTCTGCGAGTCTTTCCTTTGCTGTAAGGTTTACACGCATCTGTATAAATTTGCAATAAAACGACAAATAATAATCGATTCAAAGTCATATGAAAAACAATATCATTGGACGGGACACACGTCGGATTGGTTTTTGTATTTTTAAAAAGAAAACAACAACAAACAACAAACAGACATGTAATTGATTCGTGAATACAATGTTTACTTTTAACAGGCGATCCTCTTAACTGTGGACCAGGACAATACTCACCGACCGGCTTCAAACCATGCAGAGGTAAACTGATGTATGTTTGTCCATCGTATATTTGTTTGCACCGTTATCGATTCTGTGCTTTTAAAATCTGCAAATGAAGAGGGAATAGAGAGGGATTGTGGCAAACCAGGAATAGAACAGATAATATAAAATTAATATTACAAATATCTAAAGATAATTATACAATTAATTGATCCGTTTGAAAGACTTTTCATGAGAGTCGTCCGACATATGTTATGATGTCATCTCATAACGTGACATTGATCTCACGGTGACATTACTTGTATTTACAGTTGGGTATCCACATTTATTGGGAAAGCCTATTTTGAGCAAACCGATCATTACAAACAATGGATTCGAGTTCACATGTCAGGTTCCTTACCCACGAAACAAGATGGACGCCACGTTTATAGTCACGTGGTATCTCGACGGTAAACCAATCAGCGGTGCGAGAACAACACTTTCCAGTCATGAACGAGTTGCTCGACTTCAAGGTTATAAACTTCCCGGAAACTTGAACAAAGATCTGACATGCGCAGTCACGACTTCCTTTACAGATGGTCACACCGGTGGAATGACCAGCCCGAAAAGTAACAGTAACAAATACCGGGTCGGAATGAAGGTACACGTATGAACACATGATTCAGGGTCTAGAGAAAGGGTCCTTAATTATTATTGCATATTATGTTACCGACATGAACTCAGATCAGCTTGTGATTAAGTGTAGGCTAAACAGGTTACATACAGCTTTTGAAATTTTGGTGTCGCAACGGAACTTATTTTTCCATGTTCCAGATCTATTTTTGATGAAATAGCCACCAAAGACTTACAAAACCATTATATCACACGTTTCCAAGCTACTCCAACACTGTCTATTTAGTTGAAAAAGATAGTCATTCTCTGAAGTAACTATACTTCGGTTTCTTTCTGATATTAGCTGGTATGCTAATAACACGTAAACATCATGTTTAATTCCATTTCAAACAAGACATTGTTTTGACGACCGAATTAGAAATAGTTGTAGAAAAAAAAAAAGCAACGATGGATTGAAGAAATGCCTGATATATTTCTTTTCTTAACATCAATTATTTCGTCATCTGCAACTCCTCTGAAACTTGTACTTTTAAGAATGGATTGTTAACTTAATTGCACTTCACTTCCCTATCCAGGTATCGACTAGATCTATAACACTAGACGAGAATCATCCACAACAACATGTGTCCATTACATCTACAATACCCATAGTGTGTTCAGTACCCGGTCATACAACGTGCAGCCTGGACTTCAACCTTACTTATAATACTGGTACGTTGTTTTATAATGAAATTATTCAGCAGTAACTGTGATTTGTGTCATCTTAAACAGTACATGTATATCGGTTTATTAACGTTACATGTCACCCTAAAGTTCTTACTTATGTCACCTGCTCTATAATAAAAATCTACATATGCAACAGAATAAGTTTATGTTTAAGAGTTATACAGCGTATTATTTTCAAAAGTGTTTAAAACATTATAGCTCACGATCAATGACCTGGCAGAGCACCTCTAGCAAATAGCTGGAAATGCTCTGCCAGGTGATTTATCGTAAGATAATGCAATATTTAAGACAAAACATTTGTTACAGAACTTAATTTATTCGTTAGGTTTTTAAGATAGTTTATAATGCTTGGTATTTTCAGGTATATTGAGCACACAGCCCTGTGAAGTGAAGCTAACCCCTACAACATGGAACCCCGTCATCAGCACTGCCGTGACAACCTTCACCGTCACTACAAACCCTAGTCTGATCCCGTTCCAACAAACCAGTCAGATCAAACTGACTATACATAGTAATGGTACATATATGTATGTAGGTCAAACACTACCAAACGTTCAGGTAGGATACTGTATAATTATATAGATCAAATTATGTCGTTGATAAACACGCTGGGCGACATTGAAATGGCATGTTACCAGTTACATGTTTAATTCTACATGTATTACATTTCTTGTTGTAAAATCCTGATATTTCCAAGACCTTTAAAGGGATTTCATATTTCCACTACAGTAACAATATTCACTGTAAGACTTACTCCTGTCGGAACTACTTTTTTTGAATATCCATGTGCGAAAGATCAAGAGAGAAATTTAAAAGTATAATTTTACAGGATTTCCGCTTGAGAACTACATAGATCAAAATAACAAGAAATTAATGTCAACTGTCATCTGAAGTCGCTACACAGTCACAAACTAAAATACCCCTGACAACATACACAAGAAGAAATCCAACAATAGAAAACTATTAAAACTGGTCTAAACACTTCTACATTCCTATCCAATGTCCTTACATTAACCTGTAATCATTTTCTGGAAAGGATAAGCGTGTCATTAATGTAATCAAATGATATTTCGATTAACAAGTGGTGTAGAGTTAAAAAGTTGTTATTTCAGGTTCACCAAACATCTACACATCCGTCTGCTCTGTGTATCTCAACAGGCGATCCCCATGTTAAGACGTTCGATAACAAAAAGTAAGAAAATGATGATCCTGTTTGTACACACACCTCTGTTTTAAGGTCATGCCACACACAAACATTCCCGGCCATATCAATACCGGATGACGTCCAAAATGGTAGGCCGTGTAGCATCAAGACCTTATGTTGACCCAGAGTTGTATGTAACTGGGCCTTTATGTTTTTATAGCATATTTATGCTTCTCATTCATAATCTTCCGCTGCCTGTCTGATGTGGGTTTTAAAGGATAGTATTAAGTTAAATATCTGTTGTTAAGGAACATGATATCCTTAATCTGATATGATAATGTAGTCCCATAGATATTGTAAATCTTGGAAGAATATGACATGTACAGATTAAACCCAGTTTATTTCTTCTTTGTCAATAAATAAAGATCTAGAATCAAACTAATCAAATCATTTGTTCCGGAAAGGTAAAATAACAACGATTGTGGTAACGTCTAGTATGGTGTCGAAAAAGAAAGATCTATAATGAAGAAAAAGTTTGGAAAATATTGATGAAAGGAGAAAAATGCTGTTACCAGTCTTTGTTTCAATGTTTTCCCAAACATTTTTATATCAGAGTCAAAATACCATGCTTTGGAAAGGATTAAACCAAACGGACTGATGTGTCTAACATTACGTATATCTAGATGTTTTCTATAATTTAATAATTCCCTTAGCCAAGTTAGGAGTCTACTAGGGAGTTGGCTAATCTACATGTAGATCAGCCAGATCCAAATTAGTCTAAAACAGCAACCTTCTAAATCTGTATACCAATCATTATTACAGCAGACGATATGACAACTTTTTCCACGGTCAGTTCACGATGGTTCAGAGACGTAGCTCATCATTTAGGGTAAGTCAGTTGGAATAAAACTTGACTCTTTTTTAACTTTTTATGGCCAAGAAAATTGAAGCACTTGAAACGCATAAATGGTATGGTTGACAAAAGATATCAAGACTTGCAGTGGAACGGACCAAAACGTGTGCCAGTCTTTTTATGAATTTCAATTATCCCTCTTTGATGGCTTTGCCCAACCACGATTCATAATACCAACTTCCATTTTTATTCCTTCGTATCAATTAGCTAACGGTGGTAACATGGATGAGTAGAAACAAAGACAGAGAAAAATACAGGAATATTCAAATATATTCGATTCAAAATTAAACGAGAATAGCTATTACCTTTGTTTCGCTTTAATTTTACATAGGTTAAAGTAACTATTCTACCTAAAAATAAACCAAAACAACCGTAACGATTCTCGTTTAATAGTGAATGTATTATACCTTCAAAATTGGCTTGCGAAAATTGATTATGTTTTGTAATTCAGGTAGAGGCTAGAGCGTGGAAGTGTGGTAGAGCAGCATGTAACTGTGCTGTCGCCATGAGGGAGGGAAATGACGTCATCACGGTGGATATGTGTCACTCACAGTACGGTAGAGGCGTGGCTAACCTCGAGGTCAGGAATCCGAGCATGTACGAGAACAAAACTCGAATAGCTATAGAACCAAGTGGGAATGCCTATGTGGTACGTTACCATTGAAATATTAAAATGATTATTTTTTCTACACACCTTTCATCCTGATTATCAGCATTCCCTCTTTTTGGTCCGATGTTTTCAAAGCATATTCAAGTATTGTGTCAAGACCAAGCTTTGTTTATCAAATCAAATCAAATCAAATAATTTTATTGTTCAAATCATATACAACATGATATACGAACAAATTACACATAAACAATACTCATACATTACAAACGGTGACGGTCATATTAATATTTCAGTTCTACACATCTATTTTAAAGAGATTCTAAAGACGAGGGTAAAATGACTACAAAAGGGGATGAGGGGGGCCATAACCATAAGGCTGCACATGGTGAAAAAGACTTTAATACTATAATACTACGATAGTAATTAATCGGGTCAATGGGCATTGATTTCATTGGTCAACCATCTTTACACAATGACGTAATTTTCATTCATAAATAAAGGTGTTCCAGTTAGGCAATATTTGAAAAGGCGGTCACATGTCCTCATAGAACACGCGATCAACTCTAAACAACATCAACACTCAAATAGTGCATGGTTTTGTGTCCCATCGTGCAATCAGCTTTGTCGAAACGAAACACAAAACTGACTTTAGGGATCTCCATGAAATTTTGCGTTGTACAAATCAGAAAAGGAACAGTGTGCCTGCGATGAGGCACAATGCGCCTTTCCTGCGTTGTCCAACAAGAAAACTATCCTAAGTCATGCACGTTTGAGAGCTGAGGCGAGGAGTTCGGTAAAATTCATCGGCCAATAGAATGTAAAAATGCCGTATGTGTAAATAAAATGGATACACCTACGACATTTCCTCATTGTATTTTCATGTTTTGATTGATCAGATTTAGGTACCTAGATCTACCTGATTTCAATGCAATAATTATTGATTATTTAGAAGAAAACATTGCGAGAAGAGGAGAAGAGTGCTGTAATTTCACATTTCTCCTCGTGCTTTCATTGTTTTCTTGGTATCAATCTTTTTTTCTTACTAAAATGTATGATTTAATGGTTTTCTTTATAGATCTACCAGTTCTGTGTTTTTGGTTTTGAGACATCTTGTATCATGGAGGGGGAAATAAAATAAAAGAGAAATCCAAAGGACAATACACACACTCAGTCACAAACACACACACACACACACAAAGCATAGTTCTTTATGAACAAACAAAGTAAACTAAAAAACTGGTGGTAGTTAAAAAGGCTCATTATGAACATTATTTTGTTTAGAGTCTATAATGTTTGAAAATGCTGCAGAAAGAGGAAATGTTGGTCTTTAGGTTTATGTCAAAGGGTATAGATCTACATGCAGTGAAGCCATTAGGGGAAAAGGAGAAGATGCTGGAGACCAGCAATTTCCCTCTTTCTCTTAATGCTTCATGTCTACTAATAAGTTAAATGTGTATTTCACTTGATATAAGTTTAGCAAATGAAATCATATATATAGATAAAATCAAAATGTGCTGGTTTCATGACTCTTGAATCCTTGTTCTATGTTTAGATTTAGATTCCATTTACATTTATAAAGAGAATATTCTCTCAATGCAGCTATACATACAAGCATTGATTTAAACACATTTTAGTAATTTGGTTTAGTATCAAATTGTACATCTTTCATGATTAGAAAATATTTGAAATAGACTCCTTTGACATAGAGAAGGTTAGGCAAATTGCTGGTAACAGCACTTTCTCCACTTATCTCAATGCATCTGTGTACTAAAAATAGGGATTATAAACATTGATTCAACAGTTTGTTCATAGCGAAAAACTGACGTCACTTGACTTAATATCAACATACAATTAACATTAAATCTGTAGCCGGAAATAATGAGGTAAAAGTAGGAATTTATGATGATTATCAGCATTTTCTTCTTTTGTTTTGTATGCTCATGGAAGACAAAATCTTTCCGGTTTCAAAAACAGGATTTAGGAAAGGGTAAAAAGGTTTTTTCGAACTTTGTGATCTTTAGTGTTTGATTTCAAAAGGCAAAGTGCCAGATACCAGCACCTTTTTCTTTTGCCATAAAGCATCCCAGTAACAAGAAAGGGACTTTAAATATATATGAATATGGCAAATTGTAGTATTTATACCTAATGTCAGTATTGGTTTACAACATTCTTTTTAACACATTTGAGTAAAGCTTTTAATAACATTGTCAAATTATTATTTGATTAACTCATTTCAGTATGCAGACTCTATCTACGTTGAGGGGACAAGAAAAAATGCTGTGTTACAGCACATTTTTTTTCTCTCTATCAATGCCTCCTTTAATGAAATGACAGCAGGTGGCTAAATATATAGATTCTATTAGTTACATCACTATAGATTGTTATATATATGGTTTTTGAAAATAAAGGCTATTTTGAGAATATTTGAATTTGCATAATTGCCATTTTCAATTTTGTCTGACATAGTTGACATTGAAGGAAATGGAGAAAAAAGCTGAGAACAGCTTTTTTCTCCCTTTCCGTCACCCCCCTATGCAATATAAAAGGCTTAATTTTGTGGAGGCTATGTTTACCCTTATTCAATTATGACTTAATTTGAGTGTGCATTTTTGTTCTCTTTCATGATAACTTTAATAAATCTTAATATGTTGGTTAAGGTTTTTTGTGAATCACTTGTCATAAGTTCGACAAATTTTTTCATGCTTGGGTTTTAATGTAATATTTCCTTATGTATGATGATCTTATTCTTTTAAAGTTGGGACATTTGAGCAGCATATGCATTTCATCTCCTATTTCATTTGTATTGCAAAGGGTGCATTTTCTTTGATTAAATTCAATATTATTCCATCTGCCTGTCTCTATTGGTAGGTAGTGATTCCCGGTTCTAAATTTTAGTAAGTTTAGGTAGTCAGATCTTTTTAGTTTTTTGAGGTATGATGGCATTTCTATATTTTGTTTGATCTGGAAATAGTTTTTTCCTTTATTTGAGTCTTGTGTTGAGTTATGCCAAATTTGAAAGTACTGGTCAATTAGGGACTGCTTTACAAGCTTTTTTATGGATTTGCATGTGATATTTTCTTGGTTCAACCAAATATCATTCATCCCACATGAATTTAAGATATCCCTGATTTGTTTTAACCAATTCGAGTTGAAATTTGGTATGTTTAGCATGTATTTATAAATTCTATATGAAAGTTTATCTTTACTATTTGTGATTAGGTTATTCCAAAATCCCATCATTCTACATTTTATGGTTATGTCTAACGGGTATCTTCCAGATTCTGCATAGATCATGTATTTAGGGGTACTTTTCCTTAGTTTGAGTATATTTCTTATAAAATCACAATGTATTTGTTCTAGCTGATTTATGTTATTGTATCCCCAAATTTCTGCCGAGTACATAAGAATTGGAAGGATAGTATGGTCAAATAATTTGAAAGCAAGGTCAGGAGGTAGATTTAAATTGAAAATTCTCTTGTATAGCAGATGCATAGATTTTCTGGCTTTTTGTGTCAAACTTTGTTTTGTTATATTGAATTTTCCATTATTGGTAAAAAATGTTCCAAGGTATTTATAGGATTTTACTACTTCTAACTCCTTTTCCTTGATATTGATTTTCAGATTATTTGATTTTGTCCCAAGGGCCATAACTTTGGTTTTATCAGTGTTTATGTTAAGCTTCCATTTTTCACAGTAATTTACAAAGTTGTTAAGGTTGGTTTGAAGGTTTTGTGGGTTATCTGATAGAAGTATGGTGTCATCTGCATATATTAGTAAGAATATTTCTGCGAACATCGACGGATCTATATTTGGGTCACTAAGTTTGATTCCATTACTGCTAAATTCTTTCAGATATTCCTCTAAATCATTAAGATACAGCGTGAAGAGGATCGGGGACAAATTTTCGCCTTGACGGACTCCGCAGTTACTGTGGAAGAAATCAGATGTATTACTTTTATACATGACACAGGATTTGATATTAGAGTACATATTTTTCACTATTCTTAGAAATTTTCCTCCAATTTGTTGTTTTACTAGTTTTTGCCAAAGCCCTTGGTGCCAAATTGAATCGAAAGCTTTTGAAAAGTCTATAAAAACGCAATAGAGCTTTTTATTATAGTGCTTGAGAATTTCATGCAATGCGTTAAGCGTAAATATGTGGTCCATTGTTGAGTAATTTTTCCTGTAAGCTGCTTGGTTTTCAAAGAGTATTTTATTTTCATCTATAAAATGTTTTAACCTATTATTCAGGACACTTGTGAAAAGTTTACTTATACAAGATAATAGTGTGATAGGTCTGTAGTTTGTGGGATTCTCAATCTCAATCCTTCCACTGGAGATCTCATGGTGAGTTTTGTATAATATACATGGTAAGTGTATCGCACGGGGATTAAATACACGGTAGGATTAATTTAGATCTACGCTAGTTAGTCCGTAGAGTGTATAGAACCGAAACGTTTCTCCCGGAGGTGATTGACTAAATCTGGAATTAGTCCATTCGACGCTGCTATATGGCCTATATGACAACCTTGCAATGTCGAGTACAATGAAGTTTTATTTTTTCTTTGCATTGTATAAGTGCTCTAGAGCAGATCTAGCTTACCTTGGGGAACTCCCACAATCCGCAAAAATCCAAGATGGCCGCCAAACGCAACTGGAAAAATCAACTATTTGTCAAGTTGTCCTAAATTGACGCGAAAAATGGGTAACTGGGGGTTCTTTGATACGCTGAATCCGAATCTGATGATAAAAATCGTATTTGGATATCAGAAATACACTAAAATAGAGATGGCCGCTGGAAGCCATCTTGAAAATTACAATTTTATGATATTCATTTTAGATGGTCCATATAAGACATTTTGTGGCATACTTCGTGAGTCAATTTAAAAAGAAGTTTTCATTTCACATTGGATTAAGCTGGTGTATATCAAATTTCGACATGGCCACCAGAAGCCACATTGATGATTATTACTGGTTCAAATACTGGTGCAAATATAGCCAAAATCATAGACTGTATGTATGCATATTCTATTCTCTGTGTTATTCTCTGAGTTTACATTGTAGTCTTCATGTGGATGTTATAATATAGATCTCTTTGGTAAATTCTAAAATTGCCACCAGATGCCATATTGAAAGTAATTCGTTTTTATATGTAAACTGTTGGTGCAAACAATGATTGTAGAACTTTTGCTATACATTTTCAATTGCAATGATCGTGGCTTGCCATATTCAATGATTTTAGAAGCATTTGTAGCAGACAATCGTCATCGAAAGAAAAAGTAGACATATGTCATCCTAATTTCGGTTTTATTTTTAAGTTTTTTTTATTCATAGCATATCAAATGTCCTATAATCTACAAACAGAAGAGAAATCAAACTATAATTTTATTATAATTATGAGTCCACATTTTGAATTTTATTTTGAAAATATTCAGTCTTCTTACAACCGTCAAATCTTTTTTTAGCTCACCTGAGCACGAAGTGCTCAAGGTGAGCTATTGTGGTCGCTTTTTGTCCGTCGTCCGTCCGTCTGTCCGTCCATCTGTCCGTCCGTCTGTCCGTCCGTCCATCTGTCCGTCCGTTCACAATTTCTTTCAACATCTTCTCCTCCTAAACCATTGGACCAATTTTGACCAAACTTGGCAGGAATGTTCCTTGTGTGACACTTTCGTAAATTTTTGATTTGTCAAAAAATGTGGGCGTGGCAGGGAGAAAGGGGCTTATCAGACTAGAAATCATAAGAAAACTCTTTAAAAATCAACCGTTGGGCCCAATTGAACCAAACTCGGCAGGAATATTCCTTGAGTCACTCTTTTCAAAATTTGTTCACAAATTTTATATTTGTCAAAAAATGTGGGTGTGGCAGGGAGAAAGGGGCTTATCGGACTTAGAGAAATCATAAGAAAATTCTTTAAAAATCAACCATTGGGCCCAATTGAACCAAACTCGGTAGGAAAGTTCCTTGATTCACTCTTTTCAAAATTTGTTCTCAAATTTCTTACATTTGTCAAAAAATGTGGGTGTGGCAGGGAGAAAGGGGCTTATCGGACTTAGAGAAATCATAATAAAATTCTTAAAAAATCAACCATTCGGCCCAATTGAACCAGACTTTGGGGGAATGTTCCTTTAATCACTCTTTTAAAAATTTGTTCACAAATTTTTACATTTGTCAAAAAATGTGGGCGTGGCAGGGAGAAAGGGGCTTATCTGACTTAGAGAAATCAGAAGAACATTCTTTAAAAATCAACCATTGGGCCCAATTGAACCAAACTCGGTAGGAAAGTTCCTTGATTCACTTTTTTCAAAATTTGTTCTCAAATTTTTACATTTGTCAAAAAATGTTGGTGTGGCAGGGAGAAAGGGGCTTATCCGACTTAGAGAAATCATAATAAAATTCTTAAAAAATAGACCATTGGGCCCAATTGAAGCAGACTTTGGGGGAATGTTCCTTTAATCACTCTTTTCAAAATGTGTTCACAAATTTTTACATTTTTCAAAAAATGTGGGCGTGGCAGGGAGAAAGGGGCTTATCCGACTTAGAGAAATCATATGAAAATTCTTTAAAAATCAACCATTGGGCCCAATTAAACCAGACTTTGCAGGAATATTCCTTGAGTCACTCTTTTCAATATTTGCTCACAAATTTGTACATTTGTTAAAAAATGTGGGCGTGGCAGGGAGGAAGGGGCTTTTCAGACTTAGAGAAATCTTGTGAAAATTCTTTAAAAATCAACCGTTTGGCCAATTTAAATCAAACGTAGCAGAAAAGTTCCTTGAGTGACTCATTTAAAATTGTATCTTGAATTTTTGATTTTATAAAATGTATATGGGTGTGGCAGGGTTGGGAAAATTTTGTGCATTGAAAATTATACTTTACTGCGGGTTGTCACAGAGATACTTAGTTTTCTTCTAAACTGTTTGGCCTAGAACCTTGAAACTTTGTGTTAGACCTCATGTCATGAATGGCTTTCAGAATACAAGAAATCATCACTTTACATGGAAACTAAGCCCTATATTGTTGGTTCTACATTTACAAGCCAATTTTGAACCATTTACTTTGGGAATCATACAAGCTGCAGATAAGAGGAGATGATAGCTTTTCAAAAATCAACATTTTGTTTCAATATTCATCAAATCCTATGTAATTGGTGATCATTTCAATCATCTGCTTGAAAAGATTAATACATTCTACATAGTGTTTAGATATGAAAAATAAATTTAGAGTGCTATTTCTATTTCTCTTATCTATTTTTCTTATCTGTTGCTCTGACTGTCTCTATGTTTATCTTATGTAAACAAATAAGAAGGGATTAGCTTAGCTTATCAGATGTTGATCTTTCGCTATATTTTTTCAAATAACAGACCAAATCTTGTAAATTGTGCTTATAATTTGTTATAATGATATATCATAAATGATCAATCTCTAACAGATCAGTATGCTTTAAAAATTAGCCCCATGTTGTATATTGCGAAATCAAAAAATAACATCAACCATTGCTAATTCATACCCAACTTTACAGGATCGATTCGAACAAAATTATTCCCTAATTGTTTTCAAACAGAAAGCCCTTAGTTTGATGTCTTTGAATTTGACCTAATTGCCATTTTCACTCTGGTCATCTTGATTCAGGTGAGCGATTTAGGACCATCATGGTCCTCTTGTTCTATTATCTCTTAATGAGTTATAAGATAAGAAGGATCTAACACAATCATGCAGAATGTCCTAACATTCATTGCACATACTGAGTAACTAAAGGCAATATACTGTTGAGATTTACCCGGTAGGCCTATTATGCAATTTAAAATGGAACTACATGTATTTATGACTCATCCATAAAGACACAATTTGTTTATAATGTTTCTTGTACTTATTCCATGCTACTGACCAATCTAACGGTATCTACATATAGAAACAATTGAGTATTGTCATAATACATTTAGCGTTTAATACATCAAATTTAGTCAGAAAGCTCAGGCTCCCTCTCGAATTTGTAAATAAAGGCTTATCAAAGTGATTTTTAAGGAATTTTGCATTCGCCAATACTGTCGGGTTTCCTTCGGAAACCCCCTTCCCCCTGTGAAAAATGTCTGTATCTTGCAAGTTGTGGATCTACATTGAATAATGGATCAGAATCGCTCATTAATACATGGATGGCAAGAATAATCTTTACATAAATCAGTCCCAATTATGGGATATTAGGACACCCACTTTAACATCTAAAGTACGGGCATCATTGTTAAAAAGATCAGCTTCAAAAAATAAATGGTGTGTTAATCATTATTATCAAATTCAAACTCACATGGAAGTTCAAATATGAAAATGATTTATGAAATAGATATTACAGATTTCATTTCACATGGCACAGCTTTGGCTTTTATTATCATAAACTAATACATCTGGGACTTTTTAAGTTAAAATTTAGTAATATTTTCTTGTATACCTGCTATATCTGTATCCTGTGATACAAATTCTTTTGAAGAATGTTACGCTTTATGCGAAATATGAACACATTTTGAATAAAGGTCAGTGTCAGGTCAAATGAAATCCGTAATATAGACAGACGGGTATGTTAACAATTTAATTGTGTGTTTGTTTGTTTGTTTTCTTGGATAATATCGTCGGATTTTATTTCAATCTGATATCCTTGGATGTAATGTGATACAACACCATACTTATTATGTCTACAGAAAAAACTTAATGTCATACTTCAACATGGCAACTGGTCGTCATAAATGATATAAACAAAGTGACACACAGACATATCTGAAGACTACAGCGCAGATTTAATTTTCATTTCACAGTATGTCAACTGGTGGTGTGTTTACTATAGTTTAGATATATGCATATAGTGCTAGCAAAAATACATAGTAGCGTTACTCACATTCTACATACAAAAGTTTGATTTTTCCAGCACAAAAGCTTCAAACTAATCTTACGTACACAACAATAACATACGATATATCACTAGAAATATTTCAGTTAGCGTTCTTTGAAACGAAATATTAAGAGCATTTTGATAGAATATCTTGAAATAAGCATTAGTTTATTAAGATATTAAGGTTTACAGACCCTGAAAAAATTTACACTTTCTAGCCATACGAAATGCATCAAATTTCACACACTTGTAAATACACTTCACACAAGTTGATTCACCATGCCGGATTTCATGATTATGCTTCAAGAAGAAAATAATTTACAAATATTATTTACTCTATATTCATATGCAAGGGAGGTAATTTTAAACATTTTTGTCAAATAATTTCATAAGTATGCATTAATTCAAAATTCTAAACCGTGCAAAACGCTTATAATTGTATTTGGAATGGAAATGTAACACAGTTTAGGAATTATTTGCACTTTTCACATTTCACTTCTGGCTCATTGGTGCTTTTGAGGGGTCGGATACCTTAAGTCTACGTCGGCAAAAGGAGCAAACTTGCAACCTCGGTATGTTCTGTTTTAAATGATCTCCTATTTTTTCCCATATTTTTCAAGATGGCAACTAGTTTATATACATGTATTCATTATTTTTATTTCTACATTCGGAAAATGTGTACCATCTACATTAAATATAAAATTTTGCATTCGAAATAAATAAAAAAGAAACTAAATACAGAAAAATATCAAAATATAGCAACATTTTATACCAGTATTCAACTAGAAATCATCTACATGTAAATATTGGCATGTGGCGGCCATGTGGAATTTGATATACATCAGGTTGATTCAAATGCCAGATGAAGAATCAAATTTAATTTGGATTCATAAGTATGTCATACAAGATGTCTTTTCTAAGTCATCTTAAAAGAAATATCATAAAATTGTAATTTTCAAGATGGCTTCCGGCGGCCATCTCTATTTTAGTATATTTCTGATATCCAAATACGTTTTTTATCACCAGATTCGGATTCAGCGTACCAAAGAACCCCTAGTTACCCATTTTTCGCGTCAATTTAAGACAATTTGATAAAAAGTTGATTTTTCCAGTTGCGTTTGGCGGCCATCTTGGATTTTTGCGGATTGTGGGAGTTCCCCAAGGTTGCCATTCTGGCAACAAAGCTAGATCTGCTCTAGAGCACCTATACAATGCAAAGAAAAAATAAAACTTCATTGTACTCGACATTGCAAGGTTCCGAAAATTTCAAATGGACTAAATGTTTCTCCTATCCTAGATTGAAATTCAATTCGAACTACGATAGTTGGTTGAACTCTGCTAGGCCCGATCTGCTTTTTTTCAATTTATGGACTTCTCGGATGGCCTCTTAAATTTTACGCTTCTGGTCACATTTCCATACCAGTTTTTTTATCGTTGTTTTATGCTTTATGATTAGGTGCTGGTTGTGTTACATTTCTGTTGTCTATCGTTTCCAGGTATCGTTTGACTCTGGTGCTATCGTGAAGATAACTACACGACACGGTCGTTCATTAGATATATTCATAACTGTACCAGGAACCTTTTATACGTAAGTTCGAAAGGGTTACTCTTGAATATTCATTTTGTCTTCAAGGTGTAGTGAAAGACGCTTTTGGCATCCCCCAGATCAATTTTGTAAATAACATTATAAGCAATATGACGACTGATGTGCGTATGATTAAAGGTTGCTTGTAAGTTGTTAGTTCCAGCAAAATTCGAGATGCATGTATGATGTACCACTCTATAAAAGGACTTACCTTTTTTGCGAAATAATACAAGTGTTTCTCTTCCAACAAATCTTTTTGGAATCTGCTTGTAATCATTATTATCTTGTATATTCCTTTTAAAGTTCAATGAAATGTTGTGTAAAGTTTTTCTCCCATCAATATGTTTGTGAAATGCGAAAACAATGAGTGCGAAATCAAATCAGTAGATGTGAGAGGCTAAAGGCATTTTTGTTTTTACAAATGCAAACCATATGTTTTAGTCCATCTTACCCAACCCACTTTATCTACCCATATCTCGAAAAGTAAGCCGAAACCAGATTTTTACAAATACAAATTAAAGATATTATGTAACCCTATCAATCCACGAAATTTAAAGAAAATCTATTTTTGGACCCCTTGTTGCAACCCATCCTTTAAATTGTCTCGACCGAACGATTTCAATGAGCATTCACAGCATAGGATTTGAGAGACCATGGATGGAATATTGTGTTTTTGAATATGTAGCAATGTACATTTCCAGCGATACGGAGGGACTGTGTGGTTACTTTGATGGTAATTACGGAAATGACTTGACGAGAAAGGGAGGACATGTGGATTCCTACAACAAAAGGCCTAATCAGTTTATTCGGTCTTGGAGGTGAGCGATTTAGAATCTTCACATTCTTTCAATGGAGGTTGAAGCTATATGATAAGAGATTGCACTTTATTAGAATCATTAAATGTCTTTCACAAATGGTCTGTTCAAGTAATTGTTTCCTTAATAGGCCTATATGATAGTGAATTTATCTCAATTTGCATAAATGAGTATCTAAGAATTAGCCCGATCGTGAATATCCATGCTTATGCCAAGCCGAAGTAATTCAGTGCAGAATGTGAATTTTACAGCATACCGAGAGGCCAGAGTTTGTTCGAGAAAGCAGACCCTCTTCCTTCTTCTTACAACAAAATACAAATTGCATGTACACACAACAACAACAAACCTAACCCTATGACAGTAAGTTTGGTCACTTGTCGTGTACTGAAACACGTGAATTGTCATTGAAAATGTTATTTGTGTGCATGTAGATGACACTTTAATGTCACATGAGCGAAGCATTCTAGATACGAGTATACATCTCGATCATATATACTCGGCAAAACTGCTAACGCATCACTCACATTCGTGTTAATATTCTTTTCAACGAATCTACAGAATACCTTAAAAATTTGCACATGCCGACTACCACCATTTGATAAGAGACCTACAGGGGTATGAAATTTCGTAGTAAATGCTACAGTCTGTTCCGTAATATTCAACTTTCAGTAAGTACACCCTTAATTCTAAATTTCATAAAGTCTGAAATTTGTTTAAATTGGGAAATTCACGCAAAACTTTCAAACCTTTTGCATTGGCTTAAAGAGTTCCTGTGTAGAAAAGTTACCATTCCTTAAACAAACCAACGGCTTTAACACTGTTTTGGGCAAGTAATTTATTCCCGCAGAGGTAATGTTACATCACTAGTGTCGTTGGTGTCATTGTTTGCGTCGACGGCGACGTCGGTTACGTAGACAAAAACGTATCGGTCTACATCTTATGAATTATATGAGATGCAGTCTTGATATTTCACACATATGCATGTCCTACCAAGACCTTTCACCCACGACCATTAAATTTGACCTTGTGACCTTGAACTTGAAAAATTAACCTTCTCTTTTAAAAAGGTGTCGTGTGTCTATGCGAGCTACGTTGTCGGCGAATAGCGCTTGTTACAATAGATAAGAAATTATTTTTTTCAGACGTCAATCCCACAATAAACCAGCTTTCAAAATCAATTCAAACAAAAATGATTGAAAAATAGCAAATGTTACACTAGCCGAAAAACTGTTTTGGTCCCCTTTTCGTATGACGCGGTCATAAACGAGACTAAACTTAAAATAGTTTTATGAATGAGTGCACAAACGTGTGGGATAAGCATATATTAAATTATAAATCTAAATCTTTGACAATAAAGAAGTTGTGCAATTTTAAAAAATGATGCGTTAGCTCTTTTGCTGAGTATATGAACAATAACGTGCACGAGACTCAACGAATAATTTAATTGGGTAGACAATTCAGTGAATGAAGTACATGTTCATGCCTGTACTTTTACCGCATTGTTCTTTTGCCGTAAATATCTAGTATGGGTTTCTTCAACCCTTTCCTAAACGGTAACAGAGTTGATTGTTCCATTTTAAGCGACTGAAGACGACTATGCGGCAAAATGAATGTTGATAATCTAAAGGGTCCAACTATTTCTGCAAATAATTCAAACAAAGGTGTTCTTTATCGTTTTTAGTTAACTCTTCTATCTGCATTCTTCTACCTGTTTGACTTGCAGAATTTATGCCCTACGTGTGTACAAATTCACCCCACACTGCCTGCGCCAGCCACCACATTAGCGGGACCTATTACAACAGCAACGATAACCCAGTCTGGTGTCACTACCACCACTCCAGCTCCACATACAACATCACCAGCGACTCAGCCTAGTGTCACTACTGCACAACCAACCATACCACCCTCTACCACGTCATATAACTTCGTGACATGTAAGCTGATATATTTGTATTTCCTGGTTTCTTTAAACAAACATCAAGGAGATGGCAATGAAACCATGTGACATGCATTTTCAGCCAGGCTGCGCATGTGCATAGTGTGGTCAAAATTCATGTGATTCTCTTGTTGATTCAGTAATTGTCAGAAGGACTTATAAACCTGCCTGGACTACGCTAATTTACACCCTTACCTGGATTAATTGTGATATCGAGATCCCAGCCCAATTATGTAAAATATTGAAATTTAAATATGTTTATTACATTTATTAAAACACCAAGAACTCATTTAGTTCTGAATATAATTCTCGTCAATTCAAGTTTTCGATGAATGCCTCGAAAAATAGGAAGTTAGAACATGGATTTCGAAAAATAAAGTTTCGGCTATACGAATATTAAATCCGCATGTAAAATTGAACTCTAATTCAGGTTCAAAAATATAATTTTTCATTGATGGGTAATTTGCATAACATCACACAACTACTAAAAGTAAATCTTTCGTTACAGCTGGACCTAATCCTACGCCTGATCTCACACCGATGGTGGACATACAGAATGCCACATCACGATGTAACCACATACTACAGAAATATCCGTCAGCCAGAATGTGTAATGCCAGTGGATTCTACGTGGATTACTCCATTATTATGAACATGTGCGTAGCCGACATTCAGGTCAGTCTTGCTTTGTTCAGTACATAAAAGTTTTTTAATTGTTTGAATATTACAAGGTCCTCCTAAGAATGTGCAATGCAATATTGCCTACATGGATAATTCCATCGTAAAGATCAGGTGTGCTTCACGGATATTTAGTTGTCTTTATTTTCACTTCTTGAAATTTTGAAATCTTGTTTGCGATGCCAATAACGGTGTGATGTCAGCATATGAACTCTGACATAGATAGTGTAGTGTTGTCGAACCTTCTCTACTCATACAGTAATTCATGATTACGATTCAGGTCATGGCTGATTTTGCTTTATACGTTTCAGCGTGCCGTGACTTTATGTCCGGGGAACTAATGTCACAGCCCTAGTATCATCTTCCCGTCACGTCCTGTCTTCACATGAAAAAATGACCTTGTCTGTACCTCAGACACTATTGAAGATGCAGCCTTGATATGTCACACATGGATACTTATTACGAAGAGCTATATTTAGGACCACAACCTTTGACAAACTGATCTTAACCATGGAGTTTGACCTACTTTTAAAAAACATAAACCTGGCCTAAACCTCATGCCGTTTTACTAATAGAGCCTTGATATATCATACGTACATGGATAGCTTATACCAGGTTCTTTCATTTGATACTATGACCTTTGTCTTTTTTACCTTGACCTTTGAGTTTGACTTACTTTAAAAAAAAAGACTTTAACCTGTCCTTTTCCCAGACACTATTAGAGTTTAAACCTTGATATTGCACACATGGATATCTCTTGCCAAGATCTTTCATTTGGGATCATGACATTCGACCTCTTGACCTTGATATTGGAGTTAAGATGTTTTGTGACAAGCTCCTGCATAGGGGAGCTACGTTATGAGCAGACAACTCTCGTTCACTTACTTGTATTGGAATTTAAGATGCCATTATTGTAAGGTGCCATACGTCTCCAAAATAGAGTTGAGTCATTTTTCAACAAAGAATCTAACATTCTAATCTGTTCTTGCTTTCAAAATGACAAGTTTCAATCTGATTCATACTCTAGTAACTGCGCTTTGCTACCAAACTATCTCTGTCTTGCTTTTCGTGCACCAATACACACGATGCAGCCTATACGAACTATACCAGCTTTTCATCCCAGGTCAATAACCCGTAAACAACATGCGTCTGTGGATAGACATGTACCTTATGTCAAAACATGAAATAATGTTGACCAAGCTGTATTTGAAATAAAGAAACGTGACTTGATAGTGTCTGACGTGAAAGAATCATATTGATCGCGCGGCAATTAGGACAGTATCATCTGGATCCATAATTACCCAAAATGGTAAAAGGAGATGCGTTCCTACATGTATATCCCCTCCTCGGAAACCACAAGGTCATAGCTCACGTACATGACGTGACGCCACACGTCATGTAGCATGAGCTATGACAGCTGTGGTTTCCGAGGACGGTATATCATACACAATCAAAATGTGTTTCTGTACGATCAATACGATCTCATTGTTTATAAGGTATATTTTTACTGTCAGATGACTAACGACAACGACATGGCCATCTCATCACTGTCCGCTCTCCTACAACAATGTGCTCACGAGACTCTGATACAGACCGCTACAATACAGAATGGTAGTATGGTGTTTCCCGCGCAGGCTCTGTCATGTCTGGGTGCGTGTTCCGGTAATGG
This sequence comes from Fragum sueziense, assembly GCA_963680895.1. Classification (NCBI taxonomy): domain Eukaryota; kingdom Metazoa; phylum Mollusca; class Bivalvia; order Cardiida; family Cardiidae; genus Fragum; species Fragum sueziense. Next base: position 10,443,477 of record OY804607.1, read on the forward strand.
CGACTGTCAGGCCGGTGTGTGCGTCTGTGATGCTGGATACACGGCGTCTGACTGCTCTGTCAATACTCAACAACCACCTTCACTAACAGACGTACTCAAGTAAGTGTTCACCGTTTACTTGTAAATATACCACCAGTAAATATACCGCAGTCCTGGTGGTGATTATGTTGTCAATGCATGTCAGTTTGTATTACAAAGTGTCTATTCGTCCGGAAACGGAGATGTAGTATTTTTATTCACTTCTAAAAATCCCACACTTTGTATTTTCATCTTATTCTCTATTTTGTTTTTCTCTCTTGTCAATGTGTCGCCATATAATTCATATTCTCTCTCATGGGCAGACAGAGAAGATGACACCAATAAATATTTTTATGATAAGGTTCCAAAGGGAACTGGTTAAAACATTTTATAGTGGTCTAGTGCTCAGTCTTACATGTACGGAAATATTTCATCTTCAGGAACGGAAATAAGTTAACTCTACTCCAATATTGTAATATAGATCGTTTGTTAACAGCGCCGCAATTAAAAAAAATAAAAAAGGGAAACGTCATCGACGTAACTTCGGAACGTTGACTCGTTCCCGTCAGCTAATGGATGTCAAATAACTCGACGTCTTTTACTTAGTACGTTACACCCCAGCAGTCGGATCGTACGTAGTCTGAGGATCAAGGATGCTGTTTGATGTAGTTGTCTTTTTATTTTGTTTGCCGCTGTAAAGGGAAAGCATTAAGATAAACCGCTTATTTTTAGAACTGTCGTTACTTTGTTTTGTGACGTATTGTATGACGCAGAATTTATAATGTAAACATTAACATAGAAAGACGGAAGACATAAAGTGAACATGATCTGAATAGATTCTTTGCCACTGGCATTTTTGCCGAAATGCGATGACAATGTGGTAAATTTACTAAATTAAAAAAAATGGCTAATCTCTTTTTTTTTTCATTTTGATCCATCACAACTTTATTTTTATCTTTTATGCGCTTGTCTCAGAGAAAATCATGCAAACAGTCCACAAGCACTTTTCACCGATCTTGATGATTTTTGACATGGTGAACCACCTATAGGCGAAATGTCCATTTGCAAAATATTTTGTCGATATCTCCATGGATACCTGTTTTATGGAGCGCCATCTATGTCAGGCACCTTGAATTTAAGGACCCAGAATTTTGACTAAAATTCCTATCATTTTTAGCCATTTTCAGCCGAGGAAGTCAGACTTATCCCTATATGACAGTATAATATTATACCATTTACTAAAAGTAACTACTCCCTTCTTCTAATTAAAAGAAACAAATCAAGAAAAGTGCCTAATATACCCGAGTTATGCCCCCTTTGTTGTAGGTACCCAATGCAATTTTGCTGAATAAGCACTTTTTGGCCTTTTTCAATACCTTAAATCTTCTAAGGTAGTGTTAATTGATAGTATTTTTTTTACATTTATGGATAGTCCTGCCTTCGGTTAACAAGTTATAAAAATGTCTAGCTTGGCCCGCCATAATCGTTACCATGGCAACGCATAGAATAGGGGCATTGTGGGGAAATTTTGAAAATCATTTTATTTCCTCACAAAACCCCCCAAATATTGTAACAAAATATTTAACCATCAATTTTGACAGCCAATGATGTGTTTTATCACTTACAAAAAAGTTAGCTCAAATTTGATGTACACAAACCGGTAATTTTCAAGATGGCCGCCAAAATGGCCGCCAAAAGCATTGAATTTGCCATAACTTTTGTACTGATAGCACCAGCAGAGTAAATTTGGTGTCTAACCCTATGTTTTTGGGGTCAAGGAATTTAATTCAGACATCCTTAATGAGATGAAACAAATGTTTATTTAAATAAAGTGAGAACAAGAGGTCTATGATGGCCTTCGGTTGCTCAACTGAGTGAGAAAAGTTAAATTATTTGCCTTATTTAGCCATTTTTAGCCAAGGAAATCAGTATTATCCATATAAGACAGAATAATACCATACCGATTTCTGAAATTAACTACTCCCTTCTCCTTATTAAAAGAAACAAATCAAGAAAATTACCTGATATACTCGAGTGATGTCCCTATGTTGTAGGTACCCAATGCAATATTGCTGAATAAGCACTTTTTGGCTGTTTTCATGGCCATAAATCTTCTAAGGTAGGGTTAATTGACAGAGTTTATTTACATTTATGGATAGTCCTGCCTTCGGTTACCAAGTTCAAAAAAATATCTAGCCTGGCCTACCAGAATTGTTACCATGGCAACGCATGGAAAAGCGGTATCGTGGGGAAATTGTGAAATTCATTTTATTTCCTCACAAAACCACCCAAATATTGTAACAAAATATTTCACTATCAATTATGACAACAAATGATGTGTTTTATCACATACCAGAAAATAGCCCAATATGATG